>CM064578.1:11760635-11852602 GCA_032716605.1 Paralithodes platypus | reverse complement strand
TTTGTTTTATCTGTGTTTTTCCTTCCTCCGTTCATTGTCTCTTAAAAAAAAAAAAAAAAAACAAAAAAACGGTCTATGGTCTGGGTCTGCTAGGATTGGTCCAGAGGCATGTTAGTCTTCAACTGGTAGATAAGGGGGGGAAGTTATTTCGTAAAGGGCAAATTAATATGGATTGAAAGTTGTATTGTTGGTGGTCATATGCATGTGTTGGTAGTCTGCATTGTATGGTGTGTGAAATGTCAATATTGTTTGAGGGATTTATGATTTATTAACTGTAGTTCTAAGTTGTTCTATCTGGTGACTTTGGTCCTGTCGATAGATCAGGTATACGATATAATACACTGTGTTATGTACAATTGGAGCCAGGGTGGTTGTGGTAGGTACTCTTTGTGTCCAGACATTTCAGACACGATAACTTTATCCTTTAGTGAGTAGGGTAGTAACAGGGAGGTTTGAGAAGACCCTGCAAGGCGGCCTTACAAAGTCAGACACAGCATTTCTAGACAAAGTAGAAAAGAAGTCTTCTGTGTCATTAACTCATGTCCACTCACCAATTCTCTGCAGTCTCTCTCTCTTCGCCACAATGTTGCATCTATCTCACTATTCTACCGCTATTACAATAATAAGTGTTTATCAGAGCTCTCAGAGTGTATACCACCCCTTCTTCGTAGAGCACGTAGCACCTGTCTTGCAACACAATCCCACCCCTACTATGCAACTCTCCAACCCAAGAGTGAAACGTTATTCTCAATATTTCTTTTATTCAACAGTTGAGCTCTGGGATTCGCTCCCAGAATCAGCCTTTCCCTCTTCCTATGACTTAAATTGCTTCAAACTCCGAATGTCCAGGCATTTTGGCTCGAACGTCCCTTGATGTTTGGCCCTGTCACTCTTTCAACTCTGTGGGAGGCACTCGCCACAGGCAGTTCTGCCTTTTGTTTCCCCCACTCACATACAAAAGCAAAAATAATGAAAGTGATTAGTTAAATATCGTCCTTACAAAGTGTAATATATACTGTAGCAGTTAACAGGGTACCTGGGACCCTCAACACATATGTTGCGTCACTAATGTACCGGTACGCAACAACAGGTGGAATTGGCCTCAATCACCTGCGACGGTACAGTCTAAATACAAAAGATCATCGACAAACCTGCACAGTGCACATAAACAATGTAATTTTAAGTACGTCCT
Organism: Paralithodes platypus; assembly: GCA_032716605.1. Taxonomy (NCBI): domain Eukaryota; kingdom Metazoa; phylum Arthropoda; class Malacostraca; order Decapoda; family Lithodidae; genus Paralithodes; species Paralithodes platypus. Next base: position 11,851,410 of record CM064578.1, on the reverse strand, counting down.
ACTGTTCCATGACATTCCTTGTGTAACTTAGTAGCCCGTGACTAATACTATTTGTTTAATTACTTAACAATATCAAGTTAATGTCCATCTTTGTAAATTGTACACAAATAATTACCAAGGTTATCGTCGACTGGCTATACCATCCAAATAGTAATGCACAATCTAAATGTGTAAGAGATGTTACAGTACACCAAACCCCTCCAAATATCTCTCTCTCTCTCTCGCTCTCGCTCTCTCTCTCTCTCTCTCTCTCTCTCTCTCTCTCTCTCTCTCTCTCTCTCTCTCTCTCTCTCTCTCTCTCTCTCTCTCTCTCACACAAATAACGAGACACACAGAAGACCAAACACGTTAAAGTGGGACAGGTATGGAGTTTGTATTGTAGCAATTATCTGCAGGGAGGCCGGAGCAAGACAGGTTGATGATGTTTGTTGGCAAGTTTGGCAGGAGGAAGGATAATAAAAATACCCTCCTATTCAACAGGAGTTCTTACACTGCCGCCATCATCCTCATGCTGTGTGTATGTGTGTGTTAAGCAGAAAGGCTATGATGAAACTCTATTGATTTCCTATTGAGACTTACACCATTGGGGCTGTTATTGTATTAATTATGTTTTATAAATAGGTTTTATCAATAAATGCCACTGGCACTATAAATATATCAGTGTATCACCTAATCCACTGTATACTGCAGTTTTGTCCTTATGGGTTGTATAATACAGCAGTGTAATCTCACCGCCAGTATATTGTATTCAATATACATTCATTTTTGTAAACCTAGATGGAAATAATGTAATTGTCGCTTTATTTGGGCAACTACCTTGTTAATGTAAGTAAGTAAAGTTTCTTTGCCTAAATGTGTTTCCTATAAACATAATATTACTGAATATACTCCATCCATCACTGCTTGAAACTGGAAGCTATATTTTTTTGTATGGATGTAGGTGATTGGTCGGTGGTTAATAAAGTATAACCTAATACAATAATATACACTTCATAGTCATAATAGAGAAGGTTTGTGGAAAGTACTTAGAATATACGGAGTAGATGGCAAGTTGCTGAAGCAGTGAAGAGCATGTATGAGGGTGCAAAGGCGGCAGTACGTGTGGAGAGTGAGCAGAGCGAGTTCTTTGACCTGAATGTTGGTTTGAAACAGGGGTGTGTGATGTCCCTGTGGTTGTTTACTGTATATTATGGATGGAGTCATGAAAGAAATACTATCAAGAGCAGTGGATGTTGGTGTATCGCTGAAAAGGGAGGGAAATGAGTGGAAGCAACCTATAGTGCTGTTTGTGGATGATACAGTTCTGATGAGTGATAATGAATGGGAGTTGCAGGGTCTGGTAAATGAGTTTGGAACAGTGTGCGAAAAACGGAATTTGAAAATAAATGCGGGGAAGAGCAAGGTTATGGTCTTCGAAAGGGGTGAAGTCACAGAGTGTGAGGTGAAGCTGAACGGTCAGGCTATGGAGATCGTCAGCTCTTTTAAGTATCTGGGCAGTGTGTTGAGTAAAGATGGGACTATGGATGAAGAAGTGTGGGAGAGGGTAGAACAGGGGAAGAGGGTTGTAGGAACGCTGAAAGCAGTAACAAGAAATAGGGTGGTCAGTATGGAAGTGAAGAAGTCCTTGCATGACAGTGTGGTAATCCCGACACATGCTGTGAAGCATGGACACATGCTGTGAAGCATGGATGTTGGTTGAGAGACTCAGACCAGGAGTGAGAGCAGTGGAAATTAATTACTTAAGAAGTGCGTGCGGAGTTACATGGAGGGATAGACAGACTAATGAAGAAGTAAGAAGAGGTGTGGTGTGGAGGTAGATGTGCTGGAAAGTGTGAAAAGGAACAACTTGAGATGGTTCGGCCATATGGAACGTATGGAAAGCGAGAGAATGACTAAGAGGGTGTACGAGAGCGAGGTGGAGGGACAGAGAGGGAGAGGTAGACCAAAGGAGAGGTGGAAGGATGGAGTGAGGAAGTATATGAACGAAGGCGGTGCTGGTTGGGGGGAGGGGCATCGACTGACTGGGGACAGAGGTGCATGGAGGCGGTTCGTTCGTGGCCACCCCTTCGGGGATCACGGCGTCGGGCAATAGATAGATAGATAGATAGTCATAATAGTATACATTGGAAACTATCTCACAAGCTTAATCATTTTCCATGTAATATTTCACAGTTGCTGCTGTTTTGTTATTAATGGGTTCTGTAATATTATTCATGAGATTACTAGTATGTATAACATATTATTTTCTGAAATTTAACATTGCATATTTTTGCCGTAAGCTCAAGCATGCTAGTCCACTTTAGCAAACATTGAGTTTCCGCTTCATACATACCAGAGTGATCCCTTCAGTTGGACCTGGGATGACGCCTCGCTAGATTTAAGTTTCACGGTTGATGTGGGTCTGGGGGGAATTAGATAGGCACTGTGTATTGAAGATAGTTTCATTACATGATATTATGTTTATTACATGATTAGTGCCTGCAATGTCCATAGATACCGGTGGAGAGGTCAGTTCATTAATTATATGTCCATACTGATCACTTGATTACTCTATGTACAATCAGTATGCCACTATATTCGTGTTAGTTTACCTTGCATGGCATATTTAACAATTTTGATTATCCCAATTACCTTCTTTTGTATATCACTCCTACAGATGCCCTGCAAAAACTGCCATTTCAACAGAGTAAATTGGGCCATACAGGTTGATTCAATATGTGGATATGAAATGTGCACAAACACAATATGCTACAGTAACGTAAATGATAAACCTCTATTTACATACAACATGTTTCCTCCCATACTCACCTGCTTACAGTTGTACACACTATAAGACCGAACATCTTTATCTTGAACCACTCCGCATGAATGTATGATCCCTCAGCAAGTCTCGAGCCAGTAAACTACTTATTCTTGCAAACACTTGCCACCGTGTTAGATTTAATTAGGCTATTGCCACTACTTACAACCATATAATTGACGTTCTATTTGCCTACCTCTTATGTCGTATTTAGTAGTAGACATAAGCTTGGTGCTCCCTTCTCGCAGCTGTCCAGTTCAGGTGTTCATTCAGGCTACGTCTGAAGGAATACAGTGTTCTCTTTTCACGGACTGACTGGGGTAGGTCGTTCCAGTCTTTGATGGCAGTGAAGAAGAATGTTTGCTTATCCAGTCCTTGGATTCTCGGGACCTTAAAATTAAACATCCTGTTTCTTGTATTATGTCCACTCCTCTCATTTGCTTTAACAAAATCACTCTTTAGATACTGTGGAGCTCTGTCATAGAAAATTTTGATGGCATTAGTGAGCCTGATTTGTTTGGCCCTGTCAGAGGCATTGAGCATACCTAGTGACTGAAGTTGTTCCTGGCCAACATGTGATCTGGGTCCTAGGTTCAGCATGAACCTTACCATTTTATTTTGAGTGACCTGAAGTTTGTTGGATAACAAGCAAACACACGTCGTATACTTTAGTATCAAACTTGAGATGAAAGACAATGGTGAACAGGGAAGATAAAGTCCGCGAGGCTCTAACTTTGACAATGTCAACATGAAGTTGGTATAATCGTGATATTTTGCCAACACAAAACAGGGAAGCGAATTTAACAGATGTATTACCACAATACTGCTGGTATCTAGCGGAGAGACAGACTTGACACTTCTGCCCCAACTACATCTCCGGATAAATGGTCATAACCTGTAGAATAAATCACCTTATTTGACTTATTACAGATGGCGAGTGAGACAACTAGAGAGCTGAGTGTTACAACCGGCTCATTCGTAGTCTTCACATGCAATCTCGATTAAGATATATGCCTCACAAAGCATGTACTCATATAATTGGCCACCCCCATCTGTGCGACACAATGAATGCGGATCGGGACTTGTCTATACTGGTGGATTTTTGTTTTGCTTGTAACCTCACATTTGTTTCACGTAAAATGGTGCTCCAGCTCACTTCACCTTACTGGTTGGTGGATAGGAGAGTCAATGTAAGAAAACTCTATTATCCAACTTAACTTACTGTTCGATGACAGACCACACAGATGACAGACCCCCACCATTGACAATTGACAATCTAGATTAACGTTATCTCTCTCTCGGGCTATGTGTGTGTGGTCTCACAACACACAGCAATGCAATCAATACAAAACTCCTATAGAATTAAATTGAATTAACTTGGTTTTAGGTAACATAAGACGCAGTGTCTAATAATAGTTCATAAGTTCAGACACACAAACGTAAATCAATACGATATAAACATAAATAATTTTGCAATGCACCTGTATAGCTGCAGGTGGCTCTGAATCCTGTTGAGGTATAAACTATTTATATAAATGTTGGACCAGCAAGATCCTAACAATAACAAGACGTGAGAGTTCTGGGAAGTTGACCTTGTTATTGGGTTCTTGTCAGTGTATAGTGCTCAAACATTTTGGTCCGAATCATCAATGGTGAAGACATGGAAAGGATTTCACCGACATTTATTATGTTATCTGTTATAGTATTTTTCACTTCTCACATCAACGAGCTCAGAAAATGGAAATCATACAGCTCTGATAACACTACCTAGACACACTCTCTCTCTCTCTCTCTAACATTTGTGTACCTGATTGCAATTTTCTTACGTATACTCATACTCATTTTTGGTAGAGGCCAATGACTGAGGTGAGTTTTATGGTCTGTGAAATTGGAAAATGTACCTGTGTTTTGGACTAGACCTACTGCTTGCGTGTGGGGGGTGTTGTGGGGATGGGGGGGGGGGGGGTGTCGATGAGCGTTTTTTTTTTTTTTTTTTTTTTTATTATTTGATTCTGGTGTTTTCTATTGCCATCATTGTATGTTCGAATCAGCATTATATAAATATATAAATATAGTTTATCATGTGTATTACCAGTCAATTCCAGGCAATGTACTTCATATGTAAAGGTTCACCATCTCATTTGTATTGACAGGTAGTAGTGTTACTGAATTATTGTCAACAACTTTACCTTGGCCTTCAGTACGCAGGGTAGTGAATAGTGTTATACAGGCTTGAGAAGACCCTGAAATGCGGCCCTTGATTTAATTTCGTCTCCACAAAGTGATTAATTAAATCTGGACCCTGGGGAGGACAGGTAATAACTGTACAGCCAGGCTATGACGGAACACGGAGGGAACAACATCACCAGAGGAGGGATAACAGGAAAACACACATATATTGGTATTAATAGGTCAAGCTTGTCATTTAAAATCCAAAGAGGGGTAACACACACACACACACACATTTCAGTTATTAAAGTATAGTCCTGTTATAATGCTTCCTCGTCAAAAGTGTCCACAATAAAGGTCTTGTGGACTTTTAGGAATATTAAACAGCATTATGGCTTTGTAATTGCTATCAAACTAATTATATATTTCGTATCATTAGCATTGCTACCAAAAGTGGAAATAATAGATACTGCATATTATTCTGCAAATGTTTGTATTGTATATTAGCTGATATAATAAAACAGCACAATCTGACTGTGGTTGAAAGTGTCTCTGTATACATTCTATCATAGACTACAGTAGATCTGGACTGGACACGAAAATGGAACTTTGCAGTTAGGGACCCAAAATTGGAGAACGAACCACCAAGTTCGAACCTTGAAACCGCGAAAATGTGATATTTCCGCGGTTTCGAGGTTCGAACACGGGCCTTCATTCTATGATTTTGGGTCCCTTACTGCAAAGTTCCATTTTCGTGTCCAGTCCAGATCTACTGTAGTCTATGATTCTATATATAAGGTATATTCGATATGCCTCATCTAATGCTATCCCTCTAGAATTCGTGTTCTACAATTCGATGATGTTAAACCAATGTATCTTGCAGTCAAAAGTACTTCAACAATACGATTAACTTTTCAAGAAAGTATATTGCACATATTAGCATAACCTGTGAAACTTATATTATTATTTCCTTTCGCATAAGCATTAGGCTATTCACAAAGCAGGTGGGGACAATACATTATTTGATTAATATCCAATATTCGATAAATGGATATGCATCGTGGTCGTGCTGTACTTATAACTGCCTTGATGGTGTAAATGTTAGTGTTTAAAATCTGTATGTGGTAACCCAGGTTCGAATCCTGGTAGAATCACATACTTTCATTAATTAAAGGCCGGTATATGTACTGAAAGCGTTAAGGACCAAGCAAGGTATCAATTATATATATATATTTCAGTAAAGCTTTCGACAGAGTCCCTCATGAGAGATTGATGAGAAAGGTTGAGGCACATGGAATAGGTGGGGCGTTGTTGGGATGGATTAGGTCATGGCTAATTGGTAGGAAACAGAGAGTCAGCATAAATGGTACCAAGTCAGAGTGGGTAGCAGTCAAAAGTGGTGTCCCCCAGGGATCGGTATTAGGTCCCATGTTGTTTCTTATATACATAAATGACCTAGATTTATGTATAACTAGTAGGATAAGTAAATTCGCAGACGATACTAAAATGGGGAGATCAATTGATTCAGATAGCGATATAGAGTGCCTCCAAAGGGATCTAGACACCTTACATGAATGGTCAGTAAATTGGCAGATGAAGTTTAACATTGACAAATGCAAGGTATTAAAGATAGGGAAGATGCAAACAAATGTTAAATATAAACTAGCTAATTTAGAATTAGAAAATTCAGACTGCGAGAAAGATCTAGGTGTGTTTGTTAGCAATGATTTGAAGCCTAGAAAACAGTGTATAGGCGTTCGTAATAAGGCAAACAGGATTCTCGGGTTCATCTCTAGGAGTGTGAGTAACAGAACTGCTGATGTTATCTTAAAACTTTACTTGTCATTAGTGAGACCCCATATGGATTATGCTGTCCAATTTTGGTGTCCTTATTACAGAATGGACATAGATTCATTGGAGAGAGTACAGCGTAGAATGACAAAAATGATCCATAATATTAGAAATCTTCCGTATGAAGAAAGGTTGAAGAAATTAGGTTTACATTCGTTAGAGAGACGCAGAGTTAGAGGGGATATGATAGAGGTGTTCAAGTGGGTTAGTGGGATTAACAAAGGGGACATGACAAATGTACTAAAGCTCAGTGATAGCGAAAGAACTCGTACCAATGGTTTCAAATTAGATAAATTTCGTTTCAGAAAAGATATAGGCAAATATTGGTTTGGTAACAGAGTTGTAGATGGGTGGAATGGACTACCAAGTGCTATAGTGGGATCTAAAACTGTAGGGAGCTTTAAGATAAAATTGGATAAGCATATGGACGAGAAGGGTTGGGTGTGAAGGGGGATCAGCCGGGTTGGGCCAATCAGCGCTCTGCAGACCCCCATAATCCTGCGTTAATCTCTAACCGTTTTGGTAAGATGATCCTCAGGGTATTAGAGTGTTGAGCCTATAATTGGGCTTTGTAATTGATTTGGGGTTGTGTGGGACAGGGATCTGCCTTGCTTAGGCCAATCGGCTTTCTGCAGACTCCCATTTTCTTATGTTCTTATGTTCTTATGTATGTATCTATTGTTTAGAGAATTTTGGAAATAAAAGCCTAAATTCATTACATTCTCCAAGTCACAAAATTGTGTTTATTTTCGTAATGCCAACTAAATACTCAGTGAGCCAAACAATACATTTGAATTATAAAGGCTTATTGGTTTAGCCAGGCTTATGTGTCGACAATTTTTTTGGACAAAGGCTATTGAAACAATATTGCTTTGTGTAAACAAATAGAGCCGTACTATGTTCACTAAAGTGATGGATTAGGTAGCTTATAAAAAGTATTGCTTCCTCGTTTGATAACCATGGAATGGTGGTAGTAGTTTTTCGATATTCATAATCTGTAATGTATACTGTACTGTACATACAGATATATAATGGCGTGCGTACAATATTAGTTTTAAATAATATATAAAATATTAGTATCAGGAGAAAAGAGAAGGATGTGTGTTACAAAACCAATGTATGAACTACTACTTTATAATATTAACTATTCAGAACAGCACTACCGTTGTATTTCTTTGTGCAATCAAATAAAATGTAAATATAGATGACACTACCATTTGCGTCCATGACGGTTTTCAGTTTTACTCCTTTCGTATATTTGTTAGTTTGTGCCTTAAACATGGATGTACACTCGGATGCCATAGTCTCTAGCCCACTCATAAATATTCGTTAATTTAACCTATCGCTATTATTTTATGGACGTATATCTCTGAACACAAATGTATGTATATAACTTTCTATACATCAACTACAAAACTAAAAATCCTATTTATTGAAAAACTAGTTTTACCCCAAACAAAATCGAGATAGTTATTATTGCATGACTAAAATACACAGGGGTCCACGGATTGTTATGAGTGGGTTATAGACTTTGACATACGATTGTTGACCATAGTCTCTAGACCACTCATAAATATTCGTTAATTTAACCTATCCCTATTATTTTATGGAAGTATATCTCTGAACACGAATGTATGTATATAACTTTCTATACATCAACTACAAAACTAAAAATCTTATTTATTGAAAAGCTAGTTCTACCCCAAAAAATTGATTCATCATCACATTCCCCAAACCCAACAAAGACACCATGCTACCCTCCTCGCACCGCCCCATCACACTCCTTTGCACCCCCTCCAAAGTCATGGAACGCCTAGTATTACAACTAATTACACCCGACCTACCCCTAGCTCCAACAAAACATGGCTTTAGGCCACTGCACTCCACAAACACTCTTCTCACAGACCTTACACAAAGAGCTTTTGACGGCATCAACTCAGCTAGACCACCACACAGATCATTATTAGCCACACTCGACATTAGTAAAGCCTTCGATGCCATCCCCCGCCACAACCTAACAAACAAAATCTACAACACAAATATGCACAACAACACAAAAAGGTGGCTGGCCAACTTCCTAGCAGGCAGATGTGCACACGTATCTTTTGCCGGTCAGTCATCTAGAATCAGAAACTTTCCAAACGGAGTCTCACAAGGATCCGTCCTATCGCCCGCACTCTTCAATCTGTACATGCACGATACAACTACACCCAATACGCCCCAAATAAACTTAGCCTCCTATGCAGATAACATAACACTCACATGCACACACCATGACCCAAACAGAGCAACAGATCTCCTTCAACCCTATCTCAACACAGTACAAGGCTGGTGCACTATTAACAGACTTAATCTAGCTCCAGCCAAATCCACCGCAACCCTGCTCACAAGCTGGACAGGAGAACACGAATACATCCCTCAACTCACTATAAACAACACACCCCTAACACATACACACACACCCAAAATCCTAGGAGTAACATATGATACTCATATGACATTCAAACAGCACACCACAAATATTAAAAAGAAACTGACACCCAGACTAACTTAACGCCCTCAGGTCACTTGCTCACACAAAATTTGGACACAACAAAGAAACCACCTCCACAGTATATAAACAATAAATAAGATCAGTGATGGAATACGCAAGCCCAGCCTGGGCTTCTAACCTAGCTGAAACACATCATAAGACCTTACAGACTATTCAAAACAAAGCCCTAAAGATCATTACAGGCTGCACAGCTACTGCACCCACAGAGCACCTACATCAAGAAACCAAAATCCTCAAAGTCAAAGACCATCTGGACATGAGAGGCTCTCAATTCCTGGCAGCAGCCTCCACGAACCAGGACCACCCACTAAACTACATGGCAACACACCCACAGACACCAAGAAATATCAAAACAACACCCAGCACACGGTATCATACACAATTACTATCCTCTCTCCCTCCCTGTCCACCCCGAACCAACTTCCAGAAGCACATCCATACTCACATCTCTCGCCGATCCATCCACTCATTCACAGACAACACACAGCTGCAAGCACGACCTCCCGAAATCCATCCTTCCGAATCCTCCCTTCCTCGCGAGGACAGAGTCCACCTGGCCAGGATGAGATGCGGACACCATCCAGCTCTCCTCATCTATCAGAAGAGACTGGATGACTCCATCGTCGACGTCTGCCCGGGATGTAACACAGCACCCCATACCATTAAACACATCATAGAAGACTGCATTTCACACAACCACTTACGCCAACAACACAATCTACACTCAATGAGAGCTCTGTGGGAAAGCCCGATCATGACCATGGCCTTCCTCAGGGACTCGGGGCTGTTCGGCCAGACAGCTTAGGGAACAACAACAACAACCCCAAACAAATATCGAGATGGTTATTATTGCATGACTAAAATACACAGGGGTCCACGGATTGTTATGAGTGGGTTATAGACTTTGACATACAAATGTTGACCAACCTTTAAATTACATGTACAATAAACACACAACCTTAGTACCATCACCAACCTCATTATGCCTCATCACCTGCTTTATTATCTTGTATGTCACCTGTTTGTCTGTGTGCCTCAGCTCTTGCAGACTCTACTATTTTACCTCCAGCTACACCTCACTGTACGATATGTTTTTTTTTCTTCTAATTTTGTCACTGATTTCCATCTGATTTATTAATTACAACCCATTTGGCCTGATTGTTAATGTTTCTCCTTGCTGAGCTCTTTGTTTTAGTCCCTACCCTACGTTTTCCCTCGTTCTCTAATACACTTAATACCTAATAACCAACATGGCAGCGTATAACGTTTTAATTTTGAATCATCCTTATATCTTTTTATTCCACGTTTATAATAACACGTGAGCTAGTCTGATTGCAATTTCCATCTTAGGAATTTGCACTAATCGTCAACTGAAGTGACTCTACTGGGCAAAGATTAGCCTTAGCTCTATACATATAACACTCTAGTAATAAGCAATGGACACAACATACACATAAGAGGTTTTAACAGGTTTTATTCCTTAATAACTAGGGTACAATCTCAATATGTCTCTGGAAACAATATTCATAACATTCATATATATGTAATAATAGCTTTACGACTGAACAATGAATACTAACATAAGAGAGGATAAGTCTCAATTCACATTAATAAAGTCCTGATATAAATAGACAGGCTCTCAAATATGGCTTGGCAAAAGTGTAGATAATAATTATTGCGAGGTCAATAGCGTAGCACTGATAAGTATGAACAATGGGACAATATTTGATTTCTAAGCGAATAATAAGTTTAATCGACTTGAGCAGATAATGAAATCGAATAAACTCAAGAGTCATAAATATGAATTATAAATTCATAAACTTGTAATAAATATAATAGTCATAACATACGTGACTGAGGAGTAAATTACTCGTGACTTGAACTAATCACTATTGGACTTGTACCCTGATGATAGGTAGCGTATACGTACACACTAAGATCTGAGTAAGCTTTCAAGTTTAAGTGTAATATGTATGGATTTATTCCCTGGATAACCTTTGTATATTTCTACATTAGCAAATACAGGAGCCTGCATTCGTAGAATTATATAAACGTTTTCTGCCTGATAGAAGTGTATGATGTTCTCACTAAGCAGAGCATCGGATAAAACCAAAGAGGGAAGAATGGACAATCTTTGATTACTACGTTAATTATTAGTGAAACTTATCGTACCTTGGTCTAGACCCTCACAACAATCATCGTTACCATTACAAACAGAAATAACACCTAAATGATTTATGTAAAAAGAGAAGGCACTGGTATAGCGACTTGGGAGCACTGGGTGTAGCTATAGTTGTCTCGGCACTTTGACTACCGGGGCAAGGATTTCACATGCCCTAGGTAGACTCGGCCCGAATAGCTGCAGGGCACGGCTGTCTCTCTCTCTCCTTGGCTCGACACCACGCACTTTGTCACAATCCACATTGAGTCTGGCGGAAGATAAAGAATCCCCTACACTTGGAATACTGAGGGTATTAACAGGCATAGGCAGATAAGACAAAAACAAACTATCTGGAATCGTGAATGAGTACAGTGATACAAACAAAGTCTGGATCGTTATCTAAGCCTGCATCGAAGGTACTAGAGTCACCTAATATGCTCTGTTCAAAGGGTGTCCCAACCAATAAATCATTCTCATTCCCGGAATATAATACCGCGTCCTGAGAAAGACTTGAGTGGCTGATCCTCGCAAAGTCTGGGGTTTCAACTGCAAGCTCGCATAAAACGGGGCTTGCGGTTAAACTGTTTACTGGGTTCCTTATTAATGGATGCGGATCAATAAACAAGGAATGAGGTTGCTCACCAAGACTTTTACCTTTGATATTTCTTAATTCCAAACCCGAATTGGTAGTTGAAGCTAGGGGCTGAATGCTTACTTTTCCTACGCTCAACGCATATAGTGACTATGATTTAGTCGGCACCAGGGGGGCCGGGCGCGGGGGCAAAAGAGCATGGGGTAGCTCCTGATTTTCTTTGTTTTCTTAGAGCTGGTCGCATTAAGCCTGTCTTTCATTTTTATATTGCAGGTGGATGAGGTCGAAAGCATTTAAGTGTGATTTTGGGGTCGTAGGTGACTTTGGAGGGAAGTTATGCCTGATGGGTGATGATAGTCGATTTTGGCTTTACTCGATTCATGTTTATTTTTGCTAGGGTTACTGGGGTGGTTTATTTGGGAGGAATGGTTATTATGCTTCTTTCCTTTCTCACTGTTTGAATCACTATATTGCACAGGGGCACACTGAAGAGGTTGGTATAGAATTCATAGATTCGTTGTGATCCATGTGTGAATTAGGGCGACTAAGAGAGTCCCTTTTTAAGCTGGTGATCACTGGGGTTTTACATTTGTCTATGATCACTACGGTTTTACAGTTTTCTATGATCACTGGGGTTTTAGCATAGTCGCCCGTGTTTATTGGAACCTGATTTTCTTGATGGTGAGGGTATAATGGGGGACACCGTTCCACATTGCATTTCTGTAAAATGGTAGCAATGTGTAGTGGTGTTGCTGAGGTGGCGTTGGTTGTCGTTTGGTGGTGGTGGGGAATGGTCGGATTATTTTCTTCCCGTCGCATCTCGTATATATCTGTCTGTATGTGTGGCAATAAATACATAGGAAGATAACGTAGATACACATATAGATGAATGTACGATTGGCCACATAAGTTCCGTTCCTCTCTGTGATCGTATACATAGAAATATAATGCCCATGGTGGAATTACGAGTGTAGTTTCCTATGCAGTGGTTAAGGCATCTGATTAGTCAAGTGATAACTACAGGATATCCTACTCGTATTTCATTCACACTATTGTATTTTCATACATAAGATCACGACGAGGAACATAACTCATGTGGCTAACTGTACATGATATATACAATAATTAATTAGTAATGTCCACGATACTCTTGTAGGCTATATATTTGTCACTGTTCAACAATCTCATCTGCACACCAGCATTCATTGAGTATTATGATTATGTAATACTAATCCCATGATAATATCCGTAAATTATATTTAGAATATGTGTTGAGGGAAAAAGGATTCAATCCCACCTTTATTAGAGTTATGACTCTGTAAATATTGTATGAGTTGATATAGGTAGTTGAGGTCTTCCAGTAATTATACTGTCCATCCATAGACATACACAGGCTGCAGACTATAACCGTAACCACAGCCACCCGAACTCCATAATGATTATCCAAATGTATGTAGTTGGGATGAAACCCAGACATATACTATTGCTGAGCGGCTTGAAAAAGAATAAGAACACTATTGGAAAGGGTAATACCTGTGGATGAATTACTAACCCATGAGAGTGTAAACGCCCTACCATTGCATTATAGTCTAACCAATAATAATGTTTACACAAATAAATAAAATTATATCAACTCGTTTGCAAACCAATAGACCATTAGCGTGGAGACAGAAACTTTGGTGTAAGGTAAAGAAAAACGAAAAAAAACGTAGTTGTTGACCTGCCAGGCTATAGTGCACTATCAACATCCTGGTCACATTGTGATCAAGGACAAACCTGCAGATCCAGGAGAAAGTTATGTCTTCTGCCTCACCTCTTTCCTCTTTCCGCAATCTCTATTGACTCTACAAACTTGTATTTAAGAGTGTCATCTTCTGCAGTCGGTAGTACAAAATGCTTTACAATTTTGAATTTCATCTAATGAGAATGTATCTAAATAATATATATGAAGGATTTAAGGTCCGATTTTGTTTTCTTTTTTGAGAAAATATTAAGTTAAATTGTGGCCGAACTTTCGCCCTTAACGTCATTATTAAACCTCTGATTTGGTATCCTAGATAATATGGGCTTATTTTTCATTTGTTTTGTTCTTCCTTCGACTTTTTGTATGATATCATCAGTGGTTTTAGGGTATCCATACTATACTGTAGCTAGTAGATAATTAATGTGTGTTTCTAGAATACATAAACGGTACTGCTAAATCATCATCGCTATTTTAGCGGATGAGCTATACACTTATATAAGTAGATCGGTTGAATTTCCAGGACTACGACCAAGCTGTTGTTACACACTTTCCTTTATAAGCCCTTGTACAACCCTCCAGGGATCAGCAGCTCTCGTCTAATGTCTCTCCTTAGACACTTTAATGTGTCCAAACATCCAATGAATCTTGATTCTTTCAACCTTCCCCTCCTAATACATCTTGTCTCCCTTCCCCTTCATTCTCTTATACAAATTTATCAAGAAGTTCATGTTATTGAACAGAAAATGATTTAGAAATGTGCAGTACATTAAATAGTCAGTTTCTATCCGTTTTCACTAATGAAAATTTGGCACAGATTCCAGAAGTCCGTAAGGTATATAGAGATAGTATAGAAAATAGGTTAAGTACGGTTACTATAAGTAGAAATGATGTGCTTAAGGAAATTGACAGACTGAAACCTCAGAAATCGCCTGGTCCCGATGAGGTATATGCCAGAGTATTAAAAGAATGCAGAGATGAGTTAAGTTACCCATTAACATTTCTTTTTAACAATTCATTAGAAACAGGTATAGTTCCAGAAGCTTGGAAGCTTGCAAATGTAGTTCCGATTTTCAAAAAAGGTGATAAATCAATAGCATCCAATTACCGTCCCATTAGTCTCACTTCAATCATAGGAAAGCTACTAGAGTCAATTATTGATAGGAAAATGAGAAACCACTTAGAAACATTTAACTTAATCAATTCTTCTCAGCATGGATTCACACAGGGACGTTCTTCCCTTACTAATTTGCTTAGTTTTTTCTCAGAGGTATATGAAGCAGTAGATAATGACAAGGCATACGATATTATATATTTAAATTTCAGTAAAGCTTTCGACAGAGTCCCTCATGAGAGATTGATGAGAAAGGTTGAGGCACATGGAATAGGTGGGGCGTTGTTGGGATGGATTAGGTCATGGCTAATTGGTAGGAAACAGAGAGTCAGCATAAATGGTAGCAAGTCAGAGTGGGGAGCAGTCAAAAGTGGTGTCCCCCAGGGATCGGTATTAGGTCCCCTGTTGTTTCTTATATACATAAATGACCTAGATTTAGGTATAACTAGTAGGATAAGTAAATTCGCAGACGATACTAAAATAGGGAGATCAATTGATTCAGATAGCGATATAGAGTGCCTCCAAAGGGATCTAGATACCTTACATGAATGGTCAGTAAATTGGCAGATGAAGTTTAACATTGACAAATGCAAGGTATTAAAGATAGGGAAGATGCAAACAAATGTTAAATATAAACTAGCTAATTTAGAATTAGAAAATTCAGACTGCGAGAAAGATCTAGGTGTGTTTGTTAGCAATGATTTGAAGCCTAGAAAACAGTGTATAGGCGTTCGTAATAAGGCAAACAGGATTCTCGGGTTCATCTCTAGGAGTGTGAGTAACAGAACTGCTGATGTTATCTTAAAACTTTACTTGTCATTAGTGAGACCCCATATGGATTATGCTGTCCAATTTTGGTGTCCTTATTACAGAATGGACATAGATTCATTGGAGAGAGTACAGCGTAGAATGACAAAAATGATCCATAATATTAGAAATCTTTCGTATGAAGAAAGGTTGAAGAAATTAGGTTTACATTCGTTAGAGAGACGCAGAGTTAGAGGGGATATGATAGAGGTGTTCAAGTGGGTTAGTGGGATTAACAAAGGGGACATGACAAATGTACTAAAGCTCAGTGATGGTGAAAGAACTCGTACCAATGGTTACAAATTAGATAAATTTCGTTTCAGAAAAGATATAGGCAAATATTGGTTTGGTAACAGAGTTGTAGATGGGTGGAATGGACTACCAAGTGCTATAGTGGGATCTAAAACTGTAGGGAGCTTTAAGATAAAATTGGATAAGCATATGGACGAGAAGGGTTGGGTGTGAAGGGGGATCAGCCGGGTTGGGCCAATCAGCGCTCTGCAGACCCCCATAATCCTGCGTTAATCTCTAACCGTTTTGGTAAGATGATCCTCAGGGTATTAGAGTGTTGAGCCTATAATTGGGCTTTGTAATTGATTTGGGGTTGTGTGGGACAGGGATCTGCCTTGCTTAGGCCAATCGGCTTTCTGCAGACTCCCATTTTCTTATGTTCTTATGTTCTTATTTTGGTGTGATAGTTTATGTTACTATTGGTTTACAATGTGTTAATACTGTAATGTACACCATTCCTTCAGCTTAGTAATCTGAGTTACGTTGGACATATACTGCAATGACAACTATCAACTAAATGCATGGTTCAGATTTATTGTTTCTGTTATAATTAAAGCGAAGGGAGGAAGTAATGATAATGAAGACAAAATCCATGTGCCTAATAGCATCTTTGTTTCATGAAGAAATATTCATATTATATTTGCATAGGCTATACAGTGTATTATGACTCAACAATTAGAAAAGTATCTGAATACTGGAGTCAAGGTTTTTGAAATGGAATAAGCTAGAATGTATATGTTGCAAATGTTGAAATATACAGTATGTTTGGCTTCTATTTGCTTACCACGAATTATTATAGCATCCTTTTGGTTGATAAATATGCAGTATAAGTATTCTGGACATTTAATTCTGATAAGCATTTGCATCCACTGAGGGTAAAATATTATATATTTATTTTAGTTGTTATATACTTAAGTTTATGTAGTGTTATTACGATATTACATGAGTTCACGGTCTACCGCGCAGAGGGAGAGGATATAGCAGAATCATATTTGGCGATATTCAAACGTCAATTATATATATTCGCGTTTTATATAGAGCAGAATGATAATTATTGTTGCTGTGTTCCTTTTTCAGTCAATTACTGATATAAAACACACGAAGTGTTATTTTGCATCTTGTTTCAGTACTGTGCTGACATCTACCGTGCCTTACACTTAACTTACTGTCTACTAAATGTGTGTGATATTTGTGTAGGCTATGTTATCTGCCATACACGACTCCCTCAGCACTTGTCTTCCCGTAATGATCATGTTATTCATTATACGGTTATTATCTATAATGATGTCTTCAATAATTGCAATTAATATTAATTAACTCACACACATGATTTATCAATCTATGTACTTATTTATCTTATATATCGCGACCTGTGATATTGCTTAACTGATAACACAAAGAAGGCGGTAAGCTGATGTGATCTACGTTTGAATGACGTAAGGAAAGTGGTGACAGAGATAATTTAATTAACCCTTTAAGGTGAATAATGACACAAGTGTCTGGGTGACATGATAAGCTGCGAGAGACAATGGTGGTGGTGGTAGTGTGGGTGGTGGTGGTGGTGGTGGTGAAGGTAATGGTGGTAGTGTGGTTGAGGTAGTGGTGGTGGTGGAGTAGGTAAGGATGACACACATTGAGGTTAATTGTCGGTAGTGGTGGAGAGATATTTTTAGATGTGATGAAGCAGGGCTACAATGGCACCATTTGTCATTGTTATTGAGACTAAATTGTTATGCAAATTAGGAAGGACCTGTTTGTGTCAGAGGGTTAAAGGATATGCGTTTTGCTCCTTTAACCCTCTCACGCATTTATGACGCAGAGGTTGCCAGATTAGCAATGAGAAATAGAGTTCTCTTACTCTTATAATTACCTCTCCAAAATTAGTTTTCTGCCCAAAGCTAACTCAAAGACAACTGCATAGGTTGAAGTAACTAAACTAAAGGTTTTTAAATACCCCTGATGGTAACAAAGGCTTTAAAGTATCCTCAATAGGCTCAAAATCGTGTCATATGTCGGAGAGGGTTAATTCCTAGGAGTTCTTCCATATCTGGAGAAAAACGTCATATGTTAACCTGAATGCAATGACAATGACGCCCCAGTACCGAAGGAATTATTAATGGAAATGTGAATGGTGGGTCGACACCACGCACTTTGTCACAATCCACATTGAGTCTGGCGGAAGATAAAGAATCCCTACACTTGGAATACTGAGGGTATTAACAGGCATAGGCAGATAAGACAAAAACAAACTATCTGGAATCGTGAATGAGTACAGTGATACAAACAAAGTCTGGATCGTTATCTAAGCCTGCATCAAAGGTACAAGAGTCGCCTAATATGCTCTGTTCAAAGGGTGTCCCAACCAATAAATCATTCCCATTCTCGGGTCCTGAGAAAGACTTGAGTGGCTGATCCTCGCAAAGTCTGGGGTTTCAACTGCAAGCTCGCATAAAACGGGGCTTGCGGTTGAACTGTTTACTGGGTTCCTTATTAATGGATGCCGATCAATAAACAAGGAATGAGGTTGCTCACCAAGACTTTTACCTTTGATATTTCTTAATTCCAAATCCGAATTGGTAGTTGAAGCTAGGGGCTGAATGCATACTTTTCCTTAGCTCAACGCGTATAGTGACTATGATTTAGTCGGCACCAGGTGGGCCGGGCGCGGGGGCAAAAGTATGGCAGTATATTAGGGTCACCTGCTCCACGGAGCCTAGCTACCTCCGCGGAGGGTCCGAGGTTCACGTAATTTTAGAGATGGAGTATGAAATTTGAATATTTTAGTTAATTACTCGGTTCTAATACATAAATAAGTATATAAAATTACAAATTATTTTATTTTCATGCATTCAAGTAGAAAAGATTACTAATAAATAATATATATAATGGTGAAAATCGCGTTTAGCGTACGTCCTCTGCCGAGTCTTCGCCATGTAAACAAAAGATTTGGTCAATGACTTATTGACTTTATTATGATCTAAAACACATACTCCTCCCATATTAGTGCAAAGGAACTTTGGTCAATATTTACGAGCCGCACCACAGCTGGGATCTCATTTATAATGGTAGTTCTGGGTTCCTATCATATTATGCTTCATTGCTATATCATTTTTATCCACCGGAAAATATTTTGGGGGGGCTTTTTTTTTTTTTTTTTATAAGAACATAAGAACATAAGAAAATGGGAGTCTGCAGAAAGCCGATTGGCCTAAGCAAGGCAGATCCCTGTCCCACACAACCCCAATTACAAAGCCCAATTATAGGCTCAACACTCTAATACCCTGAGGATCATCTTACCAAAACGGTTAGAGATTAACGCAGGATTACGGGGGTCTGCAGAGCGCTGATTGGCCCAACCCTGCTAATCCCCCTTCACACCCAACCCTTCTCGTCCATATGCTTATCCAATTTTATCTTAAAGCTCCCTATCGTTTGTAATCCCACTATAGCACTTGGTAGTCCATTCCACCCATCTACAACTCTGTTACCAAACCAATATTTGCCTATATCTTTTCTGAAACGAAATTTATCTAATTTGAAACCATTGGTTGAGTTCTTTCGCTATCACTGAGCTTTAGTACATTTGTCATGTCCCCTTTGTTAATCCCACTAACCCACTTGAACACCTCTATCATATCCCCTCTAACTCTGCGTCTCTCTAACGAATGTAAGCCTAATTTCTTCAACCTTTCTTTATACGGAAGATTTCTAATATTATGGATCATTTTGTCATTCTACGTTGTACTCTCTCCAATGAATCTATGTCCATTCTGTAATAAGGACACCAAAATTGAACAGCATAATCCATATGGGGTCTCACTAATGACAAGTAAAGTTTTAAGATAACATCAGCAGTTCTGTTACTCACACTCCTTGAGATGAACCGAGAATCCTGTTTGCCTTGTTTCGAACGCTTCTACACTGTTGTCTAGGCTTCAAATCATTGCTAACAAACACACCTAGATCTTTCTCACAATTCGAGTTTTCTAATTCCACATTAGCTAGCTTATATTTAACATTTGTATGCATCTTCCCTATCTTTAATACCTTGCATTTGTCAATGTTAAACTTCATCTGCCAATTACTGACCATTCGTGTAAGGTATCTAGATCCCTTTGGAGGCACTCTATATCTCTATCTGAATCAATTGTTCTCCCCATTTTGGTATCGTCTGCAAATTTACTAATCCTACTAGTTATACCTAAATCAAGGTCATTTATGTATATAACAAACAACAGAGGACCTAATACAGATCCCTGGGGGACACCACTTTTGACTGCTCCCCATTCTGACTTCGTACCATTTATGCTGACTCTCTGCTTCCTACCAATTAGCCATGACCTAATCCATCCCAACAACGCCCCACCTATTCCATGCGCCTCAACCTTTCTCATCAATCTCTCATGGGGGACTCTGTCGAAAGCTTTACTGACATCTAAATATATTATATCATATGACTTGTCATTATCTACTGCTTCATATACCTCTGAGAAAAAACTAAGCAAATTAGTAAGGCAAGAACGTCCCTGAGTGAATCCATGCTGAGAAGAATTTATTAAATTAAATGTATCTAAGTGGTTTCTAATTTTACTAGCAATAATTGACTCTAGTAGCTTTCCTATGATTGATGTAAGACTAATGGGACGGTAATTGGATGCTATTGATTTGTCACCTTTTTTGAAGATCGGAAATACGTTTGCAAGCTTCCAAGCTTCTGGAACTATACCTGTCTCCAATGACTTGTTAAATAAAAATGTTAATGGGTAACTAAACTCATCCCTACATTCTTTTAATACTCTAGCATATACCTCATCAGGACCAGGCGATTTATGAGGTTTCAGTCTGTTTATTTCCTTAAGCACATCATTTCTACTTATAGTAACCATACTTAACCTATTTTCTATACTATCGCTATATACCTTACGGACTTCTGGAAACTGTGCCAAATTTTCATTAGTGAAAACGGAAAGAAATTGACTATTTAATGTACTGCACATTTCTAAATCATTTTCTGTCATTTCTCCTATCGAAGTTTTAAGGGGACCAATTACATCTCTAACCTTGGATTTATATAGTTGGTAAAAAGCTTTAGGATTATTTTTGAGTCATTGGCAACCTTAATTTCATAATTTCTTTTTTCTTTCCTAATATCCTTTTTTACCTTTCTTGATAGATTCTGATAGTAAGCAAGTAGGTGAATTTCGCCTTTTCTAATTTTTCTATATATTCCTCTCTTTTGTCCTAGAAGATCTAATAGTCTATTATTCATCCATTTGGGTTGGTTCTGTGTTGATCTAAATTTTCTTTTGGGGATGTATTTATTTTGTGCATTGAATACTGACTTGATAAAATTATCGTATGTATCTACCAAGGTTGACGTCTCTTCCTGACTTAAGATGACAGGTGCCTGAGACGGGGTACACTCATTTGGACACCTGGATCGACTTAATTTTTTGACCATAGGGTCCGCTAATAGGGCTCTTCTTAACCCACCATAATTGGCTTTTCTAAAGTCAGGTATTAATGTTGTATTCTCTCTGGTATTACCTTTCCATTGTATATTAAAATACACAGAATTGTGGTCACTATTTCCTAGGTGGTCCCCTATCTCTACATTATTTACCATATGTTCATTGTTACTGAAAACTAAATCGAGAATATTATTACCTCTAGTCGGCGTATCTATGAATTGAAATAAAAAACTATCTTGTACTACCTCTATAAACTCCTCAGAATCAGAGTCTCCTATTTGATGCTGCCAATCTATATTCGGAAATTAAAATCCCCCATAATGCACACATTGCTAAACCTTGATGCCATTTTAATTTCCTCCCATAATGACGTTCCGTCATTTCTACTCATATTTGGCGGTCTATACATAACTCCAATAACTATGGTCTCACTACCTTCGTTAACCTCTACCCAAACACTTTCATTATCGTTATTTAGTCTAATACCTGATTTAATACAGCTTTTTAATGTACTCCTGACAAACACTGCTATACCGCCACCCCTCTTACTTGTTCGGTCATATTTAAACAAACTATATCCTGGTATATCAAATTCTGCTAAAAAATGCCTGGTTTCTGTATTAATCCACGTTTCAGTTAGCGCTATTATGTCTATATTTTCTTTGCTAACAAGGGCTCTAAGTTCGTTCATTTTGTTACATAGACTCCTACAGTTTGTGTAATATACTCTCAATTTACTTCTTTTCTTTATACCTAATTTACCTTTGTTTTAGCGACATTTCCATCTTCCGTTGCACCATCACTACTATCATTTGCATTATAGTCATCATTTTTAGCATGAGACTGAATATCCTTATCGCTTTCGCCTGACGCTAAAATTGTTCCATTTAACCTCTCATTTACACTCTCAATATTTCTGTTCAAAACCCCACAACCACCCTATCTAAAGAACTAGCTAATGTAGAAACCCCTAACCGTGAAAGATGAACCCCATCCCTTGCGTACATCCCATCTCTCCCATAGAAACTATCCCAGTTATCAATGAATGGTATTGCTTTTTCTTTGCAATATTTCTCCAAACGGCAATTGACACCAATCGCCCTGGATGTCCATTCCTTGGGAACTCCTCTTCTGGGTAGGATACAATGTACTACAGGGATCCCTCCCTTCATCCTAACTTTATCTAACACATCCCGATACTGCTGCAGCAGTTCCTCACTTCTACCCTTACCAACATCGTTACTCCCGGCACTGAGACAGATAATGGGGTTATCTCCACTATCTTCCAAGATGTGGTCCATCTTCTCTAAAACCCTCCCAACTCCATGGCCAGGCAGACACACAACCTTCCTAAGTTTAGTGCGGGTAGCCCTAACTAAATGTCTTACCATGGAGTCGCCCACAATCGACACAGATTGTATCATTAACCTAACCAAAAAACCTAACCTAACCTAACCAAAAAGCCTAACCTAATAGCCCCCAAATACATTTAGGTTAGGTTAGGTTAGGTTTTTTGGTTAGGTTAATGCAAACAAATAAAAATAAATCAATAAAGCCAAGATTTTTTTTTTTTTTTATGCATGAAGATAAAATAATATGTAATTTTATACACTTGTTTATGCATTAAAACCGAGTAATTAACTTAAATATTCAAATTTCATACTCAATCTCTAAAATTACGTGGACCTCGGACCCTCCGCGGAAGCAGGTAGGCTCCGTGGAGCAGGTGACCCCAATATACTGCCATACAAAAGGGACATGGGGTAGCTCCTGATTTTCTTTGTTTTCTTAGAGCTGGTTCGCATAAAGGCTGTCTTTAATTTTTATATTGCAGGTGGATGAGGTCGAAAGCATTTAAGTGTGATTTTGGGGTCGTAGGTGACTTTGGAGGGAAGTTATGCCTGATGGGTGATGATAGTCGATTTTGGCTTTACTCGATTCATGTTTATTTTTGCTAGGGTTACTGGGGTGGTTTATTTGGGAGGAATGGTTATTATGCTTCTTTCCTTTCTCACTGTTTGAATCACTATATTGCACAGGGGCACACTGAAGAGGTTGGTATAGAATTTCCATAGATTCGTTGTGATCCATGTGTGAATTAGGGCGGCTAAGACAGTCCCTTTTTAAGCTGGTGTTTTCTATGATCACTGGGGTTTTACATTTGTCTATGATCACTACGGTTTTACAGTTTTCTATGATCACTGGGGTTTTAGCATAGTCGCCCGTCTTTATTGGAACCTGATTTTCTTGATGGTGAGGGTATAATGGGGGACACCGTTCCACATTGCATTTCTGTAAAATGGTAGCAATGTGTAGTGGTGTTGCTGAGGTGGCGTTGGTTGTCGTTTGGTGGTGGTGGGGAATGCTCGGATTATTTTCTTCCCGTCGCATCTCGTATATATCTGTCTGTATGTATGGCAATAAATACATAGGCAGATCACGTAGATACACATATAGATGAATGTACGATTGGCCACATAAGTTCCGTTCCTCTCTGTGATCGTATACATAGAAATATAATGCCCATGGTGGAATTACGAGTGTAGTTTCCTATACAGTGGTTAAAGGCATATGATTAGTCAAGTGATAACTACAGGATATCACACTCGTATTTCATTCACACTATTGTATTTTCATACATAAGATCACGACGAGGAACATAACTCATGTGGCTAACTGTACATGATATATACAATAATTAATTAGTAATGTCCACGATACTCTTGTAGGCTATATATTTGTCACTGTTCAACAATCTCATCTGCACACCAGCATTCATTGAGTATTATGATTATGTAATACTAATCCCATGATAATATCCGTAAATTATATTTAGAATATGTGTTGAGGGAAAAAGGATTCAATCCCACCTGTATTAGAGTTATGACTCTGTAAATATTGTATGAGTTGATATAGGTAGTTGAGGTCTTCCAGTAATTATACTGTCCATCCATAGACATACACAGGCTGCAGACTATAACCGTAACCACAGCCACCCGAACTCCATAATGATTATCCAAATGTATGTAGTTGGGATGAAACCCAGACATATACTATTGCTGAGCGGCTTGAAAAAGAATAAGAACACTATTGGAAAGGGTAATACCTGTGGATGAATTACTAACCCATGAGAGTGTAAATGCCCTACCATTGCATTACAATACCCTTATAGTCTAACCAATAATAATGTTTACACAAATAAATATATATCAACTCGTTTGCAAACCAATAGACCATTAGCGTGGAGACAGAAACTTTGGTGTAAGGTAAAGAAAAAACGAAAAAAACGTAGTTGTTGACCTGCCAGGCTATAAGTGCACTATCAACATCCTGGTCACGTTGTGATCAAGGACAAACCTTCAGATCCAGGAGAAAGTTGTGTCTTCTGCCTCAACTCTTTCCTCTTTCCCAATCTTTATTGACTCTACAAACTTGTATTTAAAAGTGTCATCTTCTGCAGTCGGTAGTACAAAATGCTTTACAATTTTGAATTTCATCTAATGAGAATGTATCTAAATAATATATATGAAGGATTTAAGGTCCGATTTTGTTTTCGTTTTTGAGAAAATATTAAGTTAAATTGTGGCCGAACTTTCACCCTTAACGTCATTATGTAACCCTCTGATTTGGTATCCCAGATAATATGGGCTAATTTTTCATGTTTTGTTCTTCCTTCGACTTTTTGTATGATATCATCAGTGGTTTTAGGGTATCCATACTATATACTGTACCTAGTAGATAATTAATGTGTAGTTTCTAGAATACATAAACGGTACTGCTAAATCATCATCGCTATTTTAGCGGATGAGCTATACACTTATATAAGTAGATCGGTTGATTGTCCAGGACTACGACCAAGCTGTTGTTACACGCTTCCCTGTATAAACCCTTGTACAACCCTCCAGGGGATCAGCAGCTCTCGTCTAATGTCTCTCCTTAGACACTTTAATGTGTCCAAACATCCAATGAATCTCAATTCTTTCAACCTTCCCCTCCTAATACATCTTGTCTCCCTTCCCCTTCATTCTCTTATACAAATTTCTCAAGAAGTTCATGTTATTTTGGTGTGATAGTGTATGTTACTATTGGTTTACTATGTGTTAATACTGTAATGTACACCATTCCTTCAGCTTAGTAATCTGAGTTACGTTGGACATATACTGCAATGACAACTATCAACTAAATGCATGGTTCAGATTTATTGTTTCTGTTATAATTAAAGCGAAGGGAGGAAGTAATGATAATGAAGACAAAATCCATGTGCCTAATAGCATCCTTGTTTCATGAAGAAATATTCATATAATATTTGCATAGGCTATACAGTGTATTATGACTCAACAAATAGAAAAGTATCTGAATACTGGAGTCAAGGTTCTTGAAATGGAATAAGCTAGAATGTATATGTTGCAAATGTTGAAATATACAGTATGTTTGGCTTCTATTTGCTTACCACGAATTATTATAGCATCCTTTTGGTTGATAAATATGCAGTATAAGTATTCTGGACATTTAATTCTGATAAGCATTTGCATCCACTGAGGGTATATATATTTATTTTAGTTGTTATATACTTAAGTTTATGTAGTGTTATTACGATATTACATGAGTTCACGGTCTACCGCGCAGAGGGAGAGGATATAGCAGAATCATATTTGGCGATATTCAAACGTCAATTATATATATTCGCGTTTTATATAGAGCAGAATGATAATTATTGTTGCTGTGTTCCCTTTTCAGTCAATTACTGATATAAAACACACGAAGTGTTATTTTGCATCTTGTTTCAGTACTGTGCTGACATCTACCGTGCCTTACACTTAACTTACTGTCTACTAAATGTGTGTGATATTTGTGTAGGCTATGTTATCTGCCACACACGACTCCCTCAGCACTTGTCTTCCCGTAATGATCATGTTATTCATTATACGGTTATTATCTATAATGATTTCTTCAATTATTGCAATTAATATTAATTAACTCACACACATGATTTATCAATCTATGTACTTATTTATCTTATATATCGCGACCTGTGATATTGTTTAACTGAGAACACAAAGAAGGCGGTAAGCTGATGTGATCCACGTTTGAATGACGTAAGGGAAGTGGTGACAGAGATAAGTTAATTAACCCTTTAAGGTGAATAATGACACAAGTATCTGGGTGACATGATAAGCTGCGAGAGACAATGGTGATGGTGGTAGTGTGGGTGGTAGTGGTGGTGGTGGTAGTGTGGTGGTGGTGGTGGTGGTGAAGGTAATGGTGGTAGTGTGGTTGAGGTAGTGGTGGTGGTGGAGTGAGTAAGGATGACACACATTGAGGTTAATTGTCGGTAGTGGTGGAGAGATATTTTTAGATGTGATGAAGCAGGGCTACAATGGCACCATTTGTCATTGTTATTGAGACTAAATTGTTATGCAAATTAGGAAAGACCTGTTTGTGTCAGATGGTTAAAGGATATGCGTTTTGCTCCTTTAATTCCTAGGAGTCCTTCCTTATCTGGAGAAAAACGTCATATATTAACCTGAATGCAATGACAATGACGCCCCAGTACTGAAGGAATTATTAATGGAAATGTGAATGGTGGGTCGACACCATGCACTTTGTCACAATCCACATTTAGTCTAGGAGCCAAGGGGTGTTTGCATGCATGAAAGGGCCAGAAAATCACCCGCTTGATTTAGTTAGAGGGTCCACTGGGACACCTTTTTAGCGAGGGTAGACATCCCGAAACCCGGCAGTTATCGTGTTATTCGGGGTTTTCGCTGAATGTAATGAAATCATAATAACTCCCTTTTTTACGTGTGACGGTTACGTAAATTGCAATAACTCGGCAATGAAATGGTCTACAGAGCTCTTTCACCACTCAAAATAAAGCTTAAAGAATTATCTATTCAATGGATACAAACACAATAAGATTGGTCAATACCCAAGGTCACAAGAGGTCAAAGTATGACCTTTTCTGATGAGGAACTAAAATTTATGACTTCAAATTTAAATATTTGTGAAAAATAGGTAAATGGATTGAACGTTTAATGTTTTTATATTCTGGTTAGGTACACCATAGGCAAGTTTTTAAAATTAGTTTGAATAGTTGATTACGTATTTTAACCCCTTGGCGTCCAGTACAATAATATGAAGTTTGCGAATGATATACCAATAATAGCCATGTATTGGTTATATAATTATGGTACTACTGAGTCAGCTAAAGTTCTATCAAAACACTCTGTATCACAGTATCACACATTGCATATATATCTTCAAAGCAGATTTCAATTATTTATTGTCACATTAATGAATGACCTACTTTTGGGGAGAGGGGTGAGCCGGGGGCATATTTCCGAAGTCGAGACTAGTATATATCATAGGGGAAATTAGGACCAATCAGAGGCTGCAGTGGCAGTGACGTCACCCACAAGGGGAGGAGCCTGTCTGTCTGTCTCTCTCTCTCTCTCTCTCTCTCTCTCTGGGTGAGGAGCCTGCCTGCCTCTCGTTTGTTTATCTCTCTCTCTGGTAAATAGAAGAAGTAAGTCACCTAGTATAACAAGTTATCAATATTTATTCGCATAGTTTCTGTCTAGATTAAATAAGCATCCAGAGTACAATATGTTATTCCCATTAATTATGGTTTTACTTGAAAAGCAACGAGTAAACAATGAAAATTTTGCGATTCTGGCATCTTTCGTCCCAAGATTTGAGGAGGATGGTGTTGCCAGTTCTCCTTAGACAGTTAAATTGTTTCAAATAGTTCCTGTTTTATTTATCATTATAATTTTAATTTACATTCATGCACAACGTAAATAAACTATAAATGGTCACTTTTCACTCTCTCTCTCCGCATATGTAATGATCTCATTCCATAATATTATGTATATAGGCCTACATATGTATGTCTGTATGTATGGATGTATTGTATGTATGTATACACTCAGGCACATACCCCATAGCTGGGGTGGCTGAATCGAGACATAGACTAAGGGAATAAGTAAAGATCAATGATAGGAGAGAAAGTGATAGATTGATATGAAGGGAATAACAAAATTCACAATTATATCTCATCGTACATCTGGAATCACAGTCCAACCTTACAGGTGAGTGTAACCTTTATGCCAAATGTCTCACTTCATATCGTATAGTTTCTTTATGTTCAGCGCCTTTCACGATAAAAATCGTTAATATTAGAGAACAGGCTGATTGAACTCATTGTTTTGTTTAGCTTAAAATCATTATTTGTTGTGTTCCCAGTGTCTTGATCAGGATTATTTGTAACATTGTGCTTTATTTAAAAATGACATATTATATTGGCTTAAAGTACCGAGGGCAGTACAATATTGTACCGCCCTGGATATAATGGGGTTAAGAGGTGTTCAAGTAGCCCTAACCACTACTGTACTTATATAAATATTCATTAACATTGTCACATCATAACATATCGACTACAATAAAAGTAATATTTAGCAAAATATAGAAATAGCTGTCATACATAAGAATAAAAGAAAATGGGAGTCTACAGAAAGTCGATTGGCTCACACAAGGCAGATCCCCTTCACACCCAACCCTAATTATAAGGCCTAAGTAGCCTATAGGCCTAGGCCCAACTCACTAACAGTATTGTATAATTATATAGCCTACTAATTAGCCTTTGGCTCTACCTTATGCACTTAAACCATTAACTATTTCATAACATTTGATGCTTAATATATTTTTTACTATCTGATAATGTTAATGTGTTAATGACATTTAAAATAAAGTAATGTATAGGCTATGTATATACTGTATATATAACCCTTTAGATATATGAGTGACTTAAGTTCCTTCTTGAAATTATCAGCACAGGTTAACTGCTTAAGTGCCACAGGAATTAATATAGTTCGCCAGTGAAATAATATTGTGCCTTCTAAAATTGTCAAGGAATTTCTGTCCATGGTTGTGCAATACACGTAATACGGTAGGCTACTCTTATTTACTCATAACCATAACATAGCACAATCATAATGTATCCTTAATGTAGTTAATATTTGAAATAACTTGTTATACTAGGTGACTTACTTCTTCTATTTACCAGAGAGAGAGAGAGAAACCAAAGAGAGGCAGGCAGGCTCCTCACCCAGAGAGAGAGAGAGAGAGTGACAGACAGACTGGCTCCTCCCCTTGTGGGTGACGTCACTGCCACTGCGGCCTCTTATTGGTCCTAATTTCCCCTATGATATACACTAGTCTCGACTTCGGAAATATGCGAGCCGGGGATACAGTTGGAAATGTATTCTGTGATGTGTCACATTAATGGCCTAGGTTTTGACATCCTTTCACCTGACATTTGCAGTAAGGGCAGCATTTCATATCTAGTTGTCTGCAGACACAGCGTTTAGTAGAGCAGGAGGTACATTTACAGGGCATTGCAAAGTCATCCGGTAGCAAGACTTGAAGATGGTCCGGTTGAAGAATACCATCTTCTTCAATGAAACCTAAGTCTCTGGGATCCAGTTGAGGATTGCTTAGGCAGTGTAGCTGTAGATATGTCCCAAAGAATGCCCTGAGGACATGACCTTTGACTGATCGGCTGGTGGGAGGCAGTTCCAAAATGGTCTTTTTGCTGTGGTGGTAGAGGTAGTACCGTAATTCATCCATTGTTCTGCATGAGGTTCCTGATTTGTACACATTCACAAGGAACTCTTCCACCAAGATGAAGTTAATACAGTTCAATTCCTTTCCAAAATCAATCAGATAATGCACCGGATCTGCCTTCAGTGCAGCAGCCTTTGTACCAAATTTACTTGTGGAATCACAACCAGTGAGATGGTGCAGGGCAACTAAGATTTTGCAAGTATCTGATCCCAACTTATCGCCTAGAACATGAAGGGGTATGTATCTTGTGGCATTACCAACACCAGCACGAATCCACATCTCTCGTAGGCCATGTGCCTTCAGAAGCGACCAGTAGTGTAGGGCCAAGATTACTACATCAGTATCATTTGATATAATAACCACTCTCTTAGTCCCATTCTCAACTGCATGACGAGCATGTGGAATAATTCTGACGTCGGCCTCTTCAATCGTTGTGTCTAGATCAGGTAATGGTGTCTCTTTTCCATTCAAAATAGCCAGGCATGGTTCAATTTCAGGTGGAAGTCCAATCGAGCTAACAACTGTATCTGTCATCGGTTTTGGCTTGGTTAACACCTTAAGAGCGGCCTATGCGGTTTATTTATATGTACCGCCCAGCGGGGTGTTTTTAGCCAAAATAGGGCTGTTTGCGTGATCATTTTCATGCCTAAATAAGACCCAGAACGTAAAACAAGTACCTATCCCTGAAAGGGCATAAACAGAGCTTTCGAATGACACCATAACGATCCTTTTATGATGGCTAGTTTTCTTGCAATAACCGTGCAACGCGAGTGCAAAAATCATGTAATTCGGTACTTTCCCCATATAATTCAGTATGTAGCGAGTGAGAGAGGGAGGAGGGAGCTGAGATTCGTGTCACTAGGTTCGCCGCGGTGGTCTGGAGCAGTCATACGCTCGCTAGTCTCCTGCCACCACTTGTCTCTCTCTCTCAGCAACATTACGTGCTGAAATTGCCACTCGACCTATGTCGAGCGCCGCCACATAGTCCAGCTTTATTAAATACGACTTATGTGGTGAGCCGCTAATTAAGGGTTAAGATGCGTTGTCGAATGAGTTTCTGTAGCTTGGATTTGTTTGCAGATGAGGCCCAGAATGCATCCATTGTGACTGGCAATTGCGTTCCTGTACCTTTTTTTTTTTTTTTTTTTTTTTTTTTCTATATTCCAACTACTCCCTCTCGGGCATAGGCTGATAGCCTTTACACTCTACCGCTGAACACGGTGAGGCCCGTGAGGTCTTGCTCCAGTCTAGGGAGTGAGACATGCGAAGCTTCACGGCTGGAAGCAACTCCATATCTGAAGCTGCTCCGCCTCTGTGCTTCACAGTCTCATTCCCCAGGCTCGGACCCTCACTCTCAGAACGCCACCTATTGAGCAATTAACTCACTAGGCATTGCCCCCCTGTAGCATATTTTTGAATATGGGAATATTCATACAATGCTATTTAATCAGGGAACAATGAGGGTATTTATTTGGCATTTCGGTGTGCTGTGGCAATGCACTGATACTAGGTACAGCACAAATTCCATCCCAATAATATCTTCCCATTGACATATTGGGATTCGAACCCGGGTCCATTGGATTACCAGTCCAGTGGCAAGACCACTCCGCCACACCTCCCCTATCCCATATAAATCAATTGGGCTGCAACCACACCTTCTAGTTCTTTCGCTGTCCTTCACTGAACCCTCAATGTATGTGTCAAAGACGAAGTCGACACGTTTAGAGTTGCTGCCAAGTCCATATGACACCTCCAAGAACTTATCGCAGAGTTCACCAAAGGTGTTCATCTGGGATACCCGCATACGACGAAGGCCTGCCATTACATCAATGATAGTCACTGTATTTGCTGGCTTCCATTTAGATGGTGGTATAATAGTCTGCTTTTTCAAGGTGTTTTTCTAACTCAGTCCACAGTTCACTTTTGTTTGGTTTGGTCATTAGTCCATTCTTGTCAAAGAGGTAACTGCTGTCAATCAGGACAAACCCCAGCAAATGTTTCATGTCATATCCTCGGACACGAGCAATGTCATAGATCTTCTGGGTTTCTGCCATTTGCTTCTTGGTCTCTTTGCTTGTAGACTTATAGGTACTTTGGTCTCCCTTCATGGATTTGAATGTCTTAAGGTTCGTCCTGTGAATGGTATCAAAGATGGATCTGTGTTTCATTACGATTCTTTCATTTCGGAATATTTCATACTTCTTCCTAGATCTTTCATCAAATTCGAGCAGATTGTCACGGATTTCCTTTGTCATGATTTCCTGTGTGAGGATGTTGTGAAGCTTGTCTTTGTCTCCTTCACACGGTAACGTCATGGGGTTGTCATGTTCTTTTACATACTCAATCATATCCTGAATCAATGTCTCAGATGACCTTGTTGCTGATAAGTTGAACTCGTGGTTTACTAAAAGTTCTGTGCTAGGTGTGACGACTCCACTGACCTGACGTTGGAAATTGACAACAGCTAACATTTCATGGTAAATGATCTCCCACTGAGCAACGAATTGCTTCTTTTTGGTGCTACCGATGATACCCCC
Organism: Paralithodes platypus; assembly: GCA_032716605.1. NCBI lineage: Eukaryota > Metazoa > Arthropoda > Malacostraca > Decapoda > Lithodidae > Paralithodes > Paralithodes platypus. The sequence goes on along the minus strand of CM064578.1, from coordinate 11,818,697 downwards.
AGCACTCTTTTGGGATCGATTTATCGTCTGCTCGAGACACATGTCTGCCCCTACAGCACTGAATGGTCCATCTGTCCGCTTCACCACGAACTTGCCTGCCAGGAAACTCTTGTACACATCTTCTGGTAGCTTTCTCATATCTTCTAGGTATAATGAAGCCCATCTAAAATAGTTGACCCTATCACATCCAGCAAATAGCGGCAGCACAGATTGAACACTTTGGAGATGGAGTTTCCAGTCTCCCTCACGGTCTGCCCTAACCAAGTCCTTTAGAACAGCCACCATTCTGACGAAGTGGTCCCAGAATGTAAAAGTCTGACGCTGCACTTCTCTGACATCTAAATTTATTGAAGTCTTCAACCATCACTACTGAGTTTGACATAAATGCCTCCAAACGAACCTTGCTTTCCTCCCTCTTCTTTTCTGCTACAGAGTTTTTCAACAGTCTCAGATGCTCAAGCTCATCCCTGTACCTCTCAATTCCTTCCACTTTGAAGAACTCCGCCCACTGCAGCCTTTCTATACACTCAGAGAGCATGAACAAACCCTTCAACGACCTCGTATAATGTGATCCATCAAGAACTGATCTTACCACATTTTGGCCAAATGCTTTAGACTCTACCAATATAGTTTCTGCTCCACTGCCATTAATGAGCTTTCCTATCGCACCCATGACTACCTTAATCATATGAAAAGAGCCCAGACATAACACCAAGTTATTAAATTCAAATGGTTTGCTCATGGTGATTTCACGGGCAATGTGATACACCCCCTCATCACATACCACGGGCAAGTGTGTTTGGTCTAGTTGACTCAAAATATTCTGGAAGTTGTTTAATGCTGTATAAACTGTGCCATATTCCGTAACAGGGTGGGGAAGGACTGGTAGGAAACCTACAACCTTCTGACACACATTCTCATCAGTAAAAAGAGTTAAAGGCACTCCAAGATGAATAACAGGGGTGCTATGGGCTCTCTGCGAGAGGGCTGGTTATCACACAGAGGCCCACGTCTCTTCAACAAACTCCCACGGCGAGTAAGAGACATGAGGGACATCTCGTTAGACAACTTCAAGAGAGCCCTAGATGTCGAACTGCAAAAAGTGCCAGACGAGCCCATCCTCGCAAGGGAGCGAGCTGTCGCTTCAAACAGTCTACTGCACCAAATCACCACCCATAACGAGGGGCGTCGCGCTCCTTGGTGCCACTAGAAGAGCGGCGAACACATCCAAAGGACAAGGATCCAAAGGAAAGAGGGCATTGTTTGGTCCATAGTTGTTTCTTTAACACCTTCCATCATACATGATAGATCCATTCTACTTACAGTCCAAGCTACGTCCTTCCTGCTGACACTTTTTGCATGTGATTTGTCTATTTTGTACAGTTCTTCCGGAACTTCGTAGATTGTTGGAAGGCTTGGCTTTTTAGCAGTTTTCGTGTAAGGAAACAAAGTCTGGCAACCTAACTCTTGTGTGAATTGTCTCTCTCTGTGGGTGACACCAGTCTCCGATATCTTAGGCTTACTATTCAGAGTCACTCCTTGAAGTTTGTCCTGCATAAGAATAATAACAGTGTCATGACTTCCTCCTATGCCAGATAGTGTTGCTTCCTCATGATCAAAATTATCAAAGGCCCCCAACGTGAAGCTTGATGTGTTTAAATGACTAGGAAGTGGGACCTGACCCTGACTTGCTTCTGTAACAAATGATGCCATATCAGAATGATAGCGGAGTAGCTCGTCATAACTAATTGCCAGTCCAAACCTATTGAGACTAGAAATAAGCGTTTTTGACCTAACACATTATATAAATAGCTTCAGAGTTCAACATGTGCAAAGGGGTTCGCTTTTTACCATTATTTACAATGTAAAAGATGACTTGATACACAGATAGTACTTTTTTTATCTTGGAAGATCTAGTGTCACTCTCCTCATAAATTTCTGGCTCACCATCTACAATATTGTCACTGTGTAAAATATCAACATAAAAAAGAGCTGAAAAAAAGTCTGCAACGTCACTGGGAATTATCATGTCAGAATATGCTTTCTCAAGTTCATTGGCATCACAGAACCTGTCATTCAGCTCAAAGTCTTCGTTGAGGATGCAATCTCTCAACATGGTACCACACTTTCTTACTGTTTCCCTATCTAACGACCTTTCACTTCTCTCTCTGTCTCAGCTGCACCTGGCTTGAAAACAATGGTGTTTTTTTTTTAACCGGTTGGGAAAAAAAATGAGACATCCCCCCCAAACAGGTGGATTAGGTACATTTTCACATCCCTGTTTGTGTACGTAAAACGAGTTTGATCATTACTCCGCGCTTCATTACAGCACTTGGAAATATAAGTCAGGTTATAGCATCTCCCCGAGTTCAACCCTGGTTCTAAATCTTTCATAAAATTTGCAAAGATATCAAACTTCTGCTGGCCAGTTGGCGTTGACGATGATTCAGTTGCTACTTTCTCTCCTTTCCTGATGTAGTTACGAATACACTGGCTGTGACAGTAAAGATCCGCTCCAAATACGTCATTTGCATATTGCAAGTCGGAAGTTCGGGTAAACGCATCATCCTGAAGTATCATGGCTGCCTTTAGGAATGATTCAGCCTGTCCTTTTTCAGAAATCCTCCATTTATCGTATACGTTGTTGTGTTTTGGATTTCCACAAATGACACATTTCTTTAAAAACTTGTTAATATTAGCTGGCAGAGATGCGGGGTCTCGAGAATCCACCATAGACCGTCTACTCCTTTTAGAGGATGAGCTATCCTCTGGGGAATAAGCAGCAATATCCATGGAGACTTCGGTTAACTGCTTGAGTTTATCCAGTGTTTTCTTGAGGGTATACTGTTTATAACATTCGTTAGTAACATGGTATAAGAATTTGCCTTTGTCCACTTGCTTCAGTCTTTCAAAAACTACGTCCTTTCTCACTTCCGCTGCTTCAATGATACGTGCCCTGCCATTCTCTGTGCTGGTCGTTTCACATTTATCATCATACTTTTGGCAGATTATGCATTTCTTGGGATCGCAAGAACCACTTGAGGATGGTGACTGTGATGCCCTTAATCTTTTATTTGGTAAGCCAGACATTCTTCACTGAAAAAAAAAAAAAAAAATTAGTTTTCCCAAAATTTTAAATGAACAATATATGAACAGAGAACATAAAATATACTGGATTAACTCATTTTTGCATTCCTATTGCAATCCTAAAGAATACAAATTACGGCATATATCTGTTATGCTTCAGTACGTTGATACGGTATATATACCTTTTATTGATTGCTACACAGGGGTTAAAATACGTAATCAACTTTTCCAACTAATTTAAAAAACTTGCCTATGGTGTACCTAACCAGAATATAAAAGCATTAAACGTTCAATCCATTTACCTATTTTTCACAAATATTTAATTTTTAAAAGTCATAAATTTTAGTTCCTCATCAGAAAAGGTCATACTTTGACCTCTTGTGACCTTGGGTATTGACCAATCTTATTGTGTTTGTATCCATTGAATAGATAATTCTTTAAGCTTTATTTTGAGTGGTGAAAGAGCTCTGTAGACCATTTCATTGCCGAGTTATTGCAATTTATGTAACCGTCACATGTAAAAAAAGGAGTTATTTTGATTTCATTAAATTCAGCGAAAACCCCGAATAACACGATAACTGCCGGGTTTCGGGATGTCTACCCTCGCTAAAAAGGTGTCCCAGTGGACCCTCTAACTAAATCAAGCGGGTGATTTTCTGGCCCATTCATGCATGCAAACACCCCTTGGCTCCAGGACTAATTGAGTCTGGCGGAAGATAAAGAATCCCCTACACTTAGAATACTGAGGGTATTAACAGGCATAGGCAGATAAGACAAAAACAAACTATCTGGAATCGTGAATGAGTACAGTGATACAAACAAAGTCTGGATCGTTATCTAAGCCTGCATCGAAGGTACTAGAGTCACCTAATATGCTCTGTTCAAAGGGTGTCCCAACCAATAAATCGTTCTCATTCCCGAAATATAATACCGCGTCCTGAGAAAAACTTGAGTGGCTGATCCTCGCAAAGTCTGGGGTTTCAACTGCAAGCTCACATAAAACGGGGCTTGCGGTTGAACTGTTTACTGGGTTCCTTATTAATGGATGCGGATCAATAAACAAGGAATGAGGTTGCTCACCAAGACTTTTACCTTTGATATTTCTTAATTCCAAACCCGAATTGGTAGTTGAAGCTAGGGGATGAATGCTTACTTTTCCTACGCTCAACGCGTATAGTGACTATGATTTAGTCGGCACCAGGGGGGCCGGGCGCGGGGGCAAAAGGGACATGGGGTAGCTCCTGATTTTCTTTGTTTTCTTAGAGCTGGTCGCGTTAAGCCTGTCTTTCATTTTTATATTGCAGGTGGATGAGGTCGAAAGCATTTAAGTGTGATTTTGGGGTCGTAGGTGACTTTGGAGGGAAGTTATGCCTGATGGGTGATGATAGTCGATTTTGGCTTTACTCGATTCATGTTTATTTTTGCTAGGGTTACTGGGGTGGTTTATTTGGGAGGAATGGTTATTATGCTTCTTTCCTTTCTCACTGTTTGAATCACTATATTGCACAGGGGCACACTGAAGAGGTTGGTATAGAATTTCCATAGATTCGTTGTGATCCATGTGTGAATTAGGGCGGCTAAGACAGTCCCTTTTTAAGCTGGTGTTTTCTATGATCACTGGGGTTTTACATTTGTCTATGATCACTACGGTTTTACAGTTTTCTATGATCACTGGGGTTTTAGCATAGTCGCCCGTCTTTATTGGAACCGGATTTTCTTGATGGTGAGGGTATAATGGGGGACACCGTTCCAAATTGCATTTCTGTAAAATGGTAGCAATGTGTAGTGGTGTTGCTGAGGTGGCGTTGGTTGTCGTTTGGTGGTGGTGGGGAATGCTCGGATTATTTTCTTCCCGTCGCATCTCGTATATATCTGTCTGTATGTGTGGCAATAAATACATAGGCAGGTAACGTAGATACACATATAGATGAATGTACGATTGGCCACATAAGTTCCGTTCCTCTATATGATCGTATACATAGAAATATAATGCCCATGGTGGAATTACGAGTGTAGTTTCCTATGCAGTGGTTAAGGCATCTGATTAGTCAAGTGATAACTACAGGATATCACACTCGTATTTCATTCACACTATTGTATTTTCATACATAAGATCACGACGAGAAACATAACTCATGTGGCTAACTGTAAATGATATATACAATAATTAATTAGTAATGTCCACGATACTCTTGTAGGCTATATATTTGTCACTGTTCAACAATCTCATCTGCACACCAGCATTCATTGAGTATTATGATTATGTAATACTAATCCCATGATAATATCCGTAAATTATATTTAGAATATGTGTTGAGGGAAAAAGGATTCAATCCCACCTTTATTAGAGTTATGACTCTGTAAATATTGTATGAGTTGATATAGGTAGTTGAGGTCTTCCAGTAATTGTACTGTCCATCCATAGACATACACAGGCTGCAGACTATAACCGTAACCACAGCCACCCTAACTCCATAATGATTATCCAAATGTATGTAGTTGGGATGAAATTCAGACATATACTATTGCTGAACGGCTTGAAAAAGAATAAGAACACTATTGGAAAGGGTAATACCTGTGGATGAATTACTAACCCATGAGTGTAAATGCCCTACCATTGCATTACAATACCCTTATAGTCTAACCAATAATAATGTTTACACAAATAAATATATATCAACTCGTTTGCAAACCAATAGACCATTAGCGTGGAGACAGAAACTTTGGTGTAAGGTAAAGAAAAAACGAAAAAAACGTAGTTGTTGACCTGCCAGGCTATAGTGCACTATCAACATCCTGGTCACGTTGATCAAGGACAAACCTGCAGATCCAGGAGAAAGTTATGTCTTCTGCCTCACCTCTTTCCTCTTTCCGCAATCTCTATTGACTCTACAAACTTGTATTTAAAAGTGTCATCTTCTGCAGTCGGTAGTACAAAATGCTTTACAATTTTGAATTTCATCTAATGAGAATATATCTAAATAATATATATGAAGGATTTAAGGTCCGATTTTGTTTTCTTTTTTGAGAAAATATTAAGTTAAATTGTGGCCGAACTTTCGCCCTTAACGTCATTATGTAAACCTCTGATTTGGTATCCTAGATAATATGGGCTTATTTTTCATTTGTTTTGTTCTTCCTTCGACTTTTTGTATGATATCATCAGTGGTTTTAGGGTATCCATACTATACTGTACCTAGTAGATAATTAATGTGTGTTTCTAGAATACATAAACGGTACTGCTAAATCATCATCGCTATTTTAGCGGATGAGCTATACACTTTTATAAGTAGATCGGTTGAATTTCCAGGACTACGACCAAGCTGTTGTTACACACTTTCCTTTATAAGCCCTTGTACAACCCTCCAGGGATCAGCAGCTCTCGTCTAATGTCTCTCCTTAGACACTTTAATGTGTCCAAACATCCAATGAATCTCGATTCTTTCAACCTTCCCCTCCTAATACATCTTGTCTCCCTTCCCCTTCATTCTCTTATACAAATTTTTCAAGAAGTTCATGTTATTTTGGTGTGATAGTTTATGTTACTATTGGTTTACAATGTGTTAATACTGTAATGTACACCATTCCTTCAGCTTAGTAATCTGAGTTACGTTGGACATATACTGCAATGACAACTATCAACTAAATGCATGGTTCAGATTTATTGTTTCTGTTATAATTAAAGCGAAGGGAGGAAGTAATGATAATGAAGACAAAATCCATGTGCCTAATAGCATCCTTGTTTCATGAAGAAATATTCATATTATATTTGCATAGGCTATACAGTGTATTATGGCTCAACAAATAGAAAAGTATCTGAATACTGGAGTCAAGGTTCTTGAAATGGAATAAGCTAGAATGTATATGTTGCAAATGTTGAAATATACAGTATGTTTGGCTTCTATTTGCTTACCACGAATTATTATAGCATCCTTTTGGTTGATAAATATGCAGTATAAGTATTCTGGACATTTAATTCTGATAAGCATTTGCATCCACTGAGGGTATATATATTTATTTTAGTTGTTATATACTTAAGTTTATGTTTTTTTTGTTTTTTGTTTTTAAGAGACAATGAACGGAGGAAAGAAAAACACAAGATAAAACAAAAAGGTCCATGTGCCTAAAGGCATCCTCCATTCATAAATTGTTTGTAACAACTGGATTTAAACATTTGTAGATTGTAAGTTTGTGGAAAGCAATTCGAGGGAAGTGAATTCCAAAGAGTAGTAGCTCTGGGGATAAATGAATTCTGATAAGCAAAAGTTCTGCATTGTGGAGAAGAAAGTGTAAATTAATGGGCGCTCTCAGCTGCCCTAGTTCTACGGGGAAAGATGTGGAGAGGCGGCACAATTGAAGCAAGTTCCTCGGAACAATTGCTGTGAAAATATCTATAGAATAATGCAAGGGATGCAACGTTTCTTCGTATGGATAATGTAGGAAGGTCCTGTGTGATTGCAGGGTTATTGATTAATCTAATAGCTTTATTTTGAATTTTGTCCAACTGCCTCAATGCAACCACTCCACTTCCACCCCACAGAGGTGAACAGTAATCCATCTGAGAACGCACATGACTTTTATATATCACGGCCAACTGCTCGCCAGTGAAGAATTCTCGAACTCTGTACAGTAGTCCCAGTTTTTTAGAGGCATTCTTAGCAATGCTTCTAACATAATGTGTCCAGCTCAAGTTAGTAGTTAATGTTACACCGAGAATGTCAATACTAGGGGAAGTGGGAATATTTACATCATTAAAAAATATATGGGAGTCAGTGAGATTCTGTTGGTTAGAAAATTGAATGTATTTGGTTTTCTGTGCATTAAAGGAAACTAGATTCTTTTGTCCCCATCCATTAATTCTAGAAAGGTCCTGGTTCAGAGAAATTGCAGTGTTTATTTTTGAATTTATAAGATCGGGTTGGGTGAAAGAATTGGTAAATGTGAAGGAACTGTGGAGTGTTGAGTTATCTGCATAGGAATGTATTGGATTATGAGTGGTAGATATGAGATCATCGATATGAATGAGGAACAGAATTGGGGCCAAAACTGATCCCTGGGGAACACCAGCATTTATTGAGTGAAATTGAGAATAAAGGCCATCTACCATTACACATATTTTTCTGTTATGAAGATAAGAAGAAATTAGTGGAACTAATGATGCAAGGCCGTAGTGTGACATCTTCGACAATAAGGATTGATGCCAGACTCTATCAAATGCCTTTGATATATCCAGTGCTATTGTATGTGTTTCACCATGTTGGTCTGTAGCTTGGTTGATTTGATGCGTAAGAAGGCAAATCATGTCTGCAGTTGATCGACATCGTCTAAAACCATATTGCCAATCACTGATTAATTTATTATTCTCAAGATGCTTAATTATGTGATTATTTATTATAATTTCAAAGACTTTACCAAGAGTGGAAGTTATAGCTATTGGTCTATAGTTTGATGGATCTGAAGAGGCACCTTTTTTAGGAACTGGATGGATGTTTGCTTCTTTCCAGGGTACTGGGAAGCATGAGGTATGAGTACACAGACGGAAACATTTTGCCAATACAGGAGCGAGCACCAAGGAGCAATTCTTAAGTACTATTGGAGGAATTTCATCTGGACCAGGAGCCTTATCTACTGAGAGATTCTGCAAAATAGTTTTGACATGTCTGGTGTGGATCTTAAGTGAGGGAATTTCAGGCGAATTAAAATTAAGTACAGGGACATCTTGATTTATTTCATCTAAGGTTGAGTTGGTGGAGAAAATATCCGCAAGAAGGTTAGCTTTACCTCGTGGGTCACTTACAAGATTGCCAGTCGGAGATTTTAATGGTGGAATGGATGAAGCAGTAGTGAAGTTGGATTTAAATGACTTAAGAGTAGACCAAAATATTTTGTTATCATTTGGATTATTTAGAAGTTTATTTGCCTGCTTGTGGAGAAAGTTTGATTTAGTTAGGTTTAATACAGTTTTGGCATGATTTCTGATGTTTCTAAAGTAATTAAAGGCTTCATGAGTTTTTGATCTTGTGTATGCATTGTAGGCTATTGCTTTTTGTTCAGTTACTCTAGCACAATTATGGTCAAACCATTTAGGTGAATTAGATCTTTTACTGTACTTTTGATGAGGAATAAAAGTTTCCATTCCAATTTTTACAAAATCTTGTATGTGGCTCGAGGTGGAGTGTGCATCATTAGAAAAGAAAGAGGTCCAGGGAATATCAATAAAGAAACCTTGAAAACCCTCCCAGTCTGCCCTATCGTAATGCCATTTAGTCACCAAAACAGGTTCAGAGTGGGAAGGTGTGGTAGGTGATAGACAGGTGGCCTGTATCAGACAGTGATCAGAAGTTCCAAGCGGGGACCTCACTGTAACATCATAATTTTCTGAATTGGTTGTTAAAAATAAGTCCAGTAGGTGGGAATTATGATTAGGATTATCTGGTACACGGGTGGGTTGGTTGACTAGTTGAGTGAGATTAAATGAGTCTGCAAATAGCTCACATTCAAGACCAGCATCATCAGTCCTGGCTGAATGAGTGAGCCATTCAATATTATGGACATTAAAATCACCCAACACAGTGATTTCAGAAGAAGCATTTAAGTTGAGGACACTGAGTTGTGAGGACAGAGAATCAAAAAGACTTTGCTCTGGAGGAGTATTTGGGGAACGGTAGATGCAACATGTAGTGTTATTACGATATTACATGAGTTCACGGTCTAACGCGCAGAGGGAGAGGATATAGCAGAATCATATTTGGCGATAATTATTCAAACGTCAATTATATATATTCGCGTTTTATATAGAGCAGAATGATAATTATTGTTGCTGTGTTCCTTTTTCAGTCAATTACTGATATAAAACACACGAAGTGTTATTTTGCATCTTGTTTCAGTACTGTGCTGACATGTGCCGTACACTTAACTTACTGTCTACTAAATGTGTGTGATATTTGTGTAGGCTATGTTATCTGCCACACACGACTCCCTCAGCACTTGTCTTCCCGTAATGATCATGTTATTCATTATACGGTTATTATCTATAATGATTTCTTCAATAATTGCAATTAATATTAATTAACTCACACACATGATTTATCAATCTATGTACTTATTTATCTTATATATCGCGACCTGTGATATTGCTTAACTGAGAACACAAAGAAGGCGGTAAGCTGATGTGATCTACGTTTGAATGACGTAAGGAAAGTGGTGACAGAGATAAGTTAATTAACCCTTTAAGGTGAATAATGACACAAGTGTCTGGGTGACATGATAAGCTGCGAGAGACAATGGTGATGGTGGTAGTGTGGGTGGTAATGGTGGTGGTGGTGGTGGTAGTGTGGTGGTGGTGGTGGTGGTGGTGAAGGTAATGGTGATAGTGTGGATGAGGTAGTGGTGGTGGTGGAGTGGGTAAGGATGACACACATTGAGGTTAATTGTCGGTAGTGGTGGAGATATATTTTTAGATGTAATGAAGCAGGGCTACAATGGCACCATTTGTCATTGTTATTGAGACTAAATTGTTATGCAAATTAGGAAGGACCTGTTTGTGTCAGAGGGTTAAACGATATGCGTTTTGCTCCGTTAATTCCTAGGAGTCCTTCCTTATCTGGAGAAAAACGTCATATGTTAACCTGAATGCAATGACAATGACGCCCCAGTACTGAAGGAATTATTAATGGAAATGTGAATGGTGGGTCGACACCACGCACTTTGTCACAATGCACATTTATAAATCATTCTCATTCTCGGAATATAATACCGCGTCCTGAGAAAGACTTGAGTGGCTGATCCTCGCAAAGTCCGGGGTTTCAACTGCAAGCTCGCATAAAACGGGGCTTGCGGTTAAACTGTTTACTGGGTTCCTTATTAATGGATGCGGATCAATAAACAAGGAATGAGGTTGCTCACCAAGACTTTTACCTTTGATATTTCTTAATTCCAAACCCGAATTGGTAGTTGAAGCTAGGGGTTGAATGCTTACTTTTCCTTCGCTCAACGCGTATAGTGACTATGATTTAGTCGGCACCAGGGGGGCCGGGCGCGGGGGCAAAAGGGACATGGGGGAGCTCCTGATTGTCTTTGTTTTCTTAGAGCTGGTCGCATTAAGCCTGTCTTTCATTTTTATATTGCAGGTGGATGAGGTCGAAAGCATTTAAGTGTGATTTTGGGGTCGTAGGTGACTTTGGAGGGAAGTTATGCCTGATGGCCAGTGATGGGTGATGATAGTCGATTTTGGCTTTACTCGATTCATGTTTATTTTTGCTAGGGTTACTGGGGTGGTTTATTTGGGAGGAATGGTTATTATGCTTCTTTCCTTTCTCACTGTTTGAATCACTATATTGCACAGGGGCACACTGAAGAGGTTGGTATAGAATTTCCATAGATTCGTTGTGATCCATGTGTGAATTAGGGCGGCTAAGAGAGTCCCTTTTTAAGCTGGTGTTTTCTATGATCACTGAGGTTTTACATGTGTCTATGATCACTACGGTTTTACAGTTTTCTATGATCACTGGGGTTTTACATTTGTCTATGATCACTACGGTTTTACAGTTTTCTATGATCACTAGGGTTTTAGCATAGTCGCCCGTCTTTATTGGAACCTGATTTTCTTGATGGTGAGGGTATGATGGGGGGCACTGTTCCACATTGCATTTCTGTAGAATGGTAGCAATGTGTAGTGGTGTTGCTGAGGTGGCGTTGGCTGTCGTTTGGTGGTGGTGGGGAATGCTCGGATTATTTTCTTCCCGTCGCATCTCGTATATATCTGTCTTTATGTATGGCAATAAATACATAGGCAGATAACGTAGATACACATATAGACGAATGTACGATTGGCCACATAAGTTCCGTTCCTCTCTGTGATCGTATACATAGAAATATAATGCCCATGATGGAATTACGAGTGTAGTTTCCTATGCAGTGGTTAAGGCATCTGATTAGTCAAGTGATAACTACAGGATATCACACTCGTATTTCATTCACACTATTGTATTTTCATACATAAGATCACGACGAGGAACATAACTCATGTGGCTAACTGTACATGATATATACAATAATTAATTAGTAATGTCCACGATACTCTTGTAGGCTATATATTTGTCACTGTTCAACAATCTCATCTGCACACCAGCATTCATTGAGTATTATGATTATGTAATACTAATCCCATGATAATATCCGTAAATTATATTTAGAATATGTGTTGAGGGAAAAAGGATTCAATCCCACCTTTATTAGAGTTATGACTCTGTAAATATTGTATGAGTTGATATAGGTAGTTGAGGTCTTCCAGTAATTATACTGTCCATCCATAGACATACACAGGCTGCAGACTATAACCGTAACCACAGCCACCCGAACTCCATAATGATTATCCAAATGTATGTAGTTGGGATGAAACCCAGACATATACTATTGCTGAGCGGCTTGAAAAAGAATAAGAACACTATTGGAAAGGGTAATACCTGTGGATGAATTACTAACCCATGAGAGTGTAAACGCCCTACCATTGCATTACAATACCTTTATAGTCTAACCAATAATAATGTTTACACAAATAAATATATATCAACTCGTTTGCAAACCAATAGACCATTAGCGTGGAGACAGAAACTTTGGTGTAAGGTAAAGAAAACACGAAAAAAAACGTAGTTGTTGACCTGCCAGGCTATAGTGCACTATCAACATCCTGGTCACATGTGATCAAGGACAAACCTGCAGATCCAGGAGAAAGTTATGTCTTCTGCCTCAACTCTTTCCTCTTTCCGCAATCTCTATTGACTCTACAAACTTGTATTTAAAAGTGTCATCTTCTGCAGTCGGTAGTACAAAATGCTTTACAATTTTGAATTTCATCTAATGAGAATGTATCTAAATAATATATATGAAGGATTTAAGGTCCGATTTTGTTTTCCTTTTTGAGAAAACATTAAGTTAAATTGTGGCCGAACTTTCACCCTTAACGTCATTATGTAAACCTCTGATTTGGTATCCTAGATAATATGGGCTTATTTTTCATTTGTTTTGTTCTTCCTTCGACTTTTTGTATGATATCATCAGTGGTTTTAGGGTATCCATACTATACTGTACCTAGTAGATAATTAATGTGTGTTTCTAGAATACATAAACGGTACTGCTAAATCATCATCCCTATTTTAGCGGATGAGCTATATATACACTTATATAAGTAGATCGGTTGATTTTCCAGGACTACGACCAAGCTGTTGTTACACACTTTCCTTTATAAACCCTTGTACAACCCTCCAGGGATCAGCAGCTCTCGTCTAATGTCTCTCCTTAGACACTTTAATGTGTCCAAACATCCAATGAATCTCGATTCTTTCAACCTTCCCTTCCTAATACATCTTGTCTCCCTTCCCCTTCATTCTCTTATACAAATTTCTCAAGAAGTTCATGTTATTTTGGTGTGATAGTTTATGTTACTATTGGTTTACAGTGTGTTAATACTGTAATGTACACCATTCCTTCAGCTTAGTAATTTGAGTTACGTTGGACATATACTGCAATGACAACTATCAACTAAATGCATGGTTCAGATTTATTGTTTCTGTTATAATTAAAGCGAAGGGAGGAAGTAATGATAATGAAGACAAAATCCATGTGCCTAATAGCATCCTTGTTTCATGAAGAAATATTCATGTTATATTTGCATAGGCTATACAGTGTATTATGACTCAACAAATAGAAAAGTATCTGAATACTGGAGTCAAGGTTCTTGAAATGGAATAAGCTAGAATGTATATGTTGCAAATGTTGAAATATACAGTATGTTTGGCTTCTATTTGCTTATCACGAATTATTATAGCATCCTTTTGGTTGATAAATATGCAGTATAAGTATTCTGGACATTTAATTCTGATAAGCATTTGCATCCACTGAGGGTATATATATTTATTTTTTTATGCCCGGTCCAAATTGGAACGCGAGATATTCTTTGTACAATGAGCAGCTCTCTAACTGGATAGGTATACCTTAAACTTTAAATAAAGAGACAACACGGCAGGATAGTAAGCACACAGGTAACAAGTTAACATGGGTTTTATTCAGTTTAACACCTGGTTCATGGAGGAGCAAGACATATATTTTATACCTGTAACCTGGAGATCATCAACAACAATGAGAATAATTAAGACATACAATAATCAGGTTATCAAGTAAGCAATAGGAGTCGGACAATGGGTCCAGACTCAAGGTAATAATAATACTCCTAAGATACAATTATAAGGTATCCAAAATGGTGGAGGTACACCTCCTACCCAAATAGATCTCAGAGAGGATCTCAACAAAAGACAAGAGTGCAGTAATGGCAAATGCCGTCTGGATCATGCAATGATGTCCCCGGCATATAGTGACGTTAACTGACTCTAAAGTAATAATGGCCAAGTGGTCATCAACAATGAAGTGGGCTCGGAAAGGCTCACAAATGATATTAATACTATAGGTGTGCTAGATCTCACCTGGCAAAGATTAATCCTTAACTCTAATTGTGTACTAGCAAGTGCTGAAGGCTGAGGCAACAATCGTCGGGAGCTGAGATAGAGTGAAATCTATTCGAGTTATGAACCTGACAGAATGTTAAATGAATTAGGCTAGAAGTTATACAAAGGGACTAGATTACGTGTAAATATGTGTTTGTGTTTGATGCTATGGGTTTTATATAGGCACGCCCCCTCTGTCGGGCTATGGGAGACCAATAACCCGGGAAGGTGCATATATAAGGATCCCCTGATAGGTATGTATAATGGGTCCCGGCAAGTGGGCTAATTAATGTCAATTTAAGTAGGGAGAAGAAAGACCTCTCGCAAGACGTAATGTTAATGAGAACCCCTGAAGATAACTTCTACCACAACCCTGAGTCAACTCGATACCCATAAACGGTACAAAAGCACTTAAAGGAGAGCTGTAGTGAAGAGGAGGGCCCGTAGATCGAGGGAAGATCCAGTAGTCCGGAGGGCGGCTGGGTGTGATGACTCCGGAAGTTGGTCCAGGGGGGGGGGGGCGGAGGCTGGGCGTGATGACTCCAGCTACTGGTCCAGGGTGAGTCACAAGATGATTCCTTAGACCTTGGCGCCTACCACGGGACAACCGGGTTCCTCTTGCACTCCCACAGTGCAGTGATCCCCAAAGGATACGCTGGAGTTCTGCTACAAGGTTTGGGGGGTTAGGGTAACTAGCATAATGATCTACCTAGAGTGGCAAGCAGTCTAGATAGTGACATTATAGGTAGTCTAAGGGGGGTCAAGGTAATTGTCTTCCTTCCTTGCTAGTTCGTGGAACTATCAGAACCATGTAGCAAAAAGATAATCCAGAAAGGGGAGCCCAAAGTGGGTTGCCCAAAATTAGTCCTCTTCCTGATGGGGGGAACCCGATCTGGTAGATCTCAAGTTACTACACTATCCTCATAATCCCTTGAACAAAACAAGGGAGGAATCCTTTGGTACTTGGTTTGTGCACCGAATGGAAGGCCAGAAAGGGGGAGCCCAAAGTGGGTTGCCCAAGCTAGTCCTCTTCCTGATGGGGGGAACCTGACCTGGTAGATCTTCGATCACAGCACACAACTGACAAGTTGAACACCAGCTATCTCTGGCTGTTCTTCTATCTATCTATCTATTGCCGGACGCCTTACTCCCCTTACGAGGGTGGCCATACACAGAATGCCCCCAAGCAGACCTATTCCCTGTGAGAGGGACAACCCGAGCCAGTTTAGTGAAGGACTTACAGGATTGACCACTCGATTTAGGATCGGTCCGACTCCGAGGCCCTCTGTGTATCTTGTTAGCACTATTTTTCTACAGTGGTGTTCGGCTAATCCATCCACTAACCTGCCTTACCCTTAGGTAAGCAGTACGGATTTGTATCAGGTTTACTCCCCTAGACAGGTCCACCAAGGCTGATGAGTCCCATCCACCCGGATTTGTATAAGGTTGTCTCCCCTAGATGAGTTGCCTACCAAGGCTAACGAGTCTCATCCACCCGATGGCTGTTCTTACCCTGAACTAAATAATACCAAATGGCAAGCTTAGTTACTGATATTTTTTTTTTTTTTTTTTTTTTTTTTAGGAAGGAGGGGGAATAAGTAGAGGGTTTGGTCAGGAAGGTAAAGTAGGAAATTATGAAGTACAGTAGAAGGGAGAAGGTTAGTGGGCCGGCCACCTTGCTGTATTTATTTAGGTTTTTGCATATTTTTACATAATTCTTCTGCCTTAGGCAGGTAAAGCTAAGCTAGCTAAGTTTTTCTTAAAATTTGTGTTTACATGATGTACTTTGGGATTCGTTTAGGTTTAGGTGAACATATTATCATTATAATAATGTATTGGATTTACAGTTTTATGAACTTAAGTATTAAGTGTATAGTGGATCTGGTTCATTTCTTCCTATAGCAGTTAGGCTGCTAGGAAAGTTCCTATTAAAATTGTTTATATGTTGTTGTTTTCTCTTAAATCATTGTATAAGTTTTCATTTATTAGTTCAATTCTTTCCCAGATCTTTTTCGCTCTATGGTACAGTTTAACATTTAATGGGCTTATTTTTGCTATGTGGTGTAAATCTTGGGTTGTATGTAAATAAGGGTATCTTGTATTTGTTGCAAATCTGAGAGCTTTGTTTTGTACTCGTTGTAATGTTAGTATTTGTGATTTGCTGAGAGCCAGTGTAGGTATTGGGGGGTATTCAAGGATTGGGAGGACTAAGGCTTTTATTAAATGTATTTTAATAGGTGTACTGAGGTTTCTAAAACGGAAGAGTTTGCTCAGGGCATGGATAGCTCTTCCCTTTCTTTCACTTACGTTAGTGATATAGCTTGTACTTGAGATTTTAAGTCCAAGAGATTTTCCATTTTGCTGGAAATTAACTAGGTTTTCATTTATTACCAAGTCTTCATTTTTTTTGGAGCCGATTGGAATGATGGCGAACTTATTGACATTAGTTTTAATCTTCCATTTTTGTTCATATGTATTAATTGTCTCGACTTCTAGTTTTGTTCTTGCGTTCATCATGTGCTTGGATTTTCCCTGATAATGGATTATCTGGGTGATATCGTCCGCATAACTGATATTTAGTCCTTTGTGAGAATTAGGTGTATCTCTGGTGTATATTATGAAGAGAGTGGGTGACAAGACGCTGCCCTGAGGTACTCCACAACTTTATTGAAAGTACTCACCAAGAGTTTATTTTAATTCTGGCTTTTCTGTCATCAAAAAAATCGCATAAGAGTTTTTCTATGATGACAGGCAAGTCCAGATGTAGAATTTTGTACTTTAGTTCTTGGTGCCATACTTTGTCAAAAGCCTTAGTAATGTCTCTCAGGACTAGGTGGCATTGTCCCCTGTCTGCTTTGCTTAAGGCAATTTGTTCTGTTATTACTGCAAGTGCGTGTGCAAGTGCCTCTGTGTTGTCTGAAACCGTATTGATTATTGTTATGTTTGTCGTTTATTTCAAGATGAGTTCTTAATCTTGTGTTTATAACTCTCTCGAAGATTTTGCCGGGAACTTCAAGGAGCGAGATTGGGCGGTAATTGTTTGGATTGTGGGGTGTTTTCCTGGTTTTGGGATCAATTTGATGGTTGATTTTTGTAATGTGTCTGGAAAGTAGCCTGCAGAGAGTGAAGCATTAAAAATATCTCTTAATTTTGAAATTGAAGATTCTGGGAGGTGTGTCAGTATAGTTTTATTGATCCCACTTTCTCCTGGACAGGTATTTTTTGTGTTTTTATGATGGCTTTAATTTCTGTTTGTTATGGGTTTCGTGAGGAAGCTCTGCTCATCAAGTCTGGAAAACTCTGCTTGATGGTATGGAGTTGTGCGATTGAAGTTTTCTTGCATATAGTTGTTAACTCTGTCATTGTTTTCGTCATCTTCATCATCACTGTCTTCCTCTTCTTCGTTGAGTACTCTCTCCCAAATTCTTCTGTGGATTGTTTCTTGGTTTTGTTCGTCAAAATTTTTGCTATTTTGCTCATCTATGATGTAATGAGTAGGTGGGCTGACTTCTCCAGTCAGTGATTTGAATTTTCTCCAGAAAACCTCCGGTTCAGAGTATGTAGCTGTTAATTGTGTGAGTGTGTTTTCCCAGTGTATGTTTGCTTCTTCTTGTAAAGTGTGTCTTAGTGTGTTTTGGAGTGTTTTGTATCTGTTGTAATGTACATTAGTCCAGCCGTGAGTGTTTGCATAATGTCTGAGTGCAGTATATTGTTGTATTAATAATTGTGTTTCAGGGGTAGGTGTAGTGCCTGTTAATTTCTTGAGTCTTGTGTGTGGTATGCATGTGCTGATTGCTTGATTGATTGTGTTATACCATGAATCAATCTCTGTATCAATTTCTTCTAGTGTGGCTTAATTTAGTTCAGTTTGTGTTGTGTGTTCTTCTATGTTTGTTTGAAAATCATCCCAGTTTGTCGCTGGAATGTTAGGACGTGGGGCTGCGGAGATATAGATGGGGGCTGTACTGATTTGGGTTATAATCATTGTGTGGTCACTTGTTGTTAGTGGCCCTTGTTTTATATTAATATTGTGATATGTGTTGTAATTAGTCAACATTGTGTCTGGAGTTGTGGCTGAGTTGGCGGTGAAGAATGTTGGAAAGTGAGGTCCTATATGTTTTATTTTTTTATTTTATTTTTTTTCTATATTCCAACTTACTTCCTCTCGGGCATAGGCTGAAAGCCTTAACATTCACCGCTTTACAATGAACAGTGAAGCCCGTGAGGAAGTGGTAATAAATTACTCCCTGGTTGTTAGGGGTGGCCATCTTGTCTCCGGTGAGGGTGAGGAGAGAAGAGGAGTCACAGTACCTCAAATGGTCCAGGAGTTGGTGAGGTGACTTGATTACTTTGGTGGAGTCCTTCCGCGCCAGGGTTATCATGTCAATCCGCATCTTGGTGGTGGTCGTCAGCGAGGGCGTTGTCGTGGCTGGAGGTGGTTGGAGAGTGATGACCGAGAGCCTGTCTTGGCCCAGGTCCTGAGGTTGTGCGGATGCCGAAGTACCAGGCTGGGGGGAGGAGCTTGGTGCGGACGCTGAAGTACCAGGCTGGGGGGAGGAGCTTGAAGACGCTTGATCCTTAACCTTTCTCACTTTAGGCTGGGACAGGGCTGGTTCCCATCTGGTGGGTGGCTTCACAGGTCTTCCACAGCGGGTATGAGAAGGTAGTCTGGGAAATGGGGGAGATGGAGTTAGAGGTGACATTGAGCGAAATTTGGATATTGTTTTTCGCCTGGGAAGTTGAGAAGGAGGGGAAATAGATTGAGGAGAAGAAGGTAGGGTTTTAGAGATAGGAGGAGTAGGTGAGGGTTTTTTAGGACGGAAGCTGGGGGTGATAGGCAAAGTGGGGGGTATGTTGGTGAGTTGTGGTGGCGAGGGGGAAGACTAGACGTGGCAAGGTTAATTAAAGGCAATGGTTGAGAAGGAGGTTGCGGAGGTGAAACGAGAGGAGAGGAGATGTGAGAAGATTTGGGCTTAGGAATGCGGGAAGGGGTGAAGGTGACAGGAGGTGAAAGAGAAGAGGGGGAAGTTTGGGTTTGAGTAGAGAGAACAGGAGGAGGTCGATGTTTAGGAAGGTGAGAAGGGGTGAACTGGGTGAGGCGAGTGGGAAGGGTGACAGGAGGTTGCAGTACAGGAGAGTGAAGGGCAGGCAAAGGAGAATTGAGGGGGAGTGGAAAGAGGTGGAGGGAGAGGGACAGCATGGTTGAGAGGGACAGGTCCGGAAAGACAGGAAGTTTGAGGGTGAAGATTTGAAACAGGGGTACAGTCAACATCCTGATCAGGCTCAGCTACAACAGTAATATTCTTATTAATAGGTTGAAACCTTCTGACAAACCTATTCCTATAAGTGCGAGATTCCGCATGATAGTTAATTATGACCTGGAAACAGTTTGGGATCCTAAGGACCTCAAAGGGACCCTTGTACCGTGGCTTCAGTTTGGAGGGTACAGGTAAGATGGCGACCATGACTAGGTCGCCTACTTGGTGAGGGTTGTTCTTGGGGGCTTCATCAGGCTGGAGATCTTGGGTAAACTGGAGTTGACGTAGGCGGTTCCTGAGGTGGACGAGGTTGGTATTTAGACCTGGTGAGGCCTCAGTAGGGGCAGCTAGGTGACGTAGTGGTATGAGGAGAGGTGGGCTCCCAAAAACCATCTCATGAGGGGTGATCCCGTTGTCTATGGGGCAGGTGTTTATTCCCCATTGTATGATTTGAATTTGGCTGGTCCAGTCCGATGAGTTTATCTGTTGGAGGTGTGTCCGGATTTGATTGGCGATGGTTCTATGAGATCGCTCGCAGATGGAGTTTCCTTTTGGCCAGTAGGGTGAAGAGTGGCTGATGTGAAATCCAAACATTTCGGAGATCTGCGTCCAAATTTGTCCGGTGAATTCAGGGGCATTGTCGGAGTGGATTGCCTGTGGCAATCCAAAATAGGGAAAGACATGTTGTAATAATGCCTCGGTGACGGCCATAGCAGTGTGTTCTCTGGCAGGGCAGGCGATCACGTATTTTGAGTACGTGTCCACGAAGGTGATGATGTAGCGGTATCCCCTGTCGTTTTGTAGAGGTCCCATGACGTCCACTGCCAAAAGTTGCCAGGGTTTAGAAGCGATGAGTTTGCCGGAAGGTCCTGGGGTGCGTGCTTGGTCTTTTCCCAGGGTGCAGGCACGGCAAGCTTCAGTGATTTTCTTGGCCGTGGTGTAGGGGCGAGGAGTCCAGTAGATGTTTTTGAACGTGTTCACCAACTTTTTTTGGCCTAGATGGATCCCGTTGTTGGTGTGCAAGGAAGACATCATTTGTTCAGCATCCTCAGGCCCTAGTACGATCTGACCTGGGGTAAAGAGGGCGTCACCCCTTCTTTGTAAGAGGCCAAAAAGTCGGGTGGAGATCCAAGTTGGTTTGTCATTCCGGAGGTAGGCCTGGATGAGAGGGGGAGTGGTAGTAGGTGGTGGTCGAGGTTCTTGGATGGCGTTGAGTTGTTCTGGTGCCAGTGGGAGCCGGGATAAGGCGTCTGCATTGGTACGGAGTTTTCTCGGCCTGTAGGAAATCTCAAAATCAAACTCCTCAAGTGATTCTCGCCAACGGACTGTTAGGGTATTCTTAGAGTCAGATTTCCTGAGCCATTGTAAGGCTTGGTGGTCAGTGATAATGGTGATCTTGATGCCAGCTAGGTAGGCCCAGAAGTGTTGGAGGGCCCAAACGATGCCTAAGCATTCTCTTTTAGTTACCGGGTAGTTGGTTTCTGCCGGGGTTAAGGTCCGGCTGGCACAAGCAATGATATGCTCTCGTCCTTCTCGATTTTGGGAGAGGACTGCACCGACGCCGAGAAGGGACACGTCGGTGTAGAGTCTAAACTTTCTAAAGGGTAGTTGGTAGTCCGGAAAAGAGACGACAGGGGAAGACACGAGTAGGTCCTTGAGGGAGGTGAAGGCTTGGAGACGGTCGGGGGTCCACACAAAAGGTTCTTCCTTCCTAGTTAAGTCGTGTAGAGGTCTGGCAATGGTGGCAAAATTTTTCACAAACCTCCGATAGTAGGAGGCAAGGCCTAGGAAAGCTCTTACTCCTTTTACTGACTTCGGGGGTTGGATCTCCTGGATGGCTTGGAGTTTCTTGGGGTCAGGTGCAAGTCCTTCTTCTGACACCAGATGTCCTAAGAATTGGACCTGATGTCGAGCCATGGTGCATTTAGTAGGCTTCAGCTTTAATCCGGCTTGTCGGATCCTCTGGAAAACTTGGCGGAGGCGTTGGAGGTGTTCTGCCCAGGTACGACCAAATACTATGATGTCGTCCAAGTATGCCAGACATGTTTCCCAAGTTAATCCCTGAAGTACGGATTCCATCAGTCGGGAGAAGGTGGCGGGACCGTTACATAATCCGAATGGCAGCACTGAGAACTCGTAAAGCTTCCCTTGGCTGGTGGAGAAAGCTGTTTTTTCTTGGTCGGTGGGGGCGACGGGGACCTGCCAGTATCCGGATTGAAGGTCCAGTGTGGAGAACCATCTGGCCCCTAAGAGGGAGTCTAGGGAGTCGTCGATGCGTGGTAGGGGGGTGGCATCTTTGATGGTGACATCGTTGAGTTGTCGGTAGTCGATGCAGAATCGAGATGACCCATCCTTCTTCTTGACCAGTACCACTGGAGAGGACCAAGGGCTAGTTGAGGGGTTGACGATGCTAGCTTCTAACATCTCTGCAACTTGCTTCTGTTCTTCTTGGCGCTGAAGGGGGTTCTTTCTTCGTATAGCCTGTCTGACTGGGGGTCCAACAGTGTGAATGTGGTGTTCTAGGACATGGGTGTGGCCTACATCTTGGGAGTTGGTGGCAAAGATGTCCTGGTATTCGGCCATTAACTGGCACAGATCGTCCTTTTGTTGAGGGGTGAGGTGAGTAGGAATGTCTAGGAGTGATGGAGTTGATGCAGGAATGGAGGTGGTGGTGTTGGTTGAAGGCTGGTCATCATAAGTCTCTAGTTCTCCAATGGTGAGACCCCTGGGTAGGGTGATAGGGTGGTCGGAGATGTTGGCTATTCTTACTGCATTTGGTTTTAAAATGGCAGGAGCAGTGAGACAATCCCTGTCAAAAGGGCTCTGAAAAGAGGGAGTGTGAATGAGTTCTCCGTTGAGGGCTGGATGGATGGGTACCCAATGTTCATGATGTGGCAGCAAGGTGATTGGTTGAATGGTGATGGCCGATGCAACACGGATGGCTTTCAAGGTTTGAGGAGGGTCATGGAGCGGTGTGGCAATCTTCGGAGTGGTGAGTCCTGGGGGTTTGGTGGAAAATAACAATCTTCTTTCAACACACTGGATAGTAGTGCGGAGGGCCGTGAGAAGGTCGAATCCCAGGTATCTGTCGTAGGTGGTTTCTTGGGAGGGAAATACCATGAAAGCGTGGTGATGGCCGTGGTTAGGTTGAGGGGTGGCCACATACAGTGGGGTCGTGATGCCAGTACTAGAAATAAGGTTGTCGTTGGCATCAATGAGGGTGGTGGACGAGTGTTGAATCGGTCCAAAAGTGTTGTGATGTCTCTGGTGGTAAGAGGAAAAAATACAGGATCTTGAAGCTCCGGTGTCGACAAGGAGTCGAGAGTTGACTCCCTGGATGGTCAGGTGGGTGTAAATGGGAGGCTTTATCATATCATAGCTGCCCCTATCTCGAGCCCCGCCAGTTTGTAAGTTGGTGGGCGGGGGCGGTCTAAAAACCCGGTTTGATGACTTCCGGCTCGACTGTACTGTGGTCGTCTGGGTCACCAACCTCGTCGTAGTCCTCAGCTCCTGCGGTGCCGTCTTCTAGGATGGTGGCAACTCTTCTGGAGGGCTTCAGCCAGGGAATCTGTCCCCAGAACAGTGGAACCCTCGAGCGTTTGGCCAGCAACTCGGCAAAAGACCTCTTCAACCAATTAATAGGGCACTGGGACCCGCAGGGCTTCCAGTCTCCAGGCTTGACTCTGGCCCATTCTTCCGGCTTGTACTGGTTGCGGCTAGGGTGGTAGGTTGGTCCGGAATGAGCTCCTTGTGGCTTAGTGGGAGCTCGTTAGATACCCGCGATCTTTCCTTGCTCCTGGGACTTTTGCAGGGCCAGAATACGGCGTATGATAGGGAGGTCTGTATCATATCCGGCCGGTTCTGTGATGGCAAAGTGGTCCCGGACTGCACGCGGAAGGATCCTCACCAGGGTCCGGCGGACGTTCTCCTTCCTCTCTGAAGCTGTAGCCGTTGTGAATGCGGTGGAAGCCAGCCTGGTAAGCTTGCTGATGGTGGCGTCGAGGTCCCCGTCGTAGGTGATGGCGTGAAATTGCTGGTCGGCTATCACAGTGCCTAAAACGGGGTTAATGGCAGTTTTAGTGTATGTTTCAAACTGTTCCCAGGTCATTCCGGGGTTCTCTTTTACATAACTGGAAACTAGGGCCATAGACCGCCCCAGCTTCATGACTACAGTATGTATTTTAGGGGCAACTTCATCTTTAAATATGATGTCAAGCACTGGCTTGACAACCTCTAAATAGGTGGCAATGTCAGTTTCCTCTGGTCTGAAAGGAATAATATCCAGTGCTTTCCCTGCCATCCTGACTACTTATCCCTGTCGTGATACTCTCAAAATATTTAAAGCAGGAAAAACCTGAAAGGCTACCTTCGAGAAAGAGACACCGCTGCCACCAGTGTTATGCCCGGTCCAAATTGGAACGCGAGATATTCTTTGTACAATGAGCAGCTCTCTAACTGGATAGGTATACCTTAAACTTTAAATAAAGAGACAACACGGCAGGATAGTAAGCACACAGGTAACAAGTTAACATGGGTTTTATTCAGTTTAACACCTGGTTCATGGAGGAGCAAGACATATATTTTATACCTGTAACCTGGAGATCATCAACAACAATGAGAATAATTAAGACATACAATAATCAGGTTATCAAGTAAGCAATAGGAGTCGGACAATGGGTCCGGACTCAAGGTAATAATAATACTCCTAGGATACAATTATAAGGTATCCAAAATGGTGGAGGTACACCTACCCAAATAGATCTCAGAGAGGATCTCAACAAAAGACAAGAGTGCAGTAATGGCAAATGCCGTCTGGATCATGCAATGATGTCCCCGGCATATAGTGACGTTAACTGACTCTAAAGTAATAATGGCCAAGTGGTCATCAACAATGAAGTGGGCTCGGAAAGGCTCACAAATGATATTAATACTATAGGTGTGCTAGATCTCACCTGGCAAAGATTAATCCTTAACTCTAATTGTGTACTAGCAAGTGCTGAAGGCTGAGGCAACAATCGTCGGGAGCTGAGATAGAGTGAAATCTATTCGAGTTATGAACCTGACAGAATGTTAAATGAATTAGGCTAGAAGTTATACAAAGGGACTAGATTACGTGTAAATATGTGTTTGTGTTTGATGCTATGGGTCTTATATAGGCACGCCCCCTCTGTCGGGCTATGGGAGACCAATAACCCGGGAAGGTGCATATATAAGGATCCCCTGATAGGTATGTATAATGGGTCCCGGCAAGTGGGCTAATTAATGTCAATTTAAGTAGGGAGAAGAAAGACCTCTCGCAAGACGTAATGTTAATGAGAACCCCTGAAGATAACTTCTACCACAACCCTGAGTCAACTCGATACCCATAAACGGTACAAAAGCACTTAAAGGAGAGCTGTAGTGAAGAGGAGGGCCCGTAGATCGAGGGAAGATCCAGTAGTCCGGAGGGCGGCTGTGTGTGATGACTCCGGAAGTTGGTCCAGGGGGGGGGGGGGGGGTGGCGGCTGGGCGTGATGACTCTAGCTACTGGTCCAGGGTGAGTCACAAGATGATTCCTTAGACCTTGGCGCCTACCACGGGACAACCGGGTTCCTCTTGCACTTCCACAGTGCAGTGATCCCCAAAGGATATGCTGGAGTTCTGCTACAAGGTTTGGGGGGTTAGGGTGACTAGCATAATGATCTACCTAGAGTGGCAAGCAGTCTAGATAGTGACATTATAGGTAGTCTAAGGGGGGTCAAGGTAAGTGTCTTCCTTCCTTGCTAGTTCATGGAACTATCAGAACCATGTAGCAAAAAGATAATCCAGAAAGGGGAGCCCAAAGTGGGTTGCCCAAAATTAGTCCTCTTCCTGATGGGGGGAACCCGATCTGGTAGATCTCAAGTTACTACACTATCCTCATAATCCCTTGAACACAACAAGGGAGGAATCCTTTGGTACTTGGTTTGTGCACCGCATCGAAGGCCTGAAAGGGGGAGCCCAAAGTGGGTTGCCCAAGCTAGTCCTCTTCCTGATGGGGGGAACCCGACCTGGTAGATCTTCGATCACAGCACACAACTGACAAGTTGAACACCAGCTATCTGTGGCTGTTCTTACCCTGAACTAAATAATACCAAATGGCAAGCTTAGTTACTGATTTTTTTTTTTTTTTTTTTTTAGGAAGGAGGGGGAATAAGTTGAGGGTTTGGTCAGGAAGGTAAAGTAGGAAATTATGAAGTACAGTAGAAGGGAGAAGGTTAGTGGGCCGGCCACCTTGCTGTATTTATTTAGGTTTTTGCATATTTTTACATAATTCTTCTGCCTTAGGCAGGTAAAGCTAAGCTAGCTAAGTTTTTCTTAAAATTTGTGTTTACATGATGTACTTTGGGATTCGTTTAGGTTTAGGTGAACATATTATCATTATAATAATGTATTGGATTTACAGTTTTATGAACTTAAGTATTAAGTGTATAGTGGATCTGGTTCATTTCTTCCTATAGCAGTTAGGCTGCTAGGAAAGTTCCTATTAAAATTGTTTATATGTTGGTGTCTTTCTCTTAAATCATTGTATAAGTTTTCATTTATTAGTTCAATTCTTTCCCAGATCTTTTTCGCTCTATGGTACAGTTTAACATTTAATGGGCTTATTTTTGCTATGTGGTGTAAATCTTGGGTTGTATGTAAATAAGGGTATCTTGTATTTGTTGCAAATCTGAGAGCTTTGTTTTGTACTCGTTGTAATGTTAGTATTTGTGATTTGCTGAGAGCCAGTGTAGGTATTGGGGGGTATTCAAGGATTGGGAGGACTAAGGCTTTTATTAAATGTATTTTAATAGGTGTACTGAGGTTTCTAAAACGGAAGAGTTTGCTCAGGGCATGGATAGCTCTTCCCTTTCTTTCACTTACGTTAGTGATATAGCTTGTACTTGAGATTTTAAGTCCAAGAGATTTTCCATTTTGTTGGAAATTAACTAGGTTTTCATTTATTACCAAGTCTTCATTTTTTTTGGAGCCGATTGGAATGATGGCGAACTTATTGACATTAGTTTTAATCTTCCATTTTTGTTCATATGTATTAATTGTCTCGACTTCTAGTTTTGTTCTTGCGTTCATCATGTGCTTGGATTTTCCCTGATAATGGATTATCTGGGTGATATCGTCCACATAACTGATATTTAGTCCTGTGTGAGAATTAGGTGTATCTCTGGTGTATATTATGAAGAGAGTGGGTGACAAGACGCTGCCCTGAGGTACTCCACAACTTAATTGAAAGTACTCACCAAGGTAAGAGTTTATTTTAATTCTGGCTTTTCTGTCATCAAAAAAATCGCATAAGAGTTTTTCTATGATGGCAGGCAAGTCCAGATGTAGAATTTTGTACTTTAGTCCTTGGTGCCATACTTTGTCAAAAGCCTTAGTAATGTCTCTCAGGACTAGGTGGCATTGTCCCCTGTCTGCTTTGCTTAAGGCAATTTGTTCTGTTATTACTGCAAGTGCGTGTGTGGTGCCTCTGTGTTGTCTGAAACCGTATTGATTATTGTTATGTTTGTCGTTTATTTCAAGATGAGTTCTTAATCTTGTGTTTATAACTCTCTCGAAGATTTTGCCGGGAACTTCAAGGAGCGAGATTGGGCGGTAATTGTTTGGATTGTGGGGTGTTTTTCCTGGTTTTGGGATCAATTTGATGGTTGATTTTTGTAATGTGTCTGGAAAGTAGCCTGCAGAGAGTGAAGCATTAAAAATATCTCTTAATTTTGAAATTGAAGATTCTGGGAGGTGTGTCAGTATAGTTTTATTGATCCCACTTTCTCCTGGACAGGTATTTTTTGTGTTTTTTATGATGGCTTTAATTTCTGTGTTTGTTATGGGTTTCGTGAGGAAGCTCTGCTCATCAAGTCTGGAAAAGTCTGCTTGATGGTATGGAGTTGTGCGATTGAAGTTTTCTTGCATATAGTTGTTAACTCTGTCATTGTTTTCGTCATCTTCATCATCACTGTCTTCCTCTTCTTCGTTGAGTACTCTCTCCCAAATTCTTCTGTGGATTGTTTCTTGGTTTTGTTCGTCAAAATTTTTGCTATTTTGCTCATCTATGATGTAATGAGTAGGTGGGCTGACTTCTCCAGTCAGTGATTTGAATTTTCTCCAGAAAACCTCCGGTTCAGAGTATGTAGCTGTTAATTGTGTGAGTGTGTTTTCCCAGTGTATGTTTGCTTCTTCTTGTAAAGTGTGTCTTAGTGTGTTTTGGAGTGTTTTGTATCTGTTGTAATGTACATTAGTCCAGCTGTGAGTGTTTGCATAATGTCTGAGTGCAGTATATTGTTGTATTAATAATTGTGTTTCAGGGGTAGGTGTAGTGCCTGTTAATTTCTTGAGTCTTGTGTGTGGTATGCATGTGTTGATTGCTTGATTGATTGTGTTATACCATGAATCAATCTCTGTATCAATTTCTTCTAGTGTGGCTTCATTTAGTTCAGTTTGTGTTGTGTGTTCTTCTATGTTTGTTTGAAAATCATCCCAGTTTGTCGCTGGAATGTTAGGACGTGGGGCTGCGGGGATATAGATGGGGGCTGTACTGATTTGGGTTATAATCATTGTGTGGTCACTTGTTGTTAGTGGCCCTTGTTTTATATTAATATTGTGATATGTGTTGTAATTAGTCAACATTGTGTCTGGAGTTGTGGCTGAGTTGGCGGTGAAGAATGTTGGAAAGTGAGGTCCTATATGTTGAATTATTCTGTCTAATATTAATTTGTGTAGTTGTCTTCCTGTTGTGTTGGTATGTCTGTATCCAAATGTTGGGTGGTTCACATTTAGTTACTGATGTCCAGGCTGGGTGAGTATAAGGCAATCTTCTTGCCCCTACTTAAGGCGCCCGGCTTGAGAGGATCAAGGGCGTTTGGCGCGTGGTGATTATGTCCTTGTAGCTCTGGGGGTGGCGCACCTGGACTCTGGCTGTACCTTGTAGCTAGATGCCCCCGGGCAGATTCTGTTATAAGATGGGGGTGATCACTTCCTGGTGGGAGAGGAAGTGGATAAGAAATGGCATGTGCAGGTTTAGTGGCAGCTAGAGATGCGGTCTTATCATCCTGAGACCGCATCTCACTACCGTCTGGTAGAGAAAAGTCCCGACCCCGGGACTGGAGATGGTAATGTCTTGAAGTATTATCTTCGTAGACAGGGGTCAGGTGCTGGAGGAAGTGGTAATAAATGACTCCCAGGTTGTTAGGGGTGGCCATCTTGTCTCCGGTGAGGGTGAGGAGAGAAGAGGAGTCACAGTACCTCAAATGGTCCAGGAGTTGGTGAGGTGACTTGATTACTTTGGTGGAGTCCTTCCGCGCCAGGGTTATCATGTCAATCCGCATCTTGGTGGTGGTCGTCAGCGAGGGCGTTGTCGTGGCTGGAGGTGGTTGGAGAGTGATGACCGAGAGCCTGTCGTGGCCCAGGTCCTGAGGTTGTGCGGACGCCGAAGTACCAGGCTGGGGGGAGGAGCTTGGTGCGGACGCTGAAGTACCAGGCTGGGGGGAGGAGCTTGAAGACGCTTGATCCTTAACCTTTCTCACTTTAGGCTGGGACAGGGCTGGTTCCCATCTGGTGGGTGGCTTCACAGGTCTTCCACAGCGGGTATGAGAAGGCAGACTGGGAAATGGGGGAGATGGAGTTAGAGGTGACATTGAGCGAAATTTGGATATTGTTTTTCGCCTGGGAAGTTGAGAAGGAGGGGAAATAGATTGAGGAGAAGAAGGTAGGGTTTTAGAGATAGGAGGAGTAGGTGAGGGGTTTTTAGGACGGAAGCTGGGGGTGATAGGCAAAGTGGGGGGTATGTTGGTGAGTTGTGGTGGCGAGGGGGGAAGACTAGACGTGGCAAGGTTAATTAAAGGCAATGGTTGAGAAGGAGGTTGCGGAGGTGAAACGAGAGGAGAGGGAGAAGGAGAGGAGATGTGAGAAGATTTGGGCTTAGGAATGCGGGAAGGGGTGAAGGTGACAGGAGGTGAAAGAGAAGAGGGGGAAGTTTGGGTTTGAGTAGAGAGAACAGGAGGAGGTCGATGTTTAGGAAGGTGAGAAGGGGTGAACTGGGTGAGGCGAGTGGGAAGGGTGACAGGAGGTTGCAGTACAGGAGAGTGAAGGGCAGGCAAAGGAGAATTGAGAGGGGGAGTGGAAAGAGGTGGAGGGAGAGGGACAGCATGGTTGAGAGGGACAGGTCCGGAAAGACAGGAAGTTTGAGGGTGAAGATTTGAAACAGGGGTACAGTCAACATCCTAATCAGGCTCAGCTACAACAGTAATATTCTTATTAATAGGTTGAAACCTTCTGACAAACCTATTCCTATAAGTGCGAGATTCCGCATGATAGTTAATTATGACCTGGAAACAGTTTGGGATCCTAAGGACCTCAAATGGACCCTTGTACCGTGGCTTCAGTTTGGAGGGTACAGGTAAGATGGCGACCATGACTAGGTCGCCTACTTGGTGAGGGTTGTTCTTGGGGGCTTCATCAGGCTGGAGATCTTGGGTAAACTGGAGTTGACGTAGGCGGTTCCTGAGGTGGACGAGGTTGGTATTTAGACCTGGTGAGGCCTCAGTAGGGGCAGCTAGGTGACGTAGTGGTATGAGGAGAGGTGGGCTCCCAAAAACCATCTCATGAGGGGTGATCCCGTTGTCTCTGGGGCAGGTGTTTATTCCCCATTGTATGATTCGAATTTGGCTGGTCCAGTCCGATGAGTTCATCTGTTGGAGGCGTGTCCGGATTTGATTGGCGATGGTTCTATGAGATCGCTCGCAGATGGAGTTTCCTTTTGGCCTGTAGGGTGAAGAGTGGCTGATGTGAAATCCAAACATTTCGGAGATCTGCGTCCAAATTTGTCCGGTGAATTCAGGGGCATTGTCGGAGTGGATTGCCTGTGGCAATCCAAAATAGGGAAAGACATGTTGTAATAATGCCTCGGTGACGGCCATAGCAGTGTGTTCTCTGGCAGGGCAGGCGATCACGTATTTTGAGTACGTGTCCACGAAGGTGATGATGTAGCGGTATCCCCTGTCGTTTTGTAGAGGTCCCATGACGTCCACTGCCAAAAGTTGCCAGGGTTTAGAAGCGATGAGTTTGCCGGAAGGTCCTGGGGTGCGTGCTTGGTCTTTTCCCAGGGTGCAGGCACGGCAAGCTTCAGTGATTTTCTTGGCCGTGGTGTAGGGGCGAGGAGTCCAGTAGATGTTTTTGAACGTGTTCACCAACTTCTTTTGGCCTAGATGGATCCCGTTGTTGGTGTGCAAGGAAGACATCATTTGTTCAGCATCCTCAGGCCCTAGTACGATCTGACCTTCTGGGGTAAAGAGGGCGTCACCCCTTCTTTGTAAGAGGCCAAAAAGTCGGGTGGAGATCCAAGTTGGTTTGTCGTTCCGGAGGTAGGCCTGGATGAGAGGGGGAGTGGTAGTAGGTGGTGGTCGAGGTTCTTGGATGGCGTTGAGTTGTTCTGGTGCCAGTGGGAGCCGGGATAAGGCGTCTGCATTGGTATGGAGTTTTCCCGGCCTGTAGGAAATCTCAAAATCAAACTCCTCAAGTGATTCTCGCCAACGGACTGTTAGGGCATTCTTAGAGTCAGATTTCCTGAGCCATTGTAAGGCTTGGTGGTCAGTGATAATGGTGATCTTGACGCCAGCTAGGTAGGCCCGGAAGTGTTGGAGGGCCCAAACGATGCCTAAGCATTCTCTTTTAGTTACCGGGTAGTTGGTTTCTGCCGGGGTTAAGGTCCGGCTGGCACAAGCAATGATATGCTCTCGTCCTTCTCGATTTTGGGAGAGGACTGCACCGACGCCGAGAAGGGACACGTCAGTGTAGAGTCTAAACTTTCTAAAGGGTAGTTGGTAGTCCGGAAAAGAGACGACAGGGGAAGACACGAGTAGGTCCTTGAGGGAGGTGAAGGCTTGGAGACGGTCGGGGGTCCACACAAAAGGTTCTTCCTTCCTAGTTAAGTCGTGTAGAGGTCTGGCAATGGTGGCAAAATTCTTCACAAACCTCCGATAGTAGGAGGCAAGGCCTAGGAAAGCTCTTACTCCTTTTACTGACTTCGGGGGTTGGATCTCCTGGATGGCTTGGAGTTTCTTGGGGTCAGGTGCAAGTCCTTCTTCTGACACCAGATGTCCTAAGAATTGGACCTGATGTCGAGCCATGGTGCATTTAGTAGGCTTCAGCTTTAATCCGGCTTGTCGGATCCTCTGGAAAACTTGGCGGAGGCGTTGGAGGTGTTCTGCCCAGGTACGACCAAATACTATGATGTCGTCCAAGTACGCCAGACATGTTTCCCAAGTTAATCCCTGAAGTACGGATTCCATCAGTCGGGAGAAGGTGGCGGGACCGTTACATAATCCGAATGGCAGCACTGAGAACTCGTAAAGCTTCCCTTGGCTGGTGGAGAAAGCTGTTTTTTCTTGGTCGGTGGGGGCGACGGGGACCTGCCAGTATCCGGATTGAAGGTCCAGTGTGGAGAACCATCTGGCCCCTAAGAGGGAGTCTAGGGAGTCGTCGATGCGTGGTAGTGGGGTGGCATCTTTGATGGTGACATCGTTGAGTTGTCGGTAGTCGATGCAGAATCGAGATGACCCATCCTTCTTCTTGAGCAGTACCACTGGAGAGGACCAAGGGCTAGTTGAGGGGTTGACGATGCCAGCTTCTAACATCTCTGCAACTTGCTTCTGTTCTTCTTGGCGCTGAAGGGGGTTCTTTCTTCGTATAGCCTGTCTGACTGGGGGTCCAACAGTGTGAATGTGGTGTTCTAGGACATGGGTGTGGCCTACATCTTGGGAGTTGGTGGCAAAGATGTCCTGGTATTCGGCCATTAACTGGCACAGATCGTCCTTTTGTTGAGGGGTGAGGTGAGTAGGAATGTCTGGGAGTGATGGAGTTGATGCAGGAATGGAGGTGGTGGTGTCGGTTGAAAGCTGGTCATCATAAGTCTCTAGTTCTCCGATGGTGAGACCCCTGGGTAGGGTGATAGGGTGGTCGGAGATGTTGGCTATTCTTACTGCATTTTGTTTTAAAATGGCAGGAGCAGTGAGACAATCCCTGTCAAAAGGGCTCTGAAGAGAGGGAGTGTGAATGAGTTCTCCGTTGAGGGCTGGATGGATGGGTACCCAATGTTCATGATGTGGCAGCAAGGTGATGGGTTGAATGGTGATGGCCGATGCAACACGGATGGCTTTCAAGGTTTGAGGAGGGTCATGGAGCGGTGTGGCAATCTTCGGAGTGGTGAGTCCTGGGGGTTTGGTGGAAAATAACAATCTTCTTTCAACACACTGGATAGTAGTGCGGAGGGCCGTGAGAAGGGCGAATCCCAGGTATCCGTCGTCGGTGGTTTCTTGGGAGGGAAATACCATGAAAGCGTGGTGATGGCCGTGGTTAGGTTGAGGGGTGGCCACATACAGTGGGGCCGTGATGCCAGTACTAGAAATAAGGTTGTCGTTGGCATCAATGAGGGTGGTGGACGAGTGTTGAATCGGTCCAAAAGTGTTGTGATGTCTCTGGTGGTAAGAGGAAAAAATACAGGATCTTGAAGCTCCGGTGTCGACAAGGAGTCGAGAGTTGACTCCCTGGATGGTCAGGTGGGTGTAAATGGGAGGCTTTATCATATCATAGCTGCCGCTATCTCGAGCCCCCGCCAGTTTATAAGTTGGTGGGCGGGGGCGGTCTAAAAACCCGGTTTGATGACTTCCGGCTCGACTGTACTGTGGTCGTCCAGGTCACCAACCTCGTCGTAGTCCTCAGCTCCTGCGGTGCCGTCTTCTAGGATGGTGGCAACTCTTCTGGAGGGCTTCAGCCAGGGAATCTGTCCCCAGAACAGTGGAACCCTCGAGCGTTTGGCCAGCAACTCGGCAAAAGACCTCTTCAACCCATTAATAGGGCACTGGGACCCGCAGGGCTTCCAGTCTCCAGGCTTGACTCTGGCCCATTCTTCCGGCTTGTACTGGTTGCGGCTAGGGTGGTAGGTTAATTGGTCCGGAATGAGCTCCTTGTGGCTTAGTGGGAGCTCGTTAGATACCCGCGATCTTTCCTTGCTCCTGGGACTTTTGCAGGGCCAGAATACGGCGTATGATAGGGAGGTCTGTATCATATCTGGCCGGTTCTGTGATGGCAAAGTGGTCCCGGACTGCACGCGGAAGGATCCTCATCAGGGTCCGGCGGACGTTCTCCTTCCTCTCTGCAGCTGTAGCCGTTGTGAATGCGGTGGAAGCCAGCCTGGTAAGCTTGCTGATAGTGGCGTCGAGGTCCCCGTCGTAGGTGATGGCGTGAAATTGCTGGTCGGCTATCACAGTGCCTAAAACGGGGTTAATGGCAGTTTTAGTGTATGTTTCAAACTGTTCCCAGGTCATTCCGGGGTTCTCTTTTACATAACTGGAAACTAGGGCCATAGACCGCCCCAGCTTCATGACTACAGTATGTATTTTAGGGGCAACTTCATCTTTAAATATGATGTCAAGCACTGGCTTGACAACCTCTAAATAGGTGGCAATGTCAGTTTCCTCTGGTCTGAAAGGAATAATATCCAGTGCTTTCCCTGCCATCCTGACTACTTATCCCTGTCGTGATACTCTCAAAATATTTAAAGCAGGAAAAACCTGAAAGGCTACCTTCGAGAAAGAGACACCGCTGCCACCAGTGTTATGCCCGGTCCAAATTGGAACGCGAGATATTCTTTGTACAATGAGCAGCTCTCTAACTGGATAGGTATACCTTAAACTTTAAATAAAGAGACAACACGGCAGGATAGTAAGCACACAGGTAACAAGTTAACATGGGTTTTATTCAGTTTAACACCTGGTTCATGGAGGAGCAAGACATATATTTTATACCTGTAACCTGGAGATCATCAACAACAATGAGAATAATTAAGACATACAATAATCAGGTTATCAAGTAAGCAATAGGAGTCGGACAATGGGTCCGGACTCAAGGTAATAATAATACTCCTAGGATACAATTATAAGGTATCCAAAATGGTGGAGGTACACCTCCTACCCAAATAGATCTCAGGGAGGATCTCAACAAAAGACAAGAGTGCAGTAATGGCAAATGCCGTCTGGATCATGCAATGATGTCCCCGGCATATAGTGACGTTAACTGACTCTAAAGTAATAATGGCCAAGTGGTCATCAACAATGAAGTGGGCTCGGAAAGGCTCACAAATGATATTAATACTATAGGTGTGCTAGATCTCACCTGGCAAAGATTAATCCTTAACTCTAATTGTGTACTAGCAAGTGCTGAAGGCTGAGGCAACAATCGTCGGGAGCTGAGATAGAGTGAAATCTATTCGAGTTATGAACCTGACAGAATGTTAAATTAATTAGGCTAGAAGTTATACAAAGGGACTAGATTACATGTAAATATGTGTTTGTGTTTGATGCTATGGGTCTTATATAGGCACGCCCCCTCTGTCGGGCTATGGGAGACCAATAACCCGGGAAGGTGCATATATAAGGATCCCCTGATAGGTATGTATAATGGGTCCCGGCAAGTGGGCTAATTAACGTCAATTTAAGTAGGGAGAAGAAAGACCTCTCGCAAGACGTAATGTTAATGAGAACCCCTGAAGATGGCTAATTGGTAGGAAGCAGAGAGTCAGCATAAATGGTACGAAGTCAGAATGGGGAGCAGTCAAAAGTGGTGTCCCCCAGGGATCTGTATTAGGTCCTCTGTTGTTTGTTATATACATAAATGACCTTGATTTAGGTATAACTAGTAGGATAAGTAAATTTGCAGACGATACCAAAATGGGGAGAACAATTGATTCAGATAGAGATATAGAGTGCCTCCAAAGGGATCTAGATACCTTACACGAATGGTCAGTAAATTGGCAGATGAAATTTAACATTGACAAATGCAAGGTATTAAAGATAGGGAAGATGCATACAAATGGTAAATATAAACTAGCTAATGTGGAATTAGAAAACTCGAATTGTGAGAAAGATCTAGGTGTGTTTGTTAGCAATGATTTGAAGCCTAGACAACAGTGTATAAGCGTTCGAAACAAGGCAAACAGGATTCTCGGGTTCATCTCAAGGAGTGTGAGTAACAGAACTGCTGATGTTATCTTAAAACTTTACTTGTCATTAGTGAGACCCCATATGGATTATGCTGTTCAATTTTGGTGTCCTTATTACAGAATGGACATAGATTCATTGGAGAGAGTACAACGTAGAATGACAAAATTATCCATAATATTAGAAATCTTCCGTATAAAGAAATTAGGCTTACATTCGTTAGAGAGACGCAGAGTTAGAGGGGATATGATAGAGGTGTTCAAGTGGGTTAGTGGGATTAACAAAGGGGACATGACAAATGTACTAAAGCTCAGTGATAGCGAAAGAACTCGTACCAATGGTTTCAAATTAGATAAATTTCGTTTCAGAAAAGATATAGGCAAATATTGGTTTGGTAACAGAGTTGTAGATGGGTGGAATGGACTACCAAGTGCTATAGTGGGATTAAAAACGATAGGGAGCTTTAATATAAAATTGGATAAGCATATGGACGAGAAGGGTTGGGTGTTAAGGGGGATCAGCAGGTTTGGGCCAATCAGCGCTCTGCAGACCCCCGTAATCCTGCGTTAATCTCTAACCGTTTTGGTAAGATGATCCACAGGGTATTAGAGTGTTGAGCCTATAATTGGGCTTTGTAATTGGGGTTGTGTGGGACAGGGATCTGCCTTGCTTAGGCCAATCGGCTTTCTGCAGACTCCCATTTTCTTATGTTCTTATGTTCTTAAGATAACTTCTACCACAACCCTGAGTCAACTCGATACCCATAAACGGTACAAAAGCACTTAAAGGAGAGCTGTAGTGAAGAGGAGGGCCCGTAGATCGAGGGAAGATCCAGTAGTCCGGAGGGCGGCTGGGTGTGATGACTCCGGAAGTTGGTCCAGGGGAGGGGGGGCGGCTGGGCGTGATGACTCCAGCTACTGGTCCAGGGTGAGTCACAAGATGATTCCTTAGACCTTGGCACCTACCACGGGACAACCGGGTTCCTCTTGCACTCCCACAGTGCAGTGATCCCCAAAGGATATGCTGGAGTTCTGCTACAAGGTTTGGGGGGTTAGGGTGACTAACATAATGATCTACCTAGAGTGGCAAGCAGTCTAGATAGTGACATTATAGGTAGTCTAAGGGGGGTCAAGGTAAGTGTCTTCCTTCCTTGCTAGTTCGTGGAACTATCAGAACCATGTAGCAAAAAGAGAATCCAGAAAGGGGAGCCAAAATTAGCCCAAAATTAGTCCTCTTGCTGATGGGGGGGGAACCCGATGTGGTAGATCTCAAGTTACTACACTATCCTCATAATCCCTTGAACAAAACAAGGGAGGAATCCTTTGGTACTTGGTTTGTGCACCACATCGAAGGCCAGAAAGGGGGAGCCCAAAGTGGGTTGCCCAAGCTAGTCCTCTTCCTGATGGGGGGAACCTGACCTGGTAGATCTTCGATCACAGCACACAACTGACAAGTTGAACACCAGCTATCTCTGGCTGTTCTTACCCCGAACTAAACAATACCAAATGGCAAGCTTAGTTACTGATGTCCAGGCTGGGTGAGTATAAGGCAATCTTCTTGCCCCTACTTAAGGCACCCGGCTTGAGAGGATCAAGGGCGGTTGGCGCGTGGTGGTTATGTCCTTGTAGCTCTGGGGGTGGCGCACCTGGACTCTGGCTGTACCTTGTAGCTAGATGCCCCCGGGCAGATTCTGTTATAAGATGGGGGTGATCACTTCCTGGTGGGAGAGGAAGTGGATAAGAAATGGCATGTGCAGGAGTAGGGTTGGCTGCAGGTTTAGTGGCAGGTAGAGATGCGGTCTTATCCTGAGACCGCATCTCAATTTTAGTTGTTATATACTTAAGTTTATGTAGTGTTATTACGATATTACATGAGTTCACGGTCTACTGCGCAGAGGGAGAGGATATAGCAGAATCATATTTGGCGATATTCAAACGTCAATTATATATATTCGCGTTTTATATAGAGCAGAATGATAATTATTGTTGCTGTGTTCCTTTTTCAGTCAATTACTGATATAAAACACACGAAGTGTTATTTTGCATCTTGTTTCAGTACTGTGCTGACATCTACAGTGCCTTACACTTAACTTACTGTATACTAAATGTGTGTGCTATTTGTGTAGGCTATGTTATCTGCCACACACGACTCCCTCAGCACTTGTCTTCCCGTAATGATCATGTTATTCATTATACGGTTATTATCTATAATGATTTCTTCAATAATTGCAATTAATATTAATTAACTCACACACATGAATTATCAATCTATGTACTTATTTATCTTATATATCGCGACCTGTGATATTGTTTAACTGAGAACACAAAGAAGGCGGTATAGCTGATGTGATCTACGTTTGAATGACGTAAGGGAAGTGGTGACAGAGATAAGTTAATTAACCCTTTAAGGTGAATAATGACACAAGTGTCTGGGTGACATGATAAGCTGCGAGAGACAATAGTGGTGGTGGTAGTGTGGGTGGTAGTGGTGGTGGTGGTGGTGGTGGTGGTGAAGGTAATGGTGGTAGTGTGGTTGAGGTAGTGGTGGTGGTGGAGTAGGTAAGGATGACACACATTGAGGTTAATTGTCGGTAGTGGTGGAGATATATTTTTAGATGTGATGAAGCAGGGCTACAATGGCACCATTTGTCATTGTTATTGAGACTAAATTGTTATGCAAATTAGGAAGGACCTGTTTGTGTCAGAGGGTTAAAGGATATGCGTTTTGCTCCTTTAATTCCTAGGAGTCCTTCCTTATCTGGAGAAAAACGTCATATGTTAACCTGAATGCATCACACATCAGTTTTGGATACATTGTAAGTGAGAAGTTAGAGAAGCTACTATAGACAATTGTTAACCTTGCAATACATAATTGAACTATATATTCGTATAAGATATATCGTGTAGAGCATTGGATATTAATAGCGCCTAAAGCTATTCACATAAATTATTTTATCTCTCTCCATTTTGACTGTACCACCAAATACTTGATTTATAGACAAAAATACAGTAGTAATCAGCCTGTTATTGGTGTAACAATGTAACACCATCTACCATCTGATGACTGGGTTTATAATTATGTTCTAGCCAGCCACTGACATGTTTACAAAAAACCTCCTGGATATTAACGACCCAAAAGTATTATGTGGATAAATAATGTTCATTAATTTGAAACAAACAGTATCATTAGAAAAACAGTTTAAAGTTACATTTTCCTGAACACAAACACTACTTATTATTATTGCATTGGAAATCTACATCTAGTAAATTATATATATATATACTATATCCTAATGTCCTATACCTGGACAATTATTGAAGTGAATGACTTGATTATATAAATATCTCTAAAATCGACCCACCCATCCTGCCTCACCCTGCACCTCCCTTCCCTCCAACATGAATAACTTTAGACCGTGAATGAGATGGAAGGATGGAGTTGACAGTTATATGAATAGAAGTGGTGTGGTGTGGAAGGAGGGGCGCCGGCTGACAGACGACAGGGTTGCATGGTAGTAATTAATTCATGGCTATCCCCTCGGGAACTGAGGCGTTTAGCAATAGATAGATATATTGTGTTACTTTAAATGTTTCACTCTTCCAAACTCTATATTTAATTTTTTTATGTGATTGAGGGAGACAAAAGGCATAACTGCCTGCAGCGAGTGCCTCCCACAGATTTCAAAGAGTGACAGGGCCGAAATCAAGGGACGTTCAAGCTAAAATGCCTGGACACACGGAGTTTGAAGCAATTTAAGTTATAGGAAGAGGGAGAGACTGATTCTGGGAAAGAGTTCCAGAGCTCAGCAGTTGAATAGAAGAAAGTCTGAGAATAGCGTTTCACTCTTGGATTGGAGAGTTGCACAGAGTAGGGCTGGGATTGTGTTGCAAGGTGGGTACTTCGTACCCTACGTAGAGGAGGTGGTATACACTGGGAAAGCTCTGAGGAACACTGATTATTGTAGCAGCGAGAGAGATGCAACATTGCGGCGAAGAGAGAGAGATTGCAGAGAGTTGGTGAGTGGACGGGAGTTAATGATACGAAAGGCTTTCCTTTCTACTTTATCTAGGAGTGCGGTGTGAGAGGATCCTCCCCACACATGTGAACAGTACTCAATACAAGGATGCACTGTGCCCCTGTACAGAGCAAGAAGCTGCACAGGGGTAAAGAACCCCTTGAGGCGGTTGAGCACACCCAGCTTCTGGGAGGCTGCCTTAGCGAGACTGGTAATATGGTCTTTCCAAGTGAGAGCAGAAGAAAAAGAGACCCCGAGAACATTGAGAAAAGATGAAGGGTTGATTTTTTAATTATTTAAGAATAAAGGATAGTCCTCTGGAGGTTCCTGACAGGTAGTAAGATGGATAAATTGAGTTTTGGAAGCATGAAATGCAACAAGGTTTTCTCTACCCCAATTGGAAATAGCAGCTAGATCAGAAGATAAGTAATTTATGGCTTCATTACGTTTACTTTTGAGGGACTGTTGGCTGGGGCGTTCTGGAAAACTAATTGAGTGGTGTAAGGTAGAGTCGTCTGCATATGAATGGATGGGACTGGATGTACAGTTGAGAAGATCATTTATGAAAATTAGAAAGAAAATAGGAGATAGGACAGAACCCTGATGTAATGTGGTTCCTAACATTTTAACCATTCTATTATTTTGTGTCCTTATATTATCTGTTGCCCCTCATGGTTTGACTCTCTCTTGGTTCTCATATATATATATATACAGTATATATAATAATAATAATAATAATAATACTTTATTTCAGACTCACACAGTACAGAGGGGACCATACTGGGGTCCATATATACCTTACAGTAACATAAATATATATAAATATATATAAGCTACTGTACATAGGCTACATCAAATAAAAAGAAATTAAATAATACCCAGCTTGCTATCATGTAGTTCATAGCACTGCCTCAACCAAAAACAGTGGTCATCAAACTACTGTGTTACCAAAACCACTGTCCTAATTGTGTACAGTACCATGCCTCACATCATTTAGCTTCCGATACAGTATGTTGCTACAGTACAGTATAGGAATATCGGTACTGTACTGCACTATGAGGATCAGTACCGGTATGCTAATTCTGTAGAGTAGCAGACCTGAAATCATTACTTAAGGTTAAATATAGAGCAACTTCCTCCAGTGTGCCTGGATCCTGGAGGTGTACACTATGCTTGGAGTTTGTAGCATTTTAATGATCCTGTTCTCAGAAGTGTTAAGGCGCTGAATGAATTTATATGTTAGCTTTCTAATGAGTGATTTGTAACAGTGTAAGTTCATATAGGCACATAGCGTACTTGTACTCTCATATTTTGAGAGCCCCAGAAACATTTTCATGATATTGTGATATGAGATACTTAGTCTATTCACTGTCATTTTCTTATAGTTCCACCATAGTTGTGCTGTATACATTGGTGAGCAGTAGGAGTTGAACAATGTTATTTTTGTATCCCATGTGCACATATGAAATTTTCTTAATATTGAATTTCCCTGCATGTAAAGTTGCCTTCGCTGACGACCCATATCCTCATCATCTGAGCGATCACATGAAATATAGTGTCCTAGATACTTTACTTTACTTACTTCTTCTATAATTTCTTCATACAAATGGAATTTAGGTAGCTTTGATTTCAATAGAAGGTTAGATTTAAATATTATGATATTGCTCTTTATAGGATTAAATTTGACTGAATGTTCGATTCCAAATTTTTCACATACTCTTAATAATTTATCCAGTCCTGCTCCAGATATATATATATATATATATATATATATATATATATATATATATATATATATATATATATATATATATATATATATATATATATATATATATATTTTCTTTAATACATACGAGGTTGAAAGAAATGGCAGTTTCTGCGTTGGAAATTTTATTATTCAAAGTTTCCAGGTCTCTGATGAGTTTTCGCTGGGTGGCAGGAAGTAGATGAAGGAGATGAGCAAAATTCATGGTGGTACAGGGTTACATAAATGTACATGATGATACAGGATATACGACGCGTTTCACTGGACAACCAGCATTATCAAGTAAGGAAGGAATGATAAAAGATAAACAGGAAGGGTATATATAGAGGGTGGAGGATCAGAGGAGGCGGAAAACAGGGGGCAAAAGTCTGCTATTGGTGGAAGCGTAAATTAGGAGAGAGAAAGGGGTTAACCGCTTCACGCATGCGCACTGGATGCGGGATGGTGGTCAGTAGGTGGGGTCGAAGCTGATTGGCTGCGTGTCGAGGGGCGTGGCCTAAGTTGTGTGGCGCCTGCAGAAGACGAAGCTGAAGGAGGTAGCGCGGGGGGCTGCGTCAAGGGCACCGGGGGGCGAGGAGGGATGTTAGGTCCTGTAGGGTAGTGCCTTTTGGCAGAAGGAAGGATCTGAAGGTCCAGAGTTTGGTTGTTGATGTTGGGATGTAAGGCTTGGATATATAAAGCTTCGAGTATAGGTAATCTCCTTGGGTCACTTTCTTTATCGAGTATGGTGGTGTGTTTCTCTAACTCGTTGCGTGTGAGGTGAGGGTGGTTAGGGGTGAGATAGTGGTCTTTGATGGCTCCAGCCTGAAGGTGAAGAGTTAACCGACGTGAAAGACGAGTCTGCGTCATACCAATATAGGAATGAGGTCCACAGTCCTCATAATTACAGGTATGTTGGTAAATGACGTGATCGTCGGTCATCGGGCTCTTTATCTTGGTGGAGGCTGGTTTGTTGCGGAGAACGAGGTTGGAGGTCTTGGGGGATTTGTAATAAATTAATAATATAGGATTAAATTTGACTGAATGTTCGATTCCAAATTTTTCACATACTCTTAATAATTTATCCAGTCCTGCTCCAGATATATATATATATATATGTAATAAATTAATAATTTATTACAAATCCCCCAAGACCTCCAACCTCGTTCTCCGCAACAAACCAGCCTCCACCAAGATAAAGAGCCCGATGACCGACGATCACGTCATTTACCAACATACCTGTAATTATGAGGACTGTGGACCTCATTCCTATATTGGTATGACGCAGACTCGTCTTTCACGTCGGTTAACTCTTCACCTTCAGGCTGGAGCCATCAAAGACCACTATCTCACCCCTAACCACCCTCACCTCACACGCAACGAGTTAGAGAAACACACCACCATACTCGATAAAGAAAGTGACCCAAGGAGATTACCTATACTCGAAGCTTTATATATCCAAGCCTTACATCCCAACATCAACAACCAAACTCTGGACCTTCAGATCCTTCCTTCTGCCAAAAGGCACTACCCTACAGGACCTAACATCCCTCCTCGCCCCCCGGTGCCCTTGACGCAGCCCCCCGCGCTACCTCCTTCAGCTTCGTCTTCTGCAGGCGCCACACAACTTAGGCCACGCCCCTCGACACGCAGCCAATCAGCTT
The DNA here is from genome assembly GCA_032716605.1 of Paralithodes platypus. Classification (NCBI taxonomy): domain Eukaryota; kingdom Metazoa; phylum Arthropoda; class Malacostraca; order Decapoda; family Lithodidae; genus Paralithodes; species Paralithodes platypus. Next base: position 11,775,421 of record CM064578.1, on the reverse strand, counting down.
CGACCCCACCTACTGACCACCATCCCGCATCCAGTGCGCATGCGTGAAGCGGTTAACCCCTTTCTCTCTCCTAATTTACGCTTCCACCAATAGCAGACTTTTGCCCCCTGTTTTCCGCCTCCTCTGATCCTCCACCCTCTATATATACCCTTCCTGTTTACCTTTTATATCATTCCTTCCTTACTTGATAATGCTGGTTGTCCAGTGAAACGCGTCGTATATCCTGTATCATCATGTACATTTATGTTCCGGACATATTGTTCCTCTATGTACACGGCCCATTTGTGGTGGAAGTATAAGAGAGCCACCATAAATGGTCTGTGTACATCCTATCATAATATACTCAAGATGTTCATTGGTCTCTCTAAATATGAAAGCACTAGTATGGTGTGCACACTGTTGGATGTGCAGTGCTGTCGGGCTGTCATCAGGAGACTGGTGTACAGCTTTTCGCAGCGACTGCAATCCTCCAGTAACACGCTGATTGTAGCTCTTTGGTCTAGTGATCATATCTATGAATCCCGTATTATATCTCACTGGCAGAAGCTGCTGCACACATAGTATGTACTGTAATGTAATATATAGGTCTAATTGAACTATGAGCAATGATCTGTGCAATAGGTGTTAACCAACATTGAGCAATAGCCTTAGTTAGCCTATCTGTGTTATATTGTGACAAAATGTGATATGTGCTCTATTCTGTAAATAGGCCTACTGTATTTTTTATTTTATTGTGTCTTTATTAATATATCTTTGTGTATAATTATTATCTGTGCTCTGACGAGAAGTGTATGTGATATGGACCATTAGGTCGTACTGTATTTATACTGTATCTATCTTATGTGTCTGGAATAAAGAATTATTATTATTATTATTATTATTATGTAACCCTGTACCACCATGAATTTTGCTCATCTCCTTCATCTACTTCCTGCCACCCAGCGAAAACTCATCAGAGACCTGGAAACTTTGAATAATAAAATTTCCAACGCAGAAACTGCCATTTCTTTCAACCTCGTATGTATTAAAGAAAATTTATTACCTGGCTTTACTAACATATATATATATATATATATTCTTTAATGAATACAAGGTTAAAGAAAATAGTAGTAGGTGGAGTAGTAGGTAGCAGGTGGAGGAGGTTAGCAAAGTGCATGTTGATGCGACGTTTCGCTAGGCATCTAGCATCTTCAAGAGAATGATTAAAATGTACAAAATTACGGGTATGTATACAAAAAGAGGGGCTCGGGGGGGCGATGAGGGGGCGGAGCTACTGTCTCCTTTTGGTTGCGGGTAGCTTGCTAGCAAGTTGCTCACTGCTTCTCGTCGGTGGTTGGCTGAGGGTGGGCGAAGTCATCGGTGATTGGCTGTTAGACGTCCTGCGTGTGGAGGCTTGTGTATCAAGGTTCGTAGAGGCAGGAATATAGGAGGAAGGTGGGAGGCGGGCGAGGTCATTGCTGGTTGGCTGCTGGATGTCCTGAGGGTAGTAGCTTGCGCGGCGGGATGCGTAGCGGCAGGAGGTGATGAAGAGGGGCGAGGGGCGGGGGCCGTGGTGGGGTAGTGTCGTTTAGCAGACGGTAATATTTGCAAGTCAATTGTTTGGTTGTTTATGCTTGGATTTAAGGCTTGAATGTAGAGGGCTTTAAGAATAGGTAGTCTTCTGGAATAATTTTCTTTGTCGATTATGGAGGTGCGTTTATTTAAATCGTCACGGGTAATGGGGGGGGGGGTCAGGGAGAGAACTTCTTCATGGGAACCATCGAGGAAGAGCTCCTAGCTGCCCACCGGCCCGCCATCTACTGTAGATACGTTGACGACATCTTCGTGCAAGTTAAGGACCTCAACGAACTCCAGGAACTCCAGCGACGCTTCATGACCTCTTCCGGACTAAATTTCACATATGAGAAATCCAACAACGGACAACTTCCCTTCCTCGACATACTCGTCTCCCTGAACGATCTTGGGTTCAAAACTACCGTCTACACCAAACCCACAAACACCGGACAATGCCTCAATGGTGATAGTGAATGCCCCCGCCGTTATCTCCCATCCACCATCTCGGCCTACGTCAGGAGAGCCCTCACACACTGCACCACCTGGGGAGACACCCACCAGGAACTTGCAAGACTCTCCCAAGTTCTGGTAAATAACGGGTACTCTAATTCAGATGTCGCCAGCACCATTAACCACCACCTTGAGAAATGGTACTCTCAATATCCTCCTAACACAAACCCCTCAAATAAAATCAAGATCTTCTACCATAACTACATGTCCTCTGACCACAAAACCGACGAGTCTGTCATGAAAGAAATAATCAACAAACATGTCGTCCCCACCAGCCCTGACACCAAAATTAAATTAATCATCTACTACAAATCTCCCAAGACTTCCAACCGTGTTCTCCGTAACAGACCTGCCTCCACCAAAATTAAGAGCCCGATGAAAGATTACCATGTGATATACCAACACTTTTGTAAATATGAGGACTGTGGGCCTCATTCCTATTTTGGTATGACTCAGACTTGTCTATCCCGTCGACTAACTCTTCATCTGCAGGCAGGAGCCATTAAAGACCATTATCTCTCCCTGAACCCCCCCCCCTTGCTCGTGACGATTTAAATAAACACACCTCCATAATCGACAAAGAAAATTATTCCAGAAGACTACCTATTCTTGAAGCCCTCTACATTCAAGCCTTAAATCCAAGCATAAACAACCAAACACTTGACTTGCAAATATTACCGTCTGCTAAACGACACTACCCCACCACGGCCCCCGCCCCTCGCCCCTCTTCATCACCTCCTGCCGCTACGCATCCCGCTGCGCAACCTACTACCCTCAGGACATCCAGCAGCCAACCAGCGATGACCTCGCCCGCCTCCCACCTTCCTCCTACTATTCCTGCCTCTACGCACCTTGATACGCAAGCCTCCACGCTCAGGACGTCTAACAGCCAATCACCGATGACTTCGCCCACCCTCAGCGAACCACCGACGAGAAGCAGTGAGCGGCTCGCTAGCAAGCTACCCGTAACCAATAGGAGACAGTAGCCCCGCCCCCTTATCGCCCCCCGAGCCCCTCCTTTTGTATATACAGGTACACCCGTAATTTTGTACATTTTAATCATTCTCTTGAAGATGCTAGATGCCTAGCGAAACGTCGCATCAACATGCATTTTGCTAACCTCCTCCACCTGCTGACAGAAACCCCAACGGAAATTAATCAGAAATATTGAAACGCACCATATTAAAATATTGAATGCTGATACTGCTATTTCCTTTAACCTTGGATGCATTAAATTAAAATTATTACCTGGATTTACTAATATATATATATACTGTATATATATATCTATTGCCTGACGCCATGATCCCCGAAGGTGTGGCCACGAACGAACCAGCACATTTAATGCCTTCTCCATCGAGCCAAGTGTGCATACGAAACAGTAATTCCCTCAATTTTTAATGTGTAGCCATAGACCTATAGTATTATGCAGTATGCTACCTTTAGGGTAAATATAATTGCATCTGTAGTAAGTCAAGTTTGAAATTAATCACACATTGAGTCAGTTCTGCTTTAGGCTAACACTTCTTATTTGAAATGGCGTGTGACAGTTTAACACTTTGTACACAGCTAGCCTAGGCTATAGTCTATCCTCTATACCTTCACTAAAGTAGGTAGGCTATCCTTAGTGCACTACAGCCCCTACCAGTAGATAGCCTATAGGCCTAGCCTCACAATTATGACCTAGGCTATGCTACATTGCTATAGGCTACACATAGCCTATAAAATACTGTTGTACTGTAGTGTATGCCTAGCCTACTTATCATAAAATGCCTCCTAATGTGACTTAAAGAATGCTAGGCGCCTAGCGGCCTAGGCCTAGCCTATAGGTGACTGGACGACTCGGCCCATGGGACAACTCGGCTCGGACAGCTCGGCCCACTTTTGGACAACTCGGCCACGACGGCGAGACAACTCGGCCCATTATTTGAGACAGCTCGGCCCCATGTTTTGCTATGGGTCAATTTGACGAGACCAGTCAGGATATAGGATGGGGAGAGCTAAGTGGAGGGTTTATGGCGTGTGTGTAATGTGGGCGAAATGTTCGTTTATTGTATAGCCTAATTATGTCATAGGCTATAGTTCTCTCGATTCATAATGTGTAGCCTAGGTTAGGTTAGGTTAGGTTAGGTTAGGTGGAAAGGATGTAGTTACCGGGTGTACCACTACCAACATACAACATAAATCATCTATAAATACTTATAATAAAATAAATACTTATAAATCTATAATACTAGGTTAGGTTAGGTTAGGTTGTTTGGTTAGGGTAATGTATTTTTGTATCCAAAGGCAGTCAAAATAGACAGGAACATGATGGGGTACACCCGGTAACTACATTCTTGCCGGTTAGGTTAGGTTAGGTGGCAAGAATGTAGTTACCGGGTGTACCGCCCGTCTTGGTTTACAGTTTACACTACGTGGACGCTCACCATCATGTTCCCGTCTATTTTGACTGCCTTTGGATACAAAAATACATTACCCTAACCAAACAACCTAACCTAACCTAACCTAGTATTATAGATTTATAAGTATTTATTTTGGTAAGATTAGGAGTAGTGGGCGTACCACTACCAACATACAGCATAAATCATCTATAAAACATTAACCTAACCTAACCTAACCTAACCTAACCTAACCTAGTACTACCGGTACGTGAATACTAGGTTAGGTTAGGTTAGGTTGTTTGGTTAGGTTAATGTTTTATAGATGAGTTATGTTGTATGTTGGTAGTGGCACGCCCACTACTCCTAATCTTACCTTTATTTTATTATAAGTATTTATAGATGATTTAGCTATGTTGTATGTCGGTAGTGGTACACCCGGTAACTACATCCTTCCCGGTTAGGTTAGGTTAGGTTAATTACAAGTTGTCCCGTAATTAACACGGGGCCGAGCTGTCTCGTTTTTACTGGGCGGAGCTGTCTCGCCGTGGGCCGAGCTGTCCCGTGGGCCGAGTAGTCTAGCATTCGCGCCTATACAGTATTTCGATAATGGATATTGGTTGTACATCGTGGGCTAGACTTAGCTGTCATGATGGTGTAATAGTTAGCGTGCTGGCGTTCTGTATGTGGTGACTCGAGTCATCGACTGTCAAGTTAGAATATCCGGTAACGTCCAAGTGACCCAACAAGACTACATCGGCCTTATTTACCATGTTTTTTGTATTTTTCTTCAAGGAATATAGGCTATCCTAGTGTTTTATAGTTGTTTTGCATGGTTTGAGTGGAGGATTTTCATAAACTTACCCATTATCTATCAATCTGAAGATACAGCGTCAAATTGCGCCATTTATTGGGTGAATCGCGCTTTTACAGTAGGTAAGGGAAATTGTGGTGTACATTGAATACACGATGGGTTGAGGGGGGGGCATTGCCACTCCCTCACCCCCCTTGATTTATTGTCATCCTCATATATGTAGATCTGTAAGGGGGCAAAAACAGGTTGCCGGTATTTCGTTTTTGTGAGTAACGCTCACACCATTTATTGGGTGAATCGCACTCACCGCATCTTTCAAAACAAGAAGAAGAAAGAGGTCAAGTCGAAGGATTCGTTGTGCGCAATGCTTTGTTTACGGTCGGGACTTATTATTTTTGTGTTATTTTTCAGTGTAGGCTAATCGGGTTTTTTCAAGTGTCGATAACGAAATTCCTCTATGCGGACTAGGCCTATAATGAGAAAAATATGGCGAGTATTGGTCCCTATTTTCCCTAATAAATTGTTTCTAATAGGGCGGATGGTAGTGTCCTTGAAGATTATCGAATATCCAAGGGGACCATAGGCTATGCATTAATTCATTTCATTTTAGGACCTAGGCTATTGGTTGGTGCAATGCAACAATGTATTAACCTATGGTGGTTAATGTAAAGAATAAAATGTTTGATTAATTCCAATGCCATAGACTAGGCCCTAGGCCTATAGGCTATATATTATTATTATTATTTTTTACCTCGGGCATAGGCTATAGGCTAGGCTAGGCCTAGCCCATTGCTGAGGATGGTCGATGTCGATGTGGGCACCCACCGAGGTGAGGTGATATCATAGTTAGCCTACCGGTATAGGTGGTCAGCTACACCACCGTCTGGGCAGTCGGTATTTCCGAAACAACTATACCACGGGAGGCTCGAACCCACTCACTTCTGTCAGCAGACTGACTCTCACATAGTCGCTCTACCCAGACCGATAGTGTTCAAAATTATCGGAATACAAAAATGTAAATGTTAAGGTAGCTAGTTGATACCTTTGTTTTGCCATGCCCGAAAATAAAATTAATCCCACTACCCACTATGTATAACTTCTACTATCCTATATCTACTGTAGGCCTACTACACCTTGACCTTAAACATACCATAGCCACTCACTAGCTAGTTAGGCCTACCCTGTAATTGTACAGTATCTAATCTATATGTTTAGTTATACCAGAATTTAACTTTAGCCTACTGACTGTAGACTCGTACAGATAACATACAGACATGCAGATTATACAGTATAACTTAGGTCCTAGAATCCAAGTGTATCCTATATACAGTAGATTAAAACCTAACTTAAAACACTATGGATTCAGAATTTGCATGTCCACTCTGTAGTCATATTTCTAAGTTAATAAGAACTTATGTAAGCCATTCCCAGTTCCAATTTATAGCTTCCTTGAAAATCCTACCACAAACTTCTGGCCAAGGCTAACGAGCCCCACCTCCCCTTAGAGGGAATCACTCCTCATTCTGTATAAAGCTTTCCTCCGCTGTCAGCACCGATGATGTCTACCTTATAGGGAAACACTGTTGAGATATAGAATCTCTCCGCTGTCAGCGCCGTTACTGTTTCCCTAGCGATTTGTTGAGGGCAGGGACGCTACCCCCATGTTGAATGAAATAAACAACTGCTTATTACTACCTGCATATTAACCCTATTTATTTCAGAGGGTCACATTAGCTAGTGTTGAAAATTTCACAATTATATACTGTACTGCAATTCTGTTTGGCATACCAGTAATTACTAAATTCTTTTCTCAGTTAATGCAGAGCAAATTAGTGATTGCTGTTGGAGGTGATGAATAAGAGACGTTAAAGCAGGCAAATTATTATTATGAACCGGAAACTTGTCACAAAAGTTCCATACAAGAAACTGAAGAGCTTTGGTCTGGAGCTGGTGACAGCTAAGAAGCAAGATGGATACGAGGCAGATGATAGTAGTGTAAACAGTGGAGAGTCCGGAGACACATTAGTTTTGGGCTCAGTCGAGGCTACCATAAATATGACGGCTCCCAATTTTGCCTTTTAAAACCGGAAAAGAGTTAGGTACAGTATACAGTTGGTCCTCCGGTAACGCGGCTAATGTGTTCTGGTAACCTCCCGTGTTAGCAAAAACCGCATTACCAAAGCCATATGTGTAGCCTACATGTTAAACGTACTTTGGTGTTCTGGGGGTTTCCACTAAGTCCACTATTTCTCCATAGAAGCCTATGTTATAATAATTAAATCAATTATAAAGGTTATTTGACATATGCATCGAGTTGATTTGCCCATTGCAACAACTCTTACCTCTGAATAAATATTTCAATTAGGCTAGGCTAGTTAAGGAGTCGCAACAGTCCCGCCATTTTTGATCGAAGCTCTAAAATCCCGTCTAAAACTAGCCGTCTTATTTCTCACTTCACACAATAACTACACAATGTAGTGTTCTAGTCTTACCCAATGCACGGCAACGACCATATCTAGCTCTGGTATGCATAAACACTTGGTTAGGCCATTTATTTGCAGAGATATGAGCATCGGTAAATGACGAAAGTTGGGAGTAATGGTTCGGCGGCCGACATAGCCTAGCCACGCATTGCACACAACGACAACACAAACACACACTCACTCGACATAGCCAAACAAACAATAACATACGTGTGTTTCGGTAATTATTCTCACCTCACACAATAACTACACAATGTAGAGTGTTCTAGTCTTCACCCAATGCTCGGCAACGACCATATCTAGCCCTGGTAAGCATAAACACTTGGTTAGGCCATTTATTTGCAGAGATATGAGCATCGGTAAATGACGAAAGTCGGGAATAATGGTTCGGCGGCCCCAACCCCCCCGCTCCGTCCCCCGACATGGCTAGCCACGCATGCACACCAACAACAAAACACACACACTCACTCGACCTACTAGCCAAACAAACAATAACATACGTGTGTTTCGGTAAATTATTATTCACCTCACACAATAACTACACAATGTAGAGTGTTCTAGTCTTCACCCAATGCTCGGCAACGACCATATCTAGTCCTGGTATGCATAAACACTTGGTTAGGCCATTTATTTGCAGAGATATGAGCATCGGTAAATGACGAAAGTCGGGAATAATGGTTCGGCGGCCGACATAGGCTAGCCACGCATTGCACACAAAGACAACACACACACACTCACTCGACATAGCCAAACAAACAATAACATACGTGTGTTTCGGTAATTATTCTCACCTCACACAATAACTACACAATGTAGAGTGTTCTAGTCTTCACCCAATGCTCGGCAACGACCATATCTAGCTCTGGTATGCATAAACACTTGGTTAGGCCATTTATTTGCAGAGATATGAGCATCGGTAAATGACGAAAGTCGGGAGTAAAGGTTCGGCACCTGGCAAGATCCAGCGTCAGTGTAAGTGTTGACCGTGTTAGCAAAATTTGTGATATTTGGGGTGTACCGCGTGCCACCAAATCCGCATTTCCAAAACGCGCGTTACCGGAGGACCGACTGTATATGTTAGCAAACTATATTTTTTGTTTGCGTACAATTGACAACAGGATATATATATATATATATATATATATATATATAGATATATATATATATATATATATATATATATATATATATATATATATATATCGGTATATATACATATATATATACCGGGATATATATACTGTATACAGTATAAATATATATATACTGTATATTGTATATATATATATATATACAGTATACTGTATATACAGGGTGGGTGTGAACTTACCGGTACTCCCTATTAGATAATCTACAGTATATAACTTTTGTAATTATTACTCTATTTTCATTTAAACAAATTTCTTCTGGTCCTTAGAGTAATAGAATATTATTTGTGATTTTTGATATCAGGTATCAGTGAAGAAAGCGGTCAAATATGGCACATCGCCTGACGGCTGTGTGAGCGAGCTCAGCTGGCTTCCCTTTATGAGGTGTGGCGGTCGGTGGTACAAGTGCAGATTATAGTGGTGACAGTGTATGAACCTCGTGCCACAGTGGATACCAATACCATCAAGAACTACCATTCCGAGATGATTACCATGGGATCTGTGGTGGATACACGCAGAAGTGATTTGGATGATGATGGACGACCACTTCTTGGAGCATGCAGTATCTAAAGTTATGTAGCCTATGTAGCCTACTGTATGTATAAGGGAAGGGAATGAGTGGAAGTTACCTGTGTTCCTGTTTGCTGATGATACAGTAACTCTGATGCGTGACAATGAGTTGGAGCTGCAGGATCTTGTAAATATAGTTGGAACTGTGTGCTAAACGGAAATTGAAGGTGAATGTGGTGAAGGGTAAGGCTATGGTCTTTGAAAGGGGTGCAGTGACAGTGTAAGGTGAGGCTGAATGAATGGTCAGGTTATGGAGTATGTCTATCTATCTATCTATCTATTGCCTGACGCCGTGATCCCCGAAGGGGTGGCCACGAACGAACCGCCCCCATGCACCTCTGTCCCCAGTCAGTCGACGCCCCTCCCCCCAACCAGCACCGCCTTCGTTCATGTAGTTCCTCACTCCATCCTTCCACCTCATATTCGGTCTACCTCTCCCCCTCTGTCCCTCCACCTCGCTCTCGTACACCCTCTTAGTCATTCTCTCGCTTTCCATACGTTCCATATGGCGAACCATCTCAAGTTGTTCCTTTTCACACTTTCCAGCACATCTACCTCCACACCACACCTCCTTCTTACTTCCTCATTAGTCTGTCTATCCCTCCATGTAACTCCGCACGCACTCCTTAAGTAATTCATTTCCACTGCTCTCACTCTTGGTCTGAGTCTCTCAACGTCCATGCTTCACTTCCGTAAGTCAGTGTCGGGATTACCACACTGTCATGCAAGGACTTCTTCACTTCCATACTGACCACCCTATTTCTTGTTACTGCTTTTAGCGTTCCTACAACCCTCTTCCCCTGTTGTACCCTCTCCCGCACCTCTTCATCCATAGTCCACCTTTACTCAACACACTGCCCAGATACTTAAAAGAGATGACGATCTCCATAGCCTGACCGTTCAGCTTCACCTCACACTCTGTGACTTCACCCCTTTCGAAGACCATAACCTTGCTCTTCCCCGTATTTACCTTCAAATTCCGTTTTTCGCACACTGTTCCAAACTCATTTACCAGACCCTGCAACTCCCATTCATTATCACTCATCAGAACTGTATCATCCGCAAACAGCAGTATAGGTAGCTTCCACTCAATTCCCTCCCTTTTCAGCGATACACCAACATCCACTGCTCTTGATAGTATTTCTTTCATAACTCCATCCATATATACAGTAAACAACCACGGGGACATCACACACCCCTGTTTCATGGAGTATGTCAGGTCAATTAAATATTTGAGCAGTATGATGAGTAAAGATGGGAGCATAATAGGATGAAGTGTGGGATAGGGTACAACAAGGGAAGATGGTTGTAGGAATACTAAAAGCAGTGACAAGAAGAAGGTTGGTGAACATGGAAGTAAATTAGTCTTTGCATGATAGTGTGGTGATCCCAACATTAACGTACGTGAGTGAAACATGGACATTGTAGGAGAGACATAAATAAAGTGAGAGGGGTGGAAATAAGTTACTTGAGAAGTGCATGTGGAGTTAGTTACATGGAGACATAGACAGACGAATGCGGAAGTACGAGAATGTTGTGGTGTGGCTATGTATGTGCTGGAGAGCGTGAAAAGAAATCCCTTACGAAGGTTCGGTTATGTGGAACGTATGATGAGCGAGAGCATAACGAAGAATGTGGTAGGAGGGTTGACGGAGGACAGAGGTACGTGGAGGTGAGTCGTTCGTGGCCACCCCTTTGGGGATCAAGAAGTCTGGCAATAGATATAGACTGTTCTGCCATGTATCAGAAATATTCTCCTCCCTTATGATTGCATTAATCAGCTCTGTAACCAGCCTTACTATGATAATCTTTTAGAAGTTCAGCGACCATTTTACTGTTTGTTTCATTCTCTTGTAATTTTGTTTCCTTCTATCTCTAGTCATTGTAACCCATGACAGTAGCTTTTATCTTAAAGTGTGTATCTGGATCCATTTGAGAGTCTGGCCACTATATTATTAGTATTAGATCTGTCTTTCACATACAGTATAGCTGTACACTCATTTACTTTATTCCAGAACATTTTGTTTTCTTGCATTCCTTGTTTATAGGTCCATAAACACACATACAAGTATACAGCATAATGGCTAGATAGATTTGTATTTGGGTTGTACACCAATTTTCAGAAACACCAGCAGAAACTTAGCCAAGCACTTCAACTGCTTCCTCTTCACCTTCATTTACAACTGCGCCCTCTTCAGCTTCATGTGCAACTTCTTCCCCTTCAACATCAGAGAGGAACTCTACAAATTATATGTTGCAAGCACATGGTAATGTCAGTTGGGCAAATGATTTTGATATACCGTGGTCAAGGTTCTCAAGGAAATGTGTACAGACCTTTGAAAAGGACATTAGACCAAAGCCACCAGCTAGAAGAAAAATGGTAAGAATTCTTTGTGCTGAAATATATAAAATTTGTCAAAAACCTGGTAAGAAGGCTTTGTCAATAATTGCTCAAAACATTGCTAAGAGTTATCCCAAATCTCTTGAGGATATCATTGAAGGAACCCTTGTTGGAACAGGGTTTGACTCGCTACTAAGGCAAATGCAAACAAGATTCGACAGTGTTAGAACAGAGCCTTTCACTTTTATATGACCGTGTTATTCAAATCCGTGTTATAGAGAGCACGACTGTACTGTACATTACTTATGACCAATGACTGTACCTACAAGTAGGCTCTACATACCGGTATATAGTTTGTGATAAAACTGAATTCATATTAGGCTATATAGTAATGTATAAAAGGATTTATAATTAATATTTTGTCAATGGAGAGAAGAGATGTATTGGGTGGAGACCCTCAATTATCCTAGAGTGAGCTTGGAAAAGGTCATGTATGATATATGCCAAAATAGTACTATTAGTACTATTACCTTAACTGGTATAAATAATTTAAGATAGCATAGAATGATAATAGAGTTCAGGTGATTTACTTTTATGATTCCAGCTCACTGTTGTTGTATATAGTGTCTACTGGGGTGATTCGGTCCTACTTTTGACCAACTTTTTACTAACTTTCATATTTATAGCTGTCTTGATGGTGTAGTAGCTATACTAGGTAACATGCTGGTATTCTGTATTGATTGACTGGGGTTCAAGTCTCCCATTGAACTACATGCATTCATTAATTTCATGAATTAATATTTATTGGTTTGTGGTTTGATGTTAAGAACTAAAAGGTAAATTAATTACAGTATTGTGATATATACCAGTACTGTAGTTAATATTTGTATGCTAACATACTGCACCCCCTTGGACACTTCATCTTTCCCGTATATGTACTCCCCTCTCCATTTTATCCAAACGTTACTTATCCACTGCCAAAACGGGCTTTAACATATTCATCGCAAAGGCCCACATTACGCTATTTTCACTGATGGTTCCAAAACTACTACTGGTGTTGGTTATGCTGCTGTCTCCTCTAATTCAGTCATTCATTTCTCCCTCCCTCCTCAAGCTTCTGTATGGACTGCTGAACTGCTATTAAATCTGCTTTAAATTTATTCTGCTCCCCCCCCCCCCCCCCACACACACACACAGCAATTGATAATTTACAGTGATTCGCAGCACTCTGGAAGCTGTACATGCTTATTCCTCTTCCCACGTTTTAGTCTCGGCCCTACGGCTTTCCCTCCATAATTTGCACCTCCGTGGTTTATGGGTTCAACTTGGTTGGGTGCCTACATATGTTAGCACTCAAGGTAATGCAAATGCTGATCAGGCTGCAAAACTTACCATTTCTATGATTAGGCCTACTTCTAGAACTTACTTGGATATTTTATATTTTTTTTAATAAATCAAAGCAGGTGGACCGAATCACCCCCGGTCGACACACAAAGCATCTTCATGATAGTAATTGTGATAACTTGACAATTATTGTTTTGCATATTGATATATGTTTTATTGTATGATTGTGTTGGTGCTCAATTATTTAGGTAATCAAAAGTTTATAGCAACAGTAGCTACTACTGGTAAAGAAATGTGTACAGTGAAACCATGCACATCACTCTTTAACCCTTATTTAGCGGCGAGCAACATAAGTCGAGTTAAATAAAGCTGGACTATGTGGCGGCGCTCGACATAGGTCGAGTGGCAATTTCAGCACGTAATGTGGCTGAGAGAGAGAGACAAGTGGTGGCAGGAGACTAGCGAGCGTATGACTGCTCCAGACCACCGCGGCGAACCTACTGACACAAATCTCAGCTCCCTCCTCCCTCTCTCACTCGCTACATACTCAATTATGTACTGAAAGTACCGAATTACCTGCTTTTTGCACTCGCGTTGCACGGTTATTGCAAGAAAACTATCCATCATACAAGGATCGTTATGGTGTCATTCGAAAGCTCTGTTTATGCCCTTTCAGGGATAGGTACTTGTTTTACGTTCTGGGTCTTATTTAGGCATGAAAATGATCACGTAAACAGCCCTATTTTGGCTAAAAACACCCCGCTGTGCGGTACACATAAATAAACCGCATAGGCCGCTCGTAAGGTGTTAAATTGTACTGGTATATCATTATGAGATGAGAAAATACTAAACTTTTAAGCAATTAAGTCAATGAAAAAAATGCCTGTTCAATTAACCCAGCAACTGCTGCTGGCCTCTGAAGATTTGTCTGCGGGATTGCTGCTGGGCTCTCAGAATTCCAGTTTTATATTTCCAAAATGTTATTAGCCTACGTGATTCTTCCCCTCCCTTACCTCATAGAGTCAGCGAGTGGGAGAGGGGTGCCGCGGTTGCCTTTCTTCGCCATATTTTAACTCCCGACCACAGTATCTCGACCCACGCGGAATATTTGATTGAAAATATAGGCTATATAGGTTCGGATGTGGGATGGCGTTTCCTACACATTTATTTGATTTTCGTCTGATATTGGGAAAGTCGATAATTTGGCCAAGTGAACGCATACGGGGATCTGGGATTCCCCGAACTCGCGCTTGTCGGGTTAATGAGATGAAGAATGAGTGTGGCTCATTTCATTGTTTGAAATATGTCTTGCCTACTCAATCAGTTACTGTATATCTTTCCTTCTAACAGGACAATCAGCCAATCTGGTGTTCATGAGATAGCCTATATAGCAAGTCTCCCTTGGCACTATCTCAATGATACTGGGGTAGTGCGAACTTTGATCGAGAGCCCGGACAGATTTTTTATTTTTTTCTTGAGTGCTTTATAGAATAAAACTTTTAGATTCTGCTGCTTGAATAGGAACATAGAGTATCAAGGGAGAAAGAATTTGTATTTTCAGATATTAAAATTAAAAGTGTGAAACTTATAAAATTAACAAACCATAACTACAGTAGTTATTGAACAGAGTAAAATTAGCAA
>CM064578.1:11503135-11755635 GCA_032716605.1 Paralithodes platypus | reverse complement strand
AGCCATCCTCATCTTCCATAACTATGCTATCAGAATCTTTGAGACACCCAATAGCCTTTGCACATTATGTATTTACCCGAAAAATAAAAAAATCAGTTACCCTTTACATCAATCACGTGAAACAAAATATATATTGAAATATATATAAAGATAATAGGATTGACATACACACCTCACTTTGACGGATGAAGTATTACCAACATTGTTGAATATGACAAGAGACAGTCAATTCACATTTATTGTCCCTTTATCACTATGTATTTACCTACATATTCCATTTAGATATGTAGAGTTTTAGAATGAACTATATTTATTTAATATATCATTGTCAGAGCTTATTGTCATTGTAAGGTAAATAGTTGGTATTATTGTGGTTTACCGTGGGGAAGAATATATTATTGCATGCTACTTTGTTATCCAAATTTTTAACATTAATAAAATACCTTAAATCGAGATTACCACCATACCACAACGACAAGGAAAATAAAGCCGAGAGACGGAAAAAGAAACTAAAGAGAAAATAAAGGATAGCAGAGAAAAAGCCACATTGGAGAAAACGGAAAGAAAGCATGTGAAAATCAACAAATTACGAGAATGCCACACACCACCACACCTCGGACAAGCAAAGGAGAAACAAGGAATAAATAAAGGCCACAACAGCCAGAGAAGGAAAACTTGCACCAACACAAGAACAAATCACCAATATCACCACCCGGAACGAATAAGAAGACGAAGGTAAAAGACGAACACAGTGGCTGCTCCAAATCCAAATTTGCCCCACTATGCACTAACACCCGGGAAGCCAGAATTGCCACCATCAACACCACTTTACCACCCACACCAGGAAAAGACATAGCATTACTTTCGACCATACTATAGAATAGAAAAAGAAGATAATATACCGACAAACAGAAGAAGACCAGCATAGCCAAATATCACCTCTTTAGATGCGCTGATCGTCCACGCAGTTGTCTTACCACCAGCGAGCACATTTCTAGGGGGTCTACTTAATCCCCCTAAAAATGCCCCCCTGCACTTATGACCTCCAAGTACCAGCCCTGGGACATAGCAGAAAACTTCATGACCATCTCGACGAGATGTCCAAGGGACTGGAGTTCTTGCAGAGATGACGTTACTGATGACTTGGTGTGCTGGCTTAATAATCCAATAGGGTTGATAGCCTCTGAAGTCCTATTTTAACTAACTAAGGTAGAGTCAGAAAATCAACGGCTCAAAAAAAAACTTACATTATTTTTATTAATCTCACCACCACACCCCCAATGAAATTAATTAAAGTATATATTATGCACACTTCTCGAATACTGGATATTAATCTAATCATGTTCATATTCCCAACCGCACTATGGTAGCCTACTAAACAAGTGAGAGGAAAGAATATTCATGGGGCACAGATCATATAGACCGGCCTCTCGAAGAAATATCCCTAAAGCCTAGAATTACCCTCCCATTCAGGAAGTATATCTGTCCATGGTCAAGGTACTTTAATGCCTGTGGAGTTATTTTCCTTACTGGTGAACTATTGTTCTTACATGCCATGGCAGAGTAAAACACATTAGGATCTCTTTTAGGCTGCAAATTTGATGTTGGAAGTAGCACCAAAGGGCATTCCACAAACTGACTTCCAGTCTCAATCCCGCACTCTAACAAACTGTTAAAGAAAGCTTTGCCATGGCAAGCCAACTCTAATGGTTCGGGCTTTGCGAGATACTGTCTGAATAACGGCACTTAGCATACAGAAGTCCATACTGTATCTGTCCAACACCATGGTCAAAGACATATGCTATAAAAAGGTTTAATGACCGACCCTGGGTACTTTGAACACTCTTACAATGGTCAGAGGCAGATTGAGCGAAATAGTATGTTCATGATCTTACCTATTCCTCACATTAGCCCGATACCTCGTTGCTATGTCATGACACTATTAACTTAGTATCGAAGACCTTACACCAAGAGTACCGGAACAGAACTTCATCACGGACTAGTATAAAGGTCAGGATAGACGAGCAGTCATAACTTAGGACAGGTCCTTGTTCATGCTCGCGTTAGTCCGATGGCATGCACCCTATGTCATGCCATGAGGAACTACCATTCAAGACCCAAAACCAACTAGTCCATCTGTATCCCAACCCCCATTAACCACATGGCAGGACCACCTAAGCGGCTCAGCGGAACTCAGAGAATGGACTCAGCGACTCATACTTCACCCACCTGTTCCTGCAGCTTCAGATCTACACAGTGATTAGAATACAAGTGCCACAGAAGTTAGATTAATTATTACACCAGTGCGACCCAGATGTATCTCATTAATTAATATCAGTGAAAGAGAGCTCATTGTATTCTATCGTTCCCTCGTAGATCATAGTTTGTGCTAGGACTAATATATTGTGAATGATTCTATGTACCAGTGCTAAGTGAATTATTTTATGTTGTGTAATTAAGTGAATATTAACACCTTACGAGCGGCCTATGCGGTTTATTTATGTGTACCGCACAGCGGGGTGTTTTTAGCCAAAATAGGGCTGTTTACGTTATCATTTTCATGCCTAAATAAGACCCAGAACGTAAAACAAGTACCTATCCCTGAAAGGGCATAAACAGAGCTTTCGAATGACACCATAACGATCCTTGTATGATGGATAGTTTTCTTGCAATAACCGTGCAACGCGAGTGCAAAAAGCAGGTAATTCGGTACTTTCAGTACATAATTGAGTATGTAGTTAAGGGTTAAAAGGAAACTTATGTGTGTACTCAGTGTTATATTTACCCTTTACGGCTTTTGTGCATGTGTTGTTTTGGCTTTAACTTCTCCAGTCAAGTAAGAACCTACCAGTATCCAATAAAACCCCGGTAAAACCCCTGGCATAACAATTCAATTATTGTAGAAATTTGTAAATTACCTAATGACAAAATAAATCAATATAATACCTTTACATAGGTAAATCGGCCGTATTACGTATTAAATTATTGTACATAATTTTGCGTAAGACCCATTTAATGCTATATAACATTGTGAACACAATCTATGTATCCTGGTCAGAAATTGTATATAATTATTTTGTCTTTCTGTGAATTCGAGTTATTCGACACACACGCACACACAGTCACCGAACTAGCAATAAGTGTCATCAAATTTAAAAGACGTGTTCTTCTGCTCTAGCAACTGTAGAGAGGCTCCGGCATTTTGTTGCAGCTCATAACCTTCCTCACAACAGTCACTCTCTGTTATAACAGCCACAGGTAAAGAGAGTCGTCTGTTTCAGCCGTTAACGAATAGGGACGAGGGAGAGAGAGAGAGAGAGATAATGTATCAAATATACAGTATATAGTTTGCTTCTTCAGTTGGCTAGCGTTTTTCCCTATAATGAGGTGCATATAAATATACAGCTTCGAAAGTGGGTAGGTGTTGTCGCCACTTAGTCTGGCCACCCACCACAATATATTACTAACTTTGGTATGATTTAGTGGGCTAGATGTTGGGCTCTCACCCCGTAAATTATCATGCAGTTGAGGGATTATTGGGGAAGTATGGTAATGCAGGAAGGTAGAGTATGAACTTCAATAATGAAAACAATGCCAAACTTGATAGACGCACACATAGGTCAGTGGGTGTATTGATGTGAAGGGAAGAAACTGGTTAGACAGGTTTGTGGAACTTGTCACATTTGTGGAGGATTCAAAGCAACACGTAAACTAACAGATAATTACACCTACATTATAATGTAGATAACAGTATAATATTTAAGAGTGTGGTAATTTAAAGTTATTATAAAGAGCACAGCTAGCAAAGGATAATATAAACTTGTCTACGCCTCTCAAACCTAGATTACAATCATGTATTTTTGAATATGCAAATTAGTTTGGATTAGTGCCTAACACAAAAGGCTGTATCTACGGATAACATAACACAGTACACGGAATACATACATTATTAGAACGGTTATATGACTTACTGAAGTCCGAGACCAGATGTTGAACATTAGCTTCCTTTAAAAGTATTCGGTCAAATGTTTGTAAATACATTATCGTGCACATTTCTCTGTAAAAAGAAAACAAATATATTTGTGTTATATTTTGTATACCAGTGCCGAAATTATAACAATAAATATATTATATAAGTAAATGTATTATAGCCTTACGCACTATAATGCTATAATTCGACAACCTTGAAATATACCGTGTAATTCCGCGTTCTACCAATCACGATATGCACTGATATGCCAGAACCTCTCTGGGATGTCTGGGACCGAGGGAGTGCTGGAGGCCCTTGGTGATCCTGGGTCTCTGGGCCTTCTCCTGGGTGACCTAGATGTGTGTAAATTTATTATATATTATATTTATATGTTGTGTTGTCTTGTCCCTGTTCGGGCTCTGTCTTGAGTCGGCCACTCCGAACTATGGGGTGTATGCCTGAGTATATACTGTACATACATACATACATACATACAATACATGGAAACATAATGAAAGCCGTAGAGTTTTTTTTTTTTTTTTTTTTTTTTTTTTTTTTTTTTTTTGGTAATGTTGGTCATGGTGGTACTTATCGACCGCACTCTGACGGGGGCATACATTAAGCAAAGCTGTGGCTCATTTTACTTTCACGAATAAACTGGTAGAATTATACAGTATAATAATAAGGCCCCTGGGTCTTGCAATATTTACTGAATATATCAAGGTGTAGGTGGAATATACATTTGTAATTAATAATTATATAATACCAACAATAATATAAGTATTTCAAACGAAAAGCGAGAGAGAGATATTAATGCCACTTGAGACTGGTGGATGGGGAATGTTGAAGATAGAGGAAGGTAGCGGGGCGAGGGAGATATTATTTAGAGTTAGAGAGTGAGGCAAACTGATAGGGAAGCAAAGGACAGACGGACAGACAAGCAGACAAGCAGGAGGGTATACAGGTAGACAAAGCGAGGGGATATTCCTAAAAACAGCCAGCCAGACAGACAGACATATAGAAAGTTACACCTGTAAGTAAATATAATATTAACACAGCGTTAAAAAAACACCATGCATGAATTAGCACACTCGATTGTTCCCATATGTGTATCTATGTTTCCCCCTGGTAGTCAAGTAGTAGTATTACAAAACACCCGTGGTAAATCATAAACGTTGTCTAACTCTGGAAACGTATAGGTTATGTGGCCCAGCTGGAAACTGACTGATGCCATGACTACGTAGGTATTTTTATGTATACACAGTGTTACGTATCTTGACTTAGAAGTGGTTAACTAAATAAATAAAGATAGAATAATAATAATAATAATAATATTTATTCAAGTCAGCAATTTACAGAGTTGGTACCACATAGTTTGTTACAAATATGACATGTACCAGCCTTGCATAATTCCAACTAAGGATAGCCCAATAAGGCCGTTAGGCGTATTTCCATTGGGGTCCTTGTGGGATTAGGTTAGCTGGGGAAAAGGGGAGGATAAAGAAATAGATACTTTAGAGAAAGTATTTCTAGGGGGTTATTTTAAGATACCTTACATCCTATAGTAAATATCAGTAATCCGTAATCAGTAATCATTTCAGTTTGGTTTGTCTATCTCTTATGTCGTATTTAGTAGTAGACATAAGCTTGGTGCTCCCTTCTCGCAGCTGTCCGGTTCAGGTGTTCCTTCAGGCTACGTCTACAGTTAATGTGAAAGTGTAGCAAACAGCTGCAGGCCAAAAGAACGTAAAATATTAAAGTTAGTTCTGTTGTTACTTGCTTTCCCTCAGTTGTTGGGAAAGTTGTTGTTCCTTTATACTCTGATACACTTCAATTATATTTAATCAGTAAACTATTTAAAGTTACATTGAAGGTTTTAATATGAAAGAGGCTATTCATTACGAATACAAAAGTTCGGTGTGTAAGCAAGGTTTTAAGACACTAGAATATCTCAATTAATCTTGGTTATCAGCAAAGTATTAAGATCTTTTTATATAATTAATTCAAGTTTGTTAACCCTTTAACCCTTCCTACCCGGGCTGCCTTACAAAAGGACGGAGGTCGTATCCGGGTGATCTGGCCGAAAAACTTCTAGGCCTAGGCTACCGTATCTTAGTTATTTTTACTTCTAGAAATTTCCCACACATCCCTGAACGTAGAGCGGTTTCCAATCTGTAGACTGGCGTTAAGTAGAGCTCTTTAACACCTTACGAGCGGCCTATGCGGTTTATTTATGTGTACCGCACAGCGGGGTGTTTTTAGCCAAAATAGGGCTGTTTACGTGATCATTTTCATGCCTAAATAAGACCCAGAACGTAAAACAAGTACCTATCCCTGAAAGGGCATAAACAGAGCTTTCGAATGACACCATAACGATCCTTGTATGATGGATAGTTTTCTTGCAATAACCGTGCAACGCGAGTGCAAAAAGCAGGTAATTCGGTACTTTCAGTACATAATTGAGTATGTAGCGAGTGAGAGAGGGAGGAGGGAGCTGAGATTTGTGTCAGTAGGTTCGCCGCGGTGGTCTGGAGCAGTCATACGCTCGCTAGTCTCCTGCCACCACTTGTCTCTCTCTCTCAGCCACATTACGTGCTGAAATTGCCACTCGAGTTATGTCGAGCGCCGCCACATAGTCCAGCTTTATTTAACTCGACTTATGTTGCTCGCCGCTAATTAAGGGTTAAGTCAACTGGTTCAGTTGTGATGACGATTTCCGTGGAGCGAATTTTGCCGCGATGTTGACAATATAGGAGCTTTTCAGACACTAATTTCGTCATATCATACAACAACGACATTGATCCGACGTCTCCTTGTTTTCGGAGGTGCGGTGACGCAATGACCGGCTTTGTTTACATGCGTTGGACACACAGCATTCAGACCAAGCTTAATAGGCTTTCAAGCTTACAGCCTGTTATAAGGACACCCGGGTACCGGCCCATCTGCCGCGGTGTCCTTATAAAAGGACACCGGGCTGGAAGGGTTAAAGATTGTTTTACTCTTTATATTATCTCTTTATTCTTAGTTTATTATTATTATTCTCCTTTAGTATTTTATCTTATTTATTCCTATTACTGAAAGACATTTGACTAAATAAAGATGGTAAGGAAATATTAGAAAGTCACATATAAAATGGAATTGTATTTATAAACGTAAATAAGGTATTTTACAATTAATCAAAATAATAAGCAATGAAAGTTATGATAGATATCAGGATCGTTTTGCATACGTTCTGATTTCACTAAAGTACAAATTAAAGTTTAGTAGTCTCAAGTAGACAATATAATTTATAGGACTTTTACAATGCCTATTCCGAATAATAGCTTTACATAAAGTCAGGTAAGTATTTAACTTATACAAGGCTTAATCATTAATTATGAATGACAATAGCTTTACATCAAGTTAGTTCATTGTTAACAGGTAAAGTAGTCAATATTCAATCACAAATCATCTCTGAATCAAACCTTAATTCTAATCACCAAAATTAAACAGTAATTCAAAATATATATCTCTCCAATCCAACCTATATGATTTCTCCAATCACAAAATCTTAAATCAAATGAGTGTATGTTTCTGACATACCTCTGGTTAATTAACAGTCACGAATAATCCATAACTAACGAGTAAGAGGTCGCTCCCTGACGCTGCTCAACATTTAATGACATCTATAATACAAGCCTGTGAAGTCTGTCTCGTCTCTCCAACACACTGCTCGTCTCTCCCCATACCAGCTAAGAAAGTACTAGTTTGAACTATCAAATCCCAGGCTTATATATAATTTCCTGGACCAAGCTAATCCAATCACAATTCAGGAAACAGGTGCCGCCACCAGTCAGAAGTCAGGAAACACGTCGACCAATTATTATGTTCTATCCAACAACCAACTCTACTCCTAAAATCGATTAATGAAATATTACAAACGCATGTGGCAGTCCGTGGATTCGAATCCAGGACGCTCACACCGAATATCAACACCTTATGCATTGCACCACGAAGGCAGTTTTACAGGTGAGAAGCAGGTGTGGTGGTCCAATGAGGGTAGATGGGGGGAAGGGGGGCTGCTCACGTCACATCGCCCCGCCCGTCACACGCAGATTTGGCGGGAAAGCGAGGAATGCCAAGAATGCAGGATGTAGCCGGGCTCCCTCTCTCTCTCTCTCTCGTCACGTAAGCAGGGTTGAGTCGTGTAGTTGTAAAGTCTCGTTCAACAGGTTGGTCTGGTCACATAACATCCGGTAGGTACGGATGTTACAACAGCTTTAACACCTACTCATCAACACTGGAATTAGTTGGAAATATTATGTTCCCTCCACCAACCGACTTTACCCCTAAACTTAATTAATTAACTCAACAAAATTAAATGACTAATACTAGTTTCTCAACACAGGAACAATATATCGAGGCACCTGAGAATTCCCCATGCAAATTGCCTATGTATGAAGAAAATCGTGAGGCAATGTTGGTAATGATATATTGTGGCTGGTTGGCTGAGAACACTTAAAAAGAGAGAGAGAGAGAGAGAGAGAGAGAGAGAGAGAGATTAATGAAGGCGAAAGTTGTGAAAATAGTTCAGCCTGTTTATTAGAAGTTTCCCACATCTTTTGCAGCCAATTCTGTTTCTTCACCATTAGAAGTTTTCCAAGAATGTTAATGAGAGTGGATGCCGTTGTCTTCTGCGATTACAGTTCACACCTAATTTCCCTCAGTTAATACAGTAGTGGAATATGTATTGAGGTAACACTATGAGTTACTATACTTTACCAACCGGCTGTGGACGTCACTGTTACAGACACACACATTAATTTCACCCAGTCTGTTGTGTAATGGTTAGCGTGTAAGGTGTCATTGGTGTTAAGAACGATGGTAAAAATAATAATATCTGATCTGTTTGCGGAATATCGATTGTCCATTGCCAACATACATTTATTCCACCAGCCTCTTGACAACGCCAGCACCATATATTTACATTATCACTGGCACCTGCCAGTGATAATGGGTTAGTATTATTATGTGTTTGTTGAAGTGTGAATGGCTTTGGATCATTTCTTTCTTAGGCCTATTGTATACATAGGCAAAGTAGCCTAAATCCATAACATCGGAGATGAGAGATACAAGGGATTTGTTAAGCTGTTAATGTATTATAATATGTATTTTTTGTTTGTGTGTTTTTTTGGTTTTTTTTTGTAATCT
Organism: Paralithodes platypus; assembly: GCA_032716605.1. Classification (NCBI taxonomy): domain Eukaryota; kingdom Metazoa; phylum Arthropoda; class Malacostraca; order Decapoda; family Lithodidae; genus Paralithodes; species Paralithodes platypus. The sequence continues at coordinate 11,746,475 of CM064578.1, read as the reverse complement.
ACACTCTAATTTTATTCTTTATGAACCGTGTAATATAGAGGGTTAAGCTTCAACTAGCAATCATTACCCAGCGAGGTTTATAGAAAGGTCACTGGGTACAATATTACTATTATAATAGTGTTCGAAATCAGAAAACGTATGACCATTTTGAGTATTTTAACTTAGCATTGTATAATGGTGTGACAGTGTTTTAGTGGTTACAATACGTTTCGTGTTAGTGTTGTATTGATTATGTTTCAAACCTGTTTGAATGGTGGTGAACTATATCTCTCTTTCTCTGTAATTCCTTATCGCATTCTACTTGTTCCTTTGTGTATCTCGATATATCCTCACATGGTTTCTGTTCTCTCTCCTATGTCTCCTCTTCCCAATATTTAACCTTCTATTTTGTCAGGGTAACTTATCTTCTACTGTTTTCAATTTTCTAAATATCTCCCCTTCAATATTATTTAATTGCCTCCGCACATCTTCGGAATTCTCCTCTCATGACTTTTCCCATCTTTCTCCATCCATTTTCCCAAACAACTGTAGATTCTTCGTCCATTCTCTCTCTCTCTCTCTCTCTCTCTCTCTCGCTCATTTGCATACTAATCACTTGTACCTCATTTCCCTTGTAAACCTTTTATTCCAACGCTGTCGGTTTTTTCTTACTTGACGCTTAGATCCGACTCACTGGTCTTGATATGTGTGATATATACTTGTATATATGGAACTAAATAATTTAATTTACTGATCATGCATAAGGTCCTAACATTACACAATAGTAAACAGTTTACTTCACACAAGACCGTTCTGAATTAAGTAACATAGATCCTCTTACCTCCTAGTGAGGAGGATGGCAGGGTAAACTAAACCCATTGTAAATTAGATGTATAAGCTCACCAAGCCCACGAACTACATGCCCCCTGGTAATATAATAGTCCTACATTACCTGTTGATGTATCATTATACCTTACCTGTCACGGTACCATAATTATCTGGCTTATATAACTTACCTCTCTGTAGTAGCTGCTGCCTCTCTCTCTCACGTGTGCTGTGCTCTTACGTATGGCCTTATTGAGTCATTGTATTATTACAATTTATACCTTTCCTGTAGTGCCAGCCTTTCAAAGATTTTCCAAGATCTTTCAAATGTTGTGATTGTCATATTTTCACGACTAGTTCGGTAGTTACTGCCTTAAATGGTTGGCATTCCCCTGTATTGTTACCTTAATGTTTATGAGTTATATTTCCCTTATTGTGTTATGTATGCAAAACTAACTTGTCACTCGCAAATTGAATATTTGGTGGGTATTACCAACCTAATACCACATAAAATTAAGATTTAAACAATTAAGATATTTAGTAAATTATGTATAACAAAGGTTGTATTACTCACAATTAAATTTGTATTAGTGTTTAATTGATATAAATATGCATAGACATGAGAGTCCCTATGGTTCTGTATTCATCAGACAATAATGTGTTAATGTTTACAGTTTACAAAGAGCAGAATAATTATATGAACACACTATGTATATGGTAATGTTCCCCAGTGTTTACATTAACACTAAGTTTACAACCAACATAACCATAGCCACAAACTAGTGTAGTTATGTGTCCAACCCCATTACTGTTATGGATTTTTTTTTTTTTTTTTTAAAGAGACAATGAACGGAGGAAGGAAAAACACAGATAAAACAAAAAGGTCCATGTGCCTAAAGGCATCCTCCATTCATAAAATGTTTGTAACAACTGGATTTAAACTTTTGTAGATTGTAAGTTTGTGGAAAGCAACTCGAGGGAAGTGAATTCCAAAGAGTAGTAGTTCTAGGGATAAATGAATTTTGATAAGCAGAAGTTCTGCATTGTGGAGGAGAAAGTGTAAATTCATGGGCGCTCTCAGTTGCCCTAGTTCTACGGGGAAAGATGTGGAGAGGCGGCACAATTGAAGCAAGTTCCTCGGAACAATTGCTGTGAAAATATCTGTAGAATAATGCAACGGATGCAACGTTTCTTCGTATGGATAATGTAGGAAGGTCCTGTGTGATTGCAGGGTTATTGATTAATCTAATAGCTTTATTTTGAATTATGTCCAATTGCCTCAATGCAACCACTCCACTTCCACTCCACAGAGATGAACAGTAATCCATCTGAGAACGCACATGACTTTTATATATTACGGCCAACTGCTCGTCAGTGAAGAATTCTCGAACTCTGTACAGGAGTCCCAGTTTTTTAGAGGCATTCTTAGCAATGCTTCTAACATAATGTGTCCAGCTCAAGTTAGTAGTTAATGTTACACCGAGAATGTCAATACTAGGGGAAGTGGGAATATTTACATCATTAACAAATATATGGGAGTCAGTGAGATTCTGTCAGTTAGAAAATTGAATGTACTTGGTTTTCTGTGCATTAAAGGAAACTAGATTCTTTTGTCCCCATTCATTAATTCTAGAAAGGTCCTGGTTCAGAGAAATTGCAGTGTTTATTTTTGAATGTATAAGATAGGGTTGGGTGAAAGAATTGGTAAATGTGAAGGAACTGTGGAGTGTTGAGTCATCTGCGTAGGAATGTATTGGATTATGAGTGGTAGATATGAGATCATTGATATGAATGAGGAACAGAGTTGGGGCCAAAACTGATCCCTGGGGAACACCAGAATTTATTGAGTGAAATTGAGAATAAAGGCCATCTACCATTACACATATTTTTCTGTTATGAAGATAAGAAGAAATTAGTGGAACTAATGATGCAAGGCCGTAGTGTGACATCTTCGACAATAAGGATTGATGCCAGACTCTATTAAATACCTTTGTTATATCCAGTGCTATTGTATGTGTTTCACCATGTTGGTCTGTAGCTTGGTTGATTTGATGCGTAAGAAGGCAAAGAATGTCTGCAGTTGATCGACATCGTCTAAAACCATATTGCCTATCACTGATTAATTTATTATTCTCAAGCTGCTTAATTATGTGATTATTCAATATAATTTCAAAGACTTTACCAAGAGTGGAAGTTATAGCTATTGGTCTGTAGTTTGATGGATCTGAAGAGGCACCTTTTTTAGGAACTGGATGGATGTTTGCTTCTTTCCAGGGTACTGGGAAGCATGAGGTATGAGTACACAGACGGAATTTTTTTGCCAATACAGGGGCGAGCACCAAGGAGCAATTCTTAAGTACTATTGGAGGAATTTAATCTGGACCAGGAGCCTTATCTACTGAGAGATTCTGCAAAATAGTTTTGACATGTCTGGTGTGGATCTTAAGTGAGGGAATTTCAGGCGAATTAAAATTAAGTACAGGGACATCTTGATTTATTTCATCTAAGGTTGAGTTGGTGGAGAAAATATCCTCAAGAAGGTTAGCTTTACCTCGTGGGTCACTTACAAGATTGCCAGTCGGAGATTTTAATGGTAGAATGGATGAAGCAGTAGTGAAGTTGGATTTGAATGAGTTAAGAGTAGACCAAAATATTTTGTTATCATTTGGATTATTTAGAAGTTTATTTGCCTGCTTGTGGAGAAAGTTTGATTTAGTTAGGTTTAATACAGTTTTGGCATGATTTCTGATGTTTCTAAAGTAATTAAAGGCTTCATGTGTTTTTGATCTTGTGTATGCATTGTAGGCTATTGCTTTTTGTTCAGTTACTCTAGCACAATTATGGTCAAACCATTTAGGTGAATTAGATCTTTTACTGTACTTTTGATGAGGAATAAAAGTTTCCATTCCAATTTTTACAAAATCTTGTATGTGGCTCAAGGTGGTGTGTGCATCATTAGAAAAGAAAGAGGTCCAGGGAATATCAATAAAGAAACCTTGAAGACCCTCCCAGTCTGCCCTATCGTAATGCCATTTAGTCACCAAAACAGGTTCAGAGTGGGAAGGTGTGGTAGGTGATAGACAGGTGGCCTGTATCAGACAGTGATCAGAAGATCCAAGCGGGTACCTCACTGTAACATCATCATTTTCTGAATTGGTTGTTAAAAATAAGTCCAGTAGGTGGGAATTATGATTAGGATTATCTGGTACACGGGTGGGTTGGTTGACTAGTTGAGTGAGATTAAATGAGTCTGCAAATAGCTCACATTCAAGACCAGCATCATCAGTCCTGGCTGAATGAGTGAGCCATTCAACATTATGGACATTAAAATCACCCAACACAGTGATTTCAGAAGAAGCATTTAAGTTGAGGACACTGAGTTGTGAGGACAGAATAAAAAAAGACTTTGATCTGGAGGAGTATTTGGGGAATGGTAGATGCAACATATGTATTTAAATTTACCAGCAGAAATTAATTTGTATATAGAATAATCAAAATTGGGACAATTGAAACTAGTAACCTCCTCCAGGGCAATTTCAGATTTTGCGAAGCAACATACACCTCCTTTAGGTCTGAAATTTTGGAGCAGTTGATAACCTGGAAAATTAAATCTAGACGTGTCAGATTATTATTATTATTATTATATGAGATGCCGAAGTCTCCAACCAGGGTGCAGAAACACCATCAAGATCAATCCACACAAAACACCCGGAGGCACTGGAGAGAGACTATGGCAACTTAGGAAAAAATAAAAACATACACTGTATACTGTACCGTACACATACACATATTAAACACAGATAACATATTATGCAGTGGAGGATATCAAGCTTAAATATAATACAATAAAATAGAATACAATAAGTTTAAAAATTAGAATTAATGCTGCAAAAAAGCATTAACTCTAGACTTAAAAATGGAGATATTAGCTGAATTGACTAGCTCATTTGGCAACTTATTCCACAAGTCAACCATGGCCGGCACAAAACACCGTGAAAACTGTGTAGTAGAAAAATTAACACGGCTCATGGCAAGATAATTAAGATTGCTTGTGAATCTAGTTGCACGAGCCCGGACATAGGGCCCAGGCAGAACCCCATGTAAGGGATGCTGAGGGTTGTTAAAAACTTTAAATAAAAGACTAAGGGCACCAACTTTACGTCGATGACACAGATCAAGAGACAAATTAGGTAGAATAAAACTGATGGAATTTAGCGACCTGTCAAGCAACTTGAGATGGCAGTCAGCTGCTGACAACCAGACAGGTGAGCAGTACTCGAAATGTGGCAAAATAAAAGCATAAAAAGACTTGATAACTGTGGCGTCACAAGCAAATGTTTTATAAACCTTGCGAAGCAGACCAATTTTTTGGGAAATGGAAGAGGAGAAAGATGTGGATGTTACTTGAGTCTCTCAAAAAAAGGAGAGTAGGGGATTCTGCTTGAAGAAATTGATGTACAGAATTAATGTTAGAGTGAATTCCCCTTATATTGCTAAAGAAAAAGCTGCACCGACGAGCAGCTTTGGGACGTTGCAATGCTCTTGACACAGTCGCATGATGACGACCGGGAGGGCCCTGTGTCAATGACCCAACCCTGCCGGGGGTGGATATCCGAGGGACCACCAGGTTTGCTCTTAACAATTGTACTGCCATATTTATTTGGTAAAGGTGTATGGTGTTACATGTATGATATGTAGTGGGAAGAGTAGTGTTTTATGGATAGAGGATAGCGATGTAGGGCAATGTCGTGAAGTTGGATGTGTATGTTATATAAAGAGGGTTTTCCTGATACCCCTGATGTGTGAGGCAGAAAGATATGTATCCAGCTACCAAGGCCTGGGAGAGAAAATGGAATTCAGGCTATTCCCTGAGTCTCCCGAAACCTTGGCGGTAGTACTTCCCTGGGCGGGGCTGCCTAGCCCTACTACCTACAAACTACAGTATGTTATCAGATTAACCAACAGTCAGGTTAGCAACTTAGCGTCCTCCTGCAATTTAATATTTACTTTATACTCATTATATAATTTGTTCTAGCTGTGCGTATTTAATTAATGAGCTCATTTATTATACATAGTTGAAAGTTGAGATACATAATGGTGAGGAAGATATTTTGTCTACATTAATACTTCGAGTTTCAAACAACTAAATGTCACCTTCTACAACTAAACATATGTCTCATTAATGTGTTATTTACATATTTTCTTTGACACAAATTGGTAACTCAGAGTGTAAGATAACATCAGTTGTGTCTGTGTGAATGCTTGAGTGATTATCCACTGAGTATTACATGACCCTTCTCAGATCCCCTCCACGGAGTGACTTCAGTCACCCAGGCTTTATTCTGGTCGGCAGGGAGGGTTCTGTGGGGTCGCCCGGTTATGGCCTTGTCCTTGGTCGGGGCCTTGGGGCTGTTCGGCCAGGCAGCTTGGGGAAAAACAAGAACAACAACAACAAGAAACATACATATACAGTACAGTATATTGTACGCAAAGGAAAAGGTATTATATGATTTCGTTTCAGACATGATAATGTTAAGATTTAGCCTCCTCCTCCTAAAGCCGGAAGTAAATATTTTGATGTGTCATATTTTATGTGAAGACCCAGTCAGTGATGGCAATATCAGAAAGAAGGATACATGTGAAGACAGTAGTTTGCATCGACAATACTTTAACAAATATTTTAATCTACGAATGTTAGTTTCTGCTTCAAAGTTACTAATGTATATATATGTTTTTTTCTTCAACAGTTCAGTCCATAATGGTGACAGTATTGGATCAACATCTACACCATGTGTACTGTAAGTACCAAATTGTTATTATATTTAATGAGGTTTGAAGAAAGGTTGTTTATTGCAAGAGGTATTAGACGTTATATATAACAGTATAATATATACATTTTATTATGACCAGCATTTACTGTGTGGGTGAGTTCCCTCTATTCGTTTTCCGTATTCCGTACAGCGTGGAATGCAAAATAATCAACACATGGACAAGTATCACTCTCACACTGTACCTGGTACCATTAGTCGATGAGAAAAGAAGATTACACTAAAGATGAAGCAAAAATGAGTAACGCTCTTAACACCTTCTTTGCATCAGTTTTTACAACAGAAGACCTTAGTAATATCCCTACAGCATCGCCGGTACAGATAGATAATTCTGACGTTCTAAGCAGTATCAGCATTACAGAGAGAGAGAAGTTTTGAAATACAGTATTTAGATAAACTCAAGGTAAATAAATCGCCCGGACCTGATATGATCTCGCCTAGAGTTCTAAAGAAAGTTAAGTATGAGCTCTTCAAACCACTGGCATTGCTCTTCAATAAATCCTTGCAGTCTGGGACTATGCCTGATCAGTAGAAGCTCGCCAACGTAACACCGATATTAGACAAAGGCAGCAAATCCTTACCTAGTAACTATCGTCCAATTAGCTTAACCTCAGTTGTATGTAAAATGCTAGAAACACTCATAAGAAACAAACATGTAAATCATTTTTGTTTTGTTTAAGGAGACAATGAACGGAGGAAGGAAAAACACAGATAAAACAAAAAGGTCCATGTGCCTAAAGGCATCCTCCATTCATAAAATGTTTGTAACAACTGGATTTAAACATTTGTAGATTGTAAGTTTGTGGAAAGCAATTCGAGGGAAGTGAATTCCAAAGAGTAGTAGCTCTGGGGATAAATGAATTCTGATAAGCAGAAGTTCTGCATTGTGGAGGAGAAAGTGTAAATTCATGGGCGCTCTCAGCTGCCCTAGTTCTACGGGGAAAGATGTGGAGAGGCGGCACAATTGAAGCAAGTTCCTTGGAACAATTGCTGTGAAAATATCTGTAGAATAATGCAAGGGATGCAACGTTTCTTCGTATGGATAATGTAGGAAGGTCCTGTGTGATTGCAGGGTTATTGATTAATCTAATAGCTTTATTTTGAATTTTGTCCAACTGCCTCAATGCAACCACTCCACTTCCACCCCACAGAGGTGAACAGTAATCCATCTGAGAACGCACATGACTTTTATATATCACGGTCAACTGCTCGTCAGTGAAGAATTCTCGAACTCTGTACAGGAGTCCCAGTTTTTTAGAGGCATTCTTAGCAATGCTTTTAACATAATGTGTCCAGCTCAAGTTAGTAGTTAATGTTACACCGAGAATGTCAATACTAGGGGAAGTGGGAATATTTACATCATTAAAAAATATATGGGAGTCAGTGAGATTCTGTCGGTTAGAAAATTGAATGTACTTGGTTTTCTGTGCATTAAAGGAAACTAGATTCTTTTGTCCCCATCCATTAATTCTAGAAAGGTCCTTAGACCTTACTTAGAGTAAAACTACATATTTAAAGATACTCAACACGGTTTTCATAATAAATGCTCCTGCTTAACAACCCTTTTAGACTTATTCCACAATATCCTCAACCTATATGATGAGAGTAAAGCTGTATATATTATATACCTTGTTTTTCAAAAGTACTTTGACAAAGTTCCCCACAAACGTTTATTGATAAAACTATAAGCGCATGGAATACAAGACGGTGTGTTGAAATGGATAGAAAATTGGCTCAGTGACAGAAAGCAAAGAGTAGTCATTAACGGTAAAACATCCAAATGGATTAATGTAAGTAGCAGGGTACCCCAGGGATCGGTACTGGGACCAGTTCTCTTCCTAGTTTACATTAACGAAATAGATGAAGGTCTCACCTGTACAACCTCAAAGTTTGCTGACAATACAAAAATTACAAATAGCGTACTCTCAAATTAACATGTTGAAGATATGCAAAATAATCTAGATAAGTTGTCACATTGGACTCAAATTTGGTAAATGTGTTTCAATGCGGATAAATGTAAAGTACCTTACCTATTTCAACTACCCTCTTCTCGTATCCATGCAGCCTCACCTTCATTTCTCCATCACTCTACTCCATAAAGATGATAGTAAAGGTCTACTCTCTGTTTAGTCATTCATTGCATACGCATACTTACACAATAATTGTATGAACCCAATAGACTGCTAATAAGAAGCTTTAGGTGCCAACATGTTTGATTTAGTAATTATATAAATCCAATTATTAGGGCAGAAAATACATATTCCTGCTGAAGCTATACGCATCATGTAGTGAAACCTCTTCATATGATGCTTATCGCTTTCAGTACACTGACACCATTTGCCATATAGTTCTGGTACACTAACCCAATATGTATATCTTAACCAGTGCATCTTCATCATCATTATCATCTCCGAAGTTTAACTTCCTCCTGGAAAATCCCTTGTAAAGAATGACCCTGTCAGAAATACCTCCAGGCTACTTTATCCCGACATGGCACCTGTGTCTGGGCTTTAGTGCTCCATCCTTTATGTGGAAGTTTGTCTTTGGTATATTATTCCACTTTCATTTTCCATACCATATGACTGTGATACCAGAGGTTTCTCTCACTTGACTTCCATGTATTGTTATTGCTATTTTGTGCTTATCCACTTTTTGAACTGTGCTGAATAACCTCAAAGTACTTCCCTTTACCCACCAGTACAAACTGGATGGGATTCGTTAGCCTTTGTCGGCAACCCATCTAGGGGAGACAACCTTATAAAAATTTGGGTGGATGGGACTCGTCAGCCTTGATCGGAAACCTGTCTAGGAAAGTAAACCTTATACAAATCCGTACTACTTAACTATTGGTGAAGCAGGTTAGTGAATGGACTAGCTGAACACCAATGTCGAACAAATGTACTAATAAGAAACATAGATGGCCTCAGAATCGGACGGATCCTAAATTGAGTGGTCAATCCTGTACGTCCTTTAGTAAACTGGCATGGATTGTCACTCTTACATGGGATAGGTCCACTTTGGGGCATTTTTTATATGACCACCCTCATACAGGGGAGTAAGGGTAGTGATCTTGGTTGATATTACTGGTTGAATTGTTGTACTGGTTGTATTGTCTGTGAACAATGTAATATATGTGAAACCATGACCTTAGTGTGGGTGACAATGGGGTGGGGGAGGGGCGGGCACAACTGTTACACTAATGACCAACATTTGTCAAGACACCGCTGTTGCTGATGGTGACTTACACTGATTTGTAACCACCTCCTTCCTGGCTATACTGCTCTAACCCGTGGACTCACAAAGACCTTCCTACTTTCAACAAAAGGATATGTCGCAAGAAAAGTATATTACAACAACCAACAAGCATTAACCCAAAATATATATGTTGTATACTAAACGATTGCATCACCTTGTATACATTATTTGTAGGTTAGTGAGGAAAATTTGGTATGCTTCAAAAGAATTAAGGAAATGCTGCGAAATTGAAAATGTCTGTTATCATTGTGACTATAATATGTAGTGTCATGTGTGTTCCGGTGTGTCATTCTCTGTTGACTGTAACTAATATCAAACCATTACAACAACAGCCACACCATGACTGTAGGACACTGTATTGTAAACAGTCATCATTAACAGGACAATAGTAAGTTTACTGTACCGAGGATCTCGCTAACTGTACTGAGCTTCACGTGGATTATATAATTTGTTTTTTTACGACCGGGTTATTCCACTCTCAATGTTCTTACGATTTGCATCTGTATTGAGGGATAATCAGCACACGTTGAAGTAAAGTTAATGAACATTGCATTAATTTACTAAAGTATTAAAGGAAGTAATGCGGGTGAGAGCGACACCCAGATGTTTAATGTCAATATCACAGTACATTAAAATAAAAGGATAAGCTATAACATACAATTTCTTTAAAACGTGTAACTATTATACTGTTACATTTGTGTGATGTACAAGTGTTGCAAACCACGTTTTTTTATCTATATGTATGCAAGAGGCAAAAGGCAGTTTACCTGTAACGAATGTCTCCCTCAAAGCCAAAAGAGTGACAGAACTAAATTCAAGGCAGGTTGGGGTAAAAATGACTGGACACACGAATTGTAAAGCAGTTTAAGTCATAGGATGGATGAAAGATTGATTGTGGGAGAAAGTTCCAGAGTTCACTTGTTGAGTAGAAGAAAGACTGAAGAAATTTGCCAATTCTTGGGTTGAACAGCTGATAACCCTTGGGAGAAATTACAGTACCAGTACTGCACTTTTCACCGTTCGAAGTACGTTAGGATGTCAACATGGTAAATATGTTAAAGTTGCATCCCAGCTAATATATTTTCGCGGAAAGTTTACAACCAATAAAACCATCGCCACAAACTAGTGTAGTTATACTTCCAACAAGGCCATGTGGTTATAGACAACTATATTATTATAACAGCTACAACTAGTCACTCTCTGGTGTCCTACATGTATACCATGTTATTGTGTTAGCCATTACTATAGCCTTTATCTACCTGTCAATATTGAGTTGAACCATAATTATATATGGATCGGGAAGGTATTTTTGACAAAATATGAATATGGTTGGGTATTTCATTGTCTTACTCGTTTAACATAGGAACACGTAAAATGTATGAGCCGAACACACACTAGCTAGATTCCTGTCAGATCAGTTCAGTTGAGCATGTTTCACATGCTCGCACCCAGTCAGGGGACATCCTGACGACGTATACAGACTAAACACACATAACAAAGCCACTCCAACAGCTTCCTCTCTCTCCATCACCCCTTCTCCCCTCTCTAAAATAACACTAGCTTTAGTATACAGACCCCCAGCTCAATCAGTGCAAACTGACAGTGAAATTTATGAACAAATTGCAGAAATAACTAACATACAAGATACCGTAATTCTTGGCGATTTCAACTTACCTGTGACTAAATGGGGCGATATTCTTACTTCACACTCTGGACACGACCTCTATGCTAACTTGCAAGAGAGTTCACTTTTTCAATTTGTACAATCTCCGACGACCCGTGGTAATAATGTGCTTGACCTTGTACTCGCAACAAAAGAAGAATTAATAGAGAATTTGAATGTTGGTGATGAATTCAGTAACAGCGACCATCGTACGATAACTTTCACTTTAAAGTTTACTAGTAACAAATCAAATAGCAGCATTGAGAAAGTCCCTAATTTCAAGAAAGCAAATTTTCATAAAGTTAAATAAAAGCTTAAAGAAACTGACTGAAGCTTTCTGACTAACAATAACGACATAAATACATGTTGGGAGTGTTTCACAACCACTTACCTTAAGGCAATGCAAGACTGCATACCATCTAAAATACGGCGTCCAGGCCATAATGATAAGCCCAAATGGTGGAATAAAGATATTTCAGACTGTCTGCTTGCTAAAAAATTTGCTAATGATAGATTAAAATCCTCACATAATGACGAAGAACGGGTGAAATTTGTAGAGCTACGACGCAAAGCCAAAAAGTTAATTAAGCAAAGTAGAAAAACCCTGGAGTTACATGTTGCGAATCAAAGTAAAACAAACCCGAAAGAATTCTATAGTTATATCAGAAAGAAAAAAGTAGTTACTTCAACTGTTGGACCGTTAGTCGATGAAAATGGAGAATACACCAAAGACGAAGTACAAATGAGTAATGCCCTCAATACCTTCTTTGCATCAGTTTTTACAACCGAAGACCTCAGTGATATCCCTACACCATCGCCGATTCAGATTGATAATTCAGATGTTCTAAGCAATATCACCGTTACAGAGAGAGAAGTATTGAATTGTTTATATAAACTCAAGGTAAATAAAATGCCTGGACCTGATACAATCTCACCTAGAGTTCTAAAGGAAGCTAAGGATGAGCTCTCCAAACCACTGACATTGCTATTCAATGAATCCTTGCAGTCTGGGACTATGCCTGATCAGTGGAAGCTAGCCAACATAACACCGATATTCAAAAAAGGCAGCAAATCCCTACCCAGTAACTATCGTCCAATTAGCTTAACCTCAATTGTATGTAAAATGCTAGAAACGGTCATAAGAGACAGACTCGTAAATCACTTAGAGGCAAATAACTTACTTAAAGATACTCAACATGGCTTTCGTAAAAAACGTTCCTGTTTAACAAACCTCTTAGACTTCTTCCACGATATCCTCAACCTCTACGATGAGAGTAAAGCTGTAGATATTATATACCTTGATTTTCAAAAGGCCTTTGACAAAGTTCCCCACAAACGTTTACTGCTAAACCTAAAAGCGCATGGAATACTAGACGGTGTGTTAAAATGGATAGAAAATTGGCCCAGCGACAGAAAGCAAAGAGTAGTCATAAACGGTAAGGCATCTAAATGGACCAATGTAAGTAGCGGGATACCCCAGGGATCGGTACTAGGACCAATTCTCTTTCTAATTTACATCAACGACATAGATGAGGGTCTCACCTGTACAATCTCAAAATTTGCAAATAGCATACTCTCGAAAGAACAAGTTGACGAAATGCAACACAATCTAGATAAATTGTCATGTTGGGCCCAAATTTGGCAAATGAGTTTCAATGCGGATAAATGTAAAGTACTACATATCGGATACCTAAATGAGAAAGCAAACTATTCGATAAATGGCACTCAGCTTAAGAATGTAAACAGAGAAACCAATCTGGGAGTGACAATATCGAGTAACCTAAAACCGAGTCAACAATGTTCAGAAGTTGTTAAGAAGGCAAACAAAATAATTGGCTTTATAGGCAGGTCATTTGAGCATAAATCCAAAGAAGTTATCCTAACCCTTTACAATTCCTTAGTCCGCCCTCTTCTGGAATACTGCGTTCAATCCTGGTGCCCTTATTACCAAAAAGATATAAACAAGCTAGAACGAGTTCAACGTAGAGTTACCAAAATGATACCTAGCCTAAAGAACAAACCATACGAAGAGCGTCTTAGAGAATTAAATCTATTTCCTTTAACCCAGCGCAGATTAAGAGGTGACTTAATTCAAGTGTTCAAAATCATCAAAGGCATCGACAATATGAACTGTAGTAAGTACTTCACTATCGACCAATCTAATTACACGTGGGGAAATGGTTGCAAAATTATTGGTAAATCTTTTAACTCACACGAATCTAAGAATTTCTTCTTCAATCGAGTTGTCAACTTGTGGAATGGGCTTCCCCGAGACGTTATAGACTGCAGCACCGTTGATTCATTTAAACTCCGCTTAGACAAATATCTCGCATCAAACCCGCGACTGACTGCGTTTGTAAATTAATAACTTTATTTTATCCCCCTCTCAGTTACTAACCCATCTGTCCCCTACTAACTTCCTAATCCTGCCACGGACATTAGTTCCAGGGCAGTAGTTCCCTTTCCAATGTTCCATTACCCACTCTAAACCACTGTTTGGACACTTGATCCTCAGTGTTTGGAGGACAAGCAGCCTAGAAGGGTCACTAGACCTTTTGTTGCTTGATTTCCTTTGTACTCCTTTGTACTTTGTACTCTACACTCTCCAGAACAAAATAGGACAAAGTAGAAAGTAGCTACGAGGTGCCGTTGTAAAGGTTTATCCCTCAATACCTTCATCTGATCTGATCAGGTTCGGGAAGGTAAGATGCCTTGCTAACGGCAACTTCTCTTAAAGTTTATGTTCTCCTTGTATATGTTTTTGTTTTCTCTAGTTACAATGAATTATCTTCTTTTTGTCTTCTGGATTAGTCTTCTTTCTTCTCTTCTATATTTTGTGTTTTTGTTCTTCTCTTTATCTTCTCATTTCATATTTGTTATTTTGTTCTCTTATCTTTTACATTCTATAGATGGATTCCTTTATCTTCTACATTCTATAGATGGATTCCTTTTCTCTCTGTGTTTTCCTCTATACACAATAGGCTTCCAGAGTTCCTTTTATAAGTAACATTTTGAGCGTCATAACCTCTCTCTCTCTCCACCAGTTTCAACCCGAACATTTACTCTGCCTTTAAATATTCTAATGTGAGTTGAGTAACCTTATCCATTCTGCATATATTAACTCAAACTTTTATGATCTGGTTTTATTCAGCTTAGGAAGGAGGGTAGCACATCAATATTGCTGATACTTTTGATATATCCCGTTAGCCATTCCTTTCACCACATCTTCTACTTCCTACAATAAAGTCAGTTGTCAGCTAGCAGAAAATTAAGCCTCTGATTTCAATGGACATCCAACTCCAAGCAAACTTGTTTAATTGCCAGAATTAAATTTACGAAGGTAAAATATTTAAGTCATAGTTTGCAGAGAACGAAATAAAAAGACCGAAATATACTGGTGGTACAGTCATCAGAATTAATTCGTTTAATTTTCCCTGTTAGTACCACTGCACGGTAGAGAGGTATCCCCTCTACCCCCTTTCCTTGTTGGTTCCATACCCCCACCTAAACCCTCCCATTTTCTCTCCGACCCTAGAATTACACCCACCCTCCCTTCTCTCGTTCTTACCCAGCTAGGAGCTATTTCTGGCATCTCACCGTTTACATTTATTCTGAACACCTGATGAAGGAATGAAGTATTTCACACACATCTCTCGATCGCCATCTCCTGCACATTAAAAATATGAAATAAACGAAACCTAACCTGAAGCTGCTAATTACTACCGTTACTAGTAGGGTTAACGTTACTGTATAGTGTTTATGGATATACCAGGTGTGAAGGGTAGATAGACACACTTATATAATTATATATAAGGTACAATGAGATTATTTGGTTATACACGAAACTGTTATACAGAGTGATATTGTAGTAGAAGAATTATAGATCAGTTCAATATTATAACTTGTAGTTAGTCTGGGATATAATAAATGAGCGTTATATAGTTATTAAGTAATTATTCTTAACAGATGTGAATTTCATTTATCTTAAAAGTTATCTCAAGAGAATAAGCTTGATTAGGCCTGAAGCTTTCAATATTATTATGTGGAGTAGATACTCTACGCCTTGCCATTACTCAGGGAGTATTGGCGATGGGCTGGTCTATCAGAGTGAGACTTGAGCGATCTCTGCCATACCCATAGCTTACTCTGACTGTTCCTTTTACTTATATATTTTCTAGATCTCAAGTGACGGCATCTCTTCCGTGGATTGACCTCCCAGTCTACCAAGATTGGAAGCTAAAGCGTCACATTATTCCTTTGCCCCTCAACTTTCTCTTCATAATTGCTGAGGGGCACAGGGCCCTGGGTGGGGCTTTGGTTTCCCGGGCGTTTACGCATCCTCCTCAGCACCCCGCCATGGAGTGGCTTCGGTCACCCAGGCTTTATTGTGGTCGGCAGGGAGGGTTCTGTGGGGGCGCTCGTTTATGGCCTTGGCCTTACTCAGGGCCTTGGGGCTGTTCGGCCAGGCAGCTTGGGGAACAACAACAACAACAACAACTCAGGGAGTATTTAACACAATTTGATATGTTTCAACCCATATTGCTACATAGCCATAGCGGATGCCCCCCTTAACTTGGTTACAACACAAGATACCTGATAAAATAGAGTAACCCTATGGCAAGGTTTTAAGGGTAAGGTGACCATATGAATAAGTCCTTCCCTAATGTATGGGTGAACGTAAATGTTGAGGGAAAGGGAACTTTAAAATAAGACCCACCCTAATGGATAGATGAGCGTAAGAGTGCCCTAGGGGTAGTTAGTAAAAATAGGGCATATATATTGGTTATCAACCATTCAGGATTATTTAGCCTGTTTAAATCAAGTAATATTTTCAAAGCTGGAGCCTTTTTTCAAAAACTACAGTACCTTGCCCGAGGGTAGTTCGTGTCCCGTGTATATAGAGTAGTTTTACATTATGATCAATTAGGAAAGCAATGTGGCCTAATGATTGGGTAGATAGCTATGTTACGAGTGTTGAATTCACGTAATGCAGTCACATGGCCGACTCATCTCGGCAATAATTCATAGCATGTATTGGCAAATTGGCTGTTTACACTTAATGAGTCCTGAATTGTCTGGCAGCAGTGAAATTTGTGGAGAAAATTATTAAGCAAATGTTTAGTTATTGTATACGGTGCTAATAAGTAGTTATATTAGTATTAAATAATGTTATACAAAGAAATAATTAAAAATAATTGAATGGTTTATTTTGTGTGTTTATTGATGGGAGAGACTCATGGAGGAATTGACACAGACGGTCCTCGTTGTCTCAAGCTTGTTACGTAGCCGAGCCTGAGCCATTACAACGATGAAAAGTAAATACAACTTCGCGTGGGTTAGTTTGGCAGTTTTATTTGAGTATGATAGTTCAACAGTATTAAACCATCAGTGAATCGGTAGGAAACTTTCAGGTTTCAATGGTAGGCCTAAATGTGTCAGTAGGAATCACTCGAATCATATGTAAGGTTTTCGTTGAACATTCCCTCCCCCCCCCCCCCTCTCTCTCTCTCCTGCTTTCAAATTTAGTAAAGCTCATACTTAACTCTACCTATGATGCATTGCATTCCTGCATTAGTTGTTCAGAATAAATGCAATTGATGAGGTCCAGAAGTAGCTGGGTGAGAGCGAGAGAAGGGAGGGTGGGTGTAGTACTGGGGTCGGAGAGAAAATGGGAGGGTTTTGGTGGGGGTATGGAACCAACAAGGAAAGGAGGTAGAGGGGATACCCCTCCACCGTGCAGTGCTACTAACGCCTAGTCCAGGGGAAATGAAACGAATTAATCCTGACGACTGTACCATGTGGGGTGGACGGTGAAAATTATATGAAGATCTCGAACAGAGGACATGAGACTGGGAGTCTAGAGATATATTATGTTATACCGATAATAGGAAGAGGCAAAACCATATATATTGTGTATATCCCAACACTTGTGACTTATAAACTCGATTGCAAAATTGATAGTCAACATATTACTAGTTTGTGTATCTTCTCAGTGTTATTGGTAAACTAGGAAGCACTGGTTTTCATTATAAAACATTATACGACACCATCATTTGGTCAATTATATAATTTGATTATCGTTTTGAATAGAAAGCTTATCATTTGGCACAATAATAGTAATATAAATTATCATTTGTATTATGTTTTTGCTTTTATGAATTTGGATGTCAGTCACACTACATCATAATAATAAACTGTTTTGTATGGAATGACGAAATATATGAATTTGGGTGTCAGTCACACTACATAATAATAATAAAGTAGACGTGCCGTTTTGCCCAAAATCAAAACGGCATACCCAACTCTGCGATGGGTTACCATCATCACTATTAATACCATCATCACTACTACTTCCTTCATAACTACAACCGCCACAATCATCACGACTACTATCATCATCACCATTACTATGATCATCATCACTACTACAATAATTATAATCATCACTACTACTCTCACCATCATCACTACTACTGTCACCATTGTCACTACCATCTTAATCACTACTAGCATTGATACTACAACTATCAACCAGCATTACTACTATCATCACCACCATCTTACACTCATCATTACTACTGTTAACATCACTACTACTATAACCATCATCATTACTACTGTCACAAGTATTACCATCATGTATCCTACTGTCACCATCATCACTACTACTGCCATCATCACCATTACTATGATCTTCATCATCACAACTATTGTCATCATCACTACAACTTTCACCATCATCACTACTACTCACCATAATCACTAATACTCACACCATCGTCACTTTCATCATAACTACTGTCATTATTATCACTAGAACTATCATTACTTGTCACCATCATCACTACTACTAGTACTGTCACCGTCATATCTACTACTGTCACCATCATATCTACTGTCATCATCATCACTACTGTCAACATCATCAATACAACTACAACCATCATCACTACTATTATCACCATCATCACTACTATCACCATCAATCCCACTATTACTACCAGCACTTCTAATGCCAACTAACTAACTTAACCTAGCAAATGCGTAGCGAGATGTTTTCGCCCCCAGAACGCCATCATTGCTGGTGAGGGGGGGGGGTGTGTCTGGGAGGAGGGGAGGGGGGAACCATATTTTGGACCTAAAATCATAACTATTGCATAAATTCAAAAAATCCATTTTGACTGACGTTCGCATTCACGCAACAAATGTTCGTGTGAAATTTGGTGAAAATCCGTCCAACGGTCTAGGAGGAGTTCCGAGACAGACGGACAACGACAACAACGACAACGCCGACGACAGATATTTTATTCGTGTGGTACCCACTATACTGGGGGGGGGCGATACCAAACTCTGCTTACGCAGAGTTGATAAACTGTTTTGTGTGGAATGACGAAATATATGAATTTGGATGTCAGTCACACTATATCATAATAATAATAAAGTAGACGTGCCGTTTTGCCCAAAATCAAAACAGCATACCCAACTCTGCGATGGATTACCATCATCACTACTAATACCATCATCAATCACAATCATCACTACTACTGCCATCATCACTACAACTGCCACAATCATCACGACTACTGTCATCATCACCATTACTATGATCATCATCACTACTACAATTACAATCATCACTACAACTCTCATCATCACTACTACTGTCATCATTGTCACTACCATCTTAATCACTACTATCATCATTGATACTACAACTATCAACCATCATTACTACTATCATCACCACCATCTTACAATCATCATTACTACTGTTAACATCATCACTACTACTATAACCACCATCATTACTACTGTCACAAGTATTACCATCATGTATCCTATCACCATCATCACTACTACTGCCATCATCACCATTACTATGATCTTCATCATCACAACTATGGTCATCATCACTACAACTTTCACCATCATCACTACTACTCACCATCATCACTAATACTCACACCATCATCACTACAACTATCATCACTACTATTATGACCATCATCACTAATACTAGTACTGTCACCATCATATCTACTACTGTCACCATCATATCTACTACTGTCATCATCATCACTACTGTCATCATCATCAATACAACTACAACCATCATCACTACTATTATCACCATCATCACTACTATCACCATCAATCCCACTATTACTACCATCACCATCAATCCCACTATTACTACCATCACTTCTAATGCCAACTAAACTAACTTAACCTAGCAAATGCATAGCGAGATGTTTTCGCCCCCAGAACGAATGTGTTCTTAGTGTGTGAGCTAACACACAGTGTGTGGGGGGGGGGGGAACCATATTTTGGACCTAAAATCATAACTATTGCATAAATTCAAAAAATCTTTTTTGATTGACGTTCGCATTCACGCAACAAATGTTAGTGTGAAATTTGGTGAAAATCCGTCCAACGGTCTAGGAGGAGTTCCGAGACAGACGGACAACGACAGACATTTTTTTCGTGTGGTACCCACTATACGGGGGGGCGATACCAAACTGCTTACGCAGAGTTGATTAAAACTAAGAGAACCGGAAGTAATATAAGGTGTAGGATAAACACGTTTGGGAAGGGACTCGGGGAGCAGCCAAGGACAGTTTGGACACTTGATCCTCAGTGTTTTGGAGGACAAGCAGCCTAGAAGGGTCACTAGACTTGTTGTTGCTTGATTTCCTTTGTACTCTCTCACCTCAGAGTTCGACTCACGGAAGTATGTATGTGTTAGTGTGTGACTGCGGGAAATATACCGGTAATTGTTTTCATATGCGTTTTATCGGCATAATTCGGGTGTTAATAGTTGGTTAAAGTGTCAAGTGGATGTCGGCATCGTTCCAGGAAGACGGTAACCCGAGGAAGAGTGCGTATTACGTAAGAGGTTTGGAGGATGACCATCAGTACCAGCATCTGATCAAGGTAGGTTCTGCGATCTTGGTATTGGATAATTGGTGAATTGGTCGGACAAGAACCTGTATTTAACCCCAGCGTTGTTGGTGATAATACAATAATTTTGCGGTATTCCTAACCAGATAGTGTAAGATGTTACTATATATATTATAAGGATTACATAAGAACATAAGAAAATGGGAGTCTGCAGAAAGCCGATTGGCCTAAGCAAGGCAGATCCCTGTCCCACACAACCCCAATTATAGGCTCAACACTCTAATACCCTGAGGATCATCTTACCAAAACGGATAGAGATTAACCCTCTCCGACATATGACGCGATTTTGAGCCTATTAGGGATACTTTAAAACCTTTGTTACCATCAGGGGTATTTAGAAACCTTTAGTTTAGTTACTTCAACCTCTGCAGTTGTCTTTGAGTTAGC
Source organism: Paralithodes platypus (assembly GCA_032716605.1). Classification (NCBI taxonomy): domain Eukaryota; kingdom Metazoa; phylum Arthropoda; class Malacostraca; order Decapoda; family Lithodidae; genus Paralithodes; species Paralithodes platypus. The sequence continues at coordinate 11,725,577 of CM064578.1, read as the reverse complement.
TGTGGGCAGAAAACTAATTTTGGAGAGGTAATTATAAGAGTGAGAGAACTCTATTTCTTATTGCTAATCTGGCAACCTGTGCATCATATGAGTCTGAAAGGGTTAATGCTGGATTAAGGGGGTCTGCAGAGCGCCGATTGGCCCAACCCGGCTGATCCCCCTTCACACCCAACCCTTCTCGTCCATATGCTTATCTAATTTTATCTTAAAGCTCCCTACCGTTTTTGATCCCACTATATCACTTGGTAGTCCATTCCACCCATCTACAACTCTGTTACCAAACCAATATTTGCCTATATCTTTTCTGAAACAAAATTTATCTAATTTGAAACCATTGGTACGAGTTCTTTCGCTATCACTGAGCTTTAGTACATTTGTCATGTCCCCTTTGTTAATCCCACTTGAACACCTCTATCATATCCCCTCTAACTCTGCGTCTCTCTAACGAATGTAAACCTCATTTCTTCAACCTTTCTTCATACGGAAGATTTCTAATATTATGGATCATTTTTGTCATTCTACGCTGTACTCTCTCCAATGAATCTATGTCCATTCTGTAATAAGGACACCAAAATTGGACAGCATAATCCATATGGGGTCTCACTAATGACAAGTAAAGTTTTAAGATAACATCAGCAGTTCTGTTACTCACACTCCTAGAGATGAACCCGAGAATCCTGTTTGCCTTATTACGAACGTTTATACACTGTTTTCTAGGCTTCAAATAATTGCTAACAAACACACCTAGATCTTTCTCGCAGTCTGAATTTTCTAATTCTAAATTAGCTAGTTTATATTTAACATTTGTTTGCATCTTCCCTATCTTTAATACCTTGCATTTGTCAATGTTAAACTTCATCTGCCAATTTACTGACCATTCATGTAAGGAATCTAGATCCCTATGGAGGCACTCTATATCGCTATCTGAATCAATTGATCTCCCCACTTTAGTATCGTCTGCGAATTTACTTGTCCTACTAGTTATACCTAAATCTAGGTCATTTATGTATATAAGAAACAACAGGGGACCTAATACCGATCCCTGGGGGACACCACTTTTGACTGCTCCCCACTCTGACTTGGTACCATTTATGCTGACTCTCTGTTTCCTACCAATTAGCCATGACCTAATCCATCCCAACAACGACCCTCCTATTCCATGTGCCTCAACCTTTCTCATCAATCTCTTATGAGGGACTCTGTCGAAAGCTTTACTGAAATTTAAATAAATATTATCATATGACTTGTCACTATCTACTGCTTCATATACCTCTGAGAAAAAGCTAAGCAAATTAGTAAGGCAAGAACGTCCCTGAGTGAATCCATGCTGAGAAGAATTTATTAAGTTAAATTTGTCTAAGTGGCTTCTAATTTTCCTAGCAATAATAGACTCTAGCAACTTTCCTATGATTGATGTGAGACTAATGGGACGGTAATTGGATGCTATCGATGTATCACTTTTTTTGAAGATCGGAACTACATTTGTAAGCTTCCAAGCTTCTGAAACTAAACCTGTTTCTAATGACTTGTTAAATAAAAATGCTAATGGACTACTTAACTCATCTCTGCATTATTTTAATACTCTAGCATATACCTAGCATATATTGTTTTAATGAATATTGGAATATTACAATACTTGTAGTTGTCATTATACAATTTAGCGTATCCTATTTACTAGATAGTTAATATAATTATTGCAATGTGGTGTACGGAAACATTATTATAATATTCTTAGTTTCAATTATATTCCTAACGTATCTTATTTACTGCCTAGGAATATTGCAAAAACACGGTAATTTGCCAGCTCTCACAGAACACTTGTTCGCATGTTTTCGTCCGATTCGATTGATTACTGGCTAGTAAGTTTTTGAGTGTGATCAACAAGTATCTGTGCCACATATTAAGTAACTTATGACGTGACTCGAACACAAGATCCGTGTGTGTGGGGTTGTCCATAGCCACCACCATTATGATAAGTACAATATGTGGTCCGGGCATAGACGGTACTCACATAATCTATTTTGTATTAATTTCACCACAACACCAAACACCTCCAATGAAATTAAGGAAAGCATATAATTATGTGATCCACCAGGATGTTTTACTTCACCAAATGTATTCCCTCGCTTTTATACATGCACTTTGATTGGTATTTTATTCTTGTAAATATTTATCTTGCCCTCTCTCCCCGCTCCATTAACCCCTTCTGTACCGACGACGTCTTTTAAAGTTTAGTCTAGCTATATCAAACGATTATGTGCAGTTTTAGAAGGATCTGCGGTAGTAAATATGGTTGAGATACTTCGAAGCCTGGTAGTTGCTGGAGGCCCTTTTTAAACTGAATAACTCGTCTAATAGCAGCCAGAATAAAATGAGAAAGACGTCGCCGGTACACAAGGGGTTAACTATAGCCTAACAATTACATTACTTGTTTTTCGTACGCCTAGATTTATTTTGATATGATTAGGTTTAAGTATGTTTGGCTATATTAGGTAAAGGTTGGTTTGGTTATATTTGGCTTAGTTATTTATTAAGCTAGGTTGGGGTTCTCTTATACTGTTAGGCTAGGTTCAGTTTGGTTTGATAGGGCTTAATTGTAGCTGGTTTAGATTGGTTAGACTAGAATAGGTTTGGCTTCGTTCTATTAGGATTGGATATATGGTAGGCTATGTTATGTTCCGGCACCGCAGATTGTAGTTTAGCCTATTATCTGAAACAGTATATTGACGAGGGTAAGACACACCATACTTTATCCCAGCTGCTGATAGAGTTGCCGCAGAATTAATGTATATTCATAGCAATAGCTTATGGAGATTGTGCATCCCCTCCCAAAATATTCCTGGCTATAGTAACAGGTAAGGAGGCTATCATAACCTTCCTCACAACATTCACCCTATTTTATATTTTATACTGGCTACACTCAGCGATTATATTCAGCTTAGGAAGGGCCTCCAGAAATTAACAGGCTTCACACTATCTTCATTAACCCTTTTTTCTATCATAGATACTATTTTAGCTGCACAAAATCGTATAAGTATAGTTAGAATATTCCAGTTCAGTTCATTCAGTGACAGGAGAAGGTTGTGTTAATCTGAGCTCCTGCCCGGACCACTTACCAGTGACCTTTAGTGACCAGTCACACCTACCTGTGTTTAGGGGCAGTGCACTCGTGTTATATAAAAGTGTTATAGCTCAGTTTTTACCTGTTAGTTTACTTGTTTTTGTTTTTCTGTACTTAGTTTCTTGCTCCTCGCTAAGCTTACTGGTGTGACGCCTACCAGCGTTGGCAGAATCGCCTCTCGTTAGCCACTAGCGTCCACCAGGGACATCAAAATGGGCTACAGTTATCAGAGAATGTTGTTCTTTCTTACATAGTACTCACATTGTCACAGACAGTCCAGTGATGGTCTTTATTTTCGTCTGTGACAACGGGAAGCATTTTATATCATTAGTAGAATATAAGATGCATTGTGGAGGGAGAGAGAGAGAGGCGAGAGCGTGGTGGTGATATGTGCGTGCGTATGTATGTGTTGCCTCGCTCGGAGGAGTTTTCCCGCTCGCGCGGGCTTTCCCTCGCCTTTGATTGGCTGGTGGCTCCGGGCGCGTCCTAGGGGCCTGCTGCCTTGTGACGTCTCGGCCCGTGATTGGCCGACCATCGCGCCCTTGCGAGCTCCTGTGTAACTAACCTCCTGCGTGAGGGTCCCGAGGAGCTACCCTCCTCAGGACAGGCTTGGCGTGCATGCTTCTAACATCCCTTTGCATACTCTCTCCCGATCACCCCCTTTACCACTATCTCTCTCTCTGCCCTTCTTCTTTTCCATTGCTCCTCCCCTTTATTCAATTACTTATCCTCTTGGGTTCTGCATACGGTTTCCATAGCCGGCCCATTGTATTGCATGCGCCGTCCTCTGAGATATTTACATGTACTTAGAATAGGTTTGAGGGTTCTTAGTTAGTAGAGGTTAAGAACTCTGTGTGTGTCTCCATTATTGATTTAGTGTTCTGCTCTTTTATTTAATGCTAGACTGGGATAAGGTTACTGTAGTCGTTGTCTCCGATGTGTGTATGGTTTGTTTATACCTACACGACTTCGACCGGTCCTGTGGTAGCCTAGGTTGTCTTTTCGGCTGCGTCTTTTGCGAGTGCAGCATTGTGTTGACTGAGGGCTTTGGCCTGTTCCAGTTCCACACTTTGCTGCCTCTTTGCTTGTCTTTTGAGGGTCGCCAGGATAGAACCAGATACTTGTGATCTGGATCTATCAAGAGAGCACCCCAGTCAATTAACGTAACTTAAAGGATGCAGTCTTAAGGATATCGCGAGGCTACGAGCCTGTCTTGCTCAACCCCAGTTCCTTACCTAGAGTATCCCAGCTAGACATTATTACTTGAGTAGACACTTGTTAGTATTTAATATAAGCTCTTTGATATGTACGAATTATTATTCACAGCATTTATTAGTCTAGGTTGTTGCTGAGCCGCACAACCATAGCAGACTGTTTCGTTGATGAGGAAGTACTTCTTTTTAGTGTCGAGCATTACTACCGTTGCGCATTTATAGTATTCTCGTGTCAGTTAACATTATATGTCCTATCTTTTAGTGTATTCAGTCTACACGTGTGGTGTCCTGCCTCCTGCCTTTATATAGTTTAAGATACGAGGTGGAGCAGATAACTGCAAATTTCAGGAGAATCGTTCAAATGGTGATGCAAGCATGAAATTTGGTACATGTACCCTTCAAGGTCCATTCTTCTCAGAAATACCGCTGGCCACGCGAAAATCAAAGATGGCGGTCATTTTTCAAGATGGCTGCCGTGCCTGACCATATATTGCTTATTTTTGTTTGTATTATTACCTGGTGAACATTTTAAGAGAAAACTGTTTCTTGCTAACCAGATTAATGAGAAGCACTGTTTTAATCATTGTCATAGTCAGCCGTCAGCCGTCCGGCTGGCTCAGTTGATAGCGTGCCTGATTCCCATCTTGAAGGTCTCGCGTTCAATCCCCGCTCAGATTGAAAAGTTTTTCTGGGATATAGCCGGCGGTTACCATCTCCCCATGAGCAAGGGGGATGGGTAATGGTCTCTGGTAGACTAAAAGAAAGCCAAGCGCTTGTGAATCCTCGAAGGAGGAGATACGGGCGCTATATAAGTAACCAGAAGATTATTATTATTATTATTATTATAGTCTATAATTGGAATTTTAGAATGGCATCCAAGATGGCGTCCATTAATTTCATATGTTCATATCTAAGCAACTACTGAACATATATACATGATTTTTGGTGTGCACATACATTCTTTGGGTCAGATAATCCAATGGAGCCATTTTCACATTTGTTAGTAAGGACTGAGGCAGTGATGAAATCTTACAAATATAATAGAGTGATGTCAACACACAACCAGGGCACACTGGTGACATCGCTGCTGTGCAACTCAGCATGGGGTTCAGTGTCAGCTTATTTTACTGTACTATACTATAACATAAGAACATAAGAACATAAGAAAATGGGAGTCTGCAGAAAGCCGATTGGCCTAAGCAAGGCAGATCCCTGTCCCACACAACCCCAGTTCAATTACAAAGCCCAATTATAGGCTCAACACTCTAATACCCTGAGGATCATCTTACCAAAACGGTTAGAGATTAACACAGGATTATGGGGGTATGCAGAGTGCTGATTGGCCCAACCCGGCTGATCCCCCTTCACACCCAACCCTTCTAAGTTGTAGTGAAGTTTAATTTAGTGTCCCAAATGCTTTCTAACAGCCCCATATCAATTAGCTACTAGACAGTAGTTGGTAGTTAGTAGATAGAGTTAGATAGCCGCACCTGAATTGACAGGGTATGCCAGCGCGGGAGAGCCGAGCCAAGGGTAAGGGGGCTATACATGACTTGCTCATGTACTTACCTGGATGGTGTACAGATCACACGGGACTTAAATGGCACTGGATGAATGATCGGGCTAGGTGTAGGTCAGCCGAACCTAGTTGTATCCCATAAAGTAATGTGTGTGTAATTTCGTTAAGGTGGTAAAAGGATAAACCCTCGGCCTTAATCAGAAAGCAAAATGGCAGATTCAAAATCCATTTTTCCCATAAGACAAACTGACTGGTCAAAATGTTGTCTTTGCCAGAAAGACAAAATAGGTGAAGATTTAACATCACCTAGAACCCATTATTCCCTTGACCATGATGGTTATGCCATGCTGGCTACCAACATACCGATGTTTCATGAAATCCAGGAAATGCCATTGATCGTGGATCCAACAAGCCTTGATGAAGGTGACGTCATAGATGCCACTTTGAGAAGAAATCAGGCAAAATACCATGTCAACTGCCGGTTGTTGTTTAACAACAGCAAGCTGAATCGCGCAAGGAAACGCCGAGCTAATCGTCAAAGTAGTGAGTCTGAAGACAATCATGCAAAGCAACGTCGAACTAGCTATGATGGTCAAACTTGTATTTTTTGTGAGAAAGTGGCACCTGCATCTGATCTCAGGCAGGTAATGACCATTAACCTTAACAAGAGGCTACAAGAGTGTGCAGAGGCACTTAACGATGGCAAGCTTCTTGCTAAATTGAGTGGTGGAGATGCTATTGCACAGGAGCTAAAGTACCACAGAGTGTGTCTCAGTGCCCTCTACAACAGGGAAAGGTCCCACCTGAGAAACCTTGAGAAAAGCTCAAGTGCCACTGATCTGGAGCCAGATGTTTATCCATTAATTTTATCAGAGCTGGTGACATACATTGTTGAAAGCAACCTATGCTCAGAGGAGCCAGTCACATTTCGCCTGGCAGATATATGCCACCTTTACCAACAGCGTCTGGCACAACTTGGTGTGGATTTACCACGTGTAAATTCCACCAGACTGAAGGATAAACTTCTGGAAGAAATTCCAGAACTTGAAGCTCATAGAAGTGGAAGAGATGTACTTCTTGCATTTCAGAAAGATGTGGGCAAAGCAATTACCCAAATTTCTGATTTTTCAGATGCATTCATCACTGCTAAAGCAGCAAAGATTCTAAGAAAATGCATGCTTGAACATCAATCAAAATTTGATGGCACATTTCCAGCTGGTTGTGTGCAAAATGCCATACCTCCCCTTCTGCTTCAGTTTGTGGGGATGGTTGAACATGGAGCTGACATCAAGTCTCAACTGAGATTTGGAGTTTGAAAGTCTGATCAGGCCATTGCCCAATTGATGCAGTTTAACTGCTACTCCCGATACAAAGAGGGAGCTGCTACACATAGGCACTCAAAAGACAGAGAAACACCATTCCCAGTCTACATGGGACTCTCAGTCTATGCCAAAACCCGGAAAAGAAACCTGGTCGAAATGCTGCATGAGCATGGCCTCAGCATATCATATGACAGGGTGTTGGAGGTCTCAGCTGAATTAGGAGATGCCACAGTCAACAAGTATGTCGAGGAGGGTGTGGTCTGTCCACCAGTACTGCGTAAAGAGTTGTTCACCACTGCCGTGATGGACAACATCGACCACAACCCTTCCGCAACAACTGCCACAACCTCCTTCCATGGGACTAGCATTTCTGTATTTCAACATCCCACCAAGGTAAATGGTGGCCATGAGCGTCAAAAACTCAGGCTTGGACCTGAGAAAGTCAAGGCCGTTCCAGAACTTCCTGATACATTCACAAACATTACTCCTGCATCAGGCAGGTGCAAGTGCTACAGGCTGGGTCTCTCCTGTACAGCTCTGTGCACTTGCAAATGTGAGGTGTGAGTCTTTGATTCAATGGTATTTTTACTAATGTTATTTGTACTCAATGGATATGTATAAATGGTGTGAATTAGGCCGTTTCCTACGATATAATCTTCCTTCACTTTGTCTAGTTACTTATGACCCTGATGAGTTAATAATGTGACAAGTCTTTCTAATTCTCTGACCTCAAAAATGTTGGATTAGATGAAAAAATCATTTGTCTAGCTCTACTAATAGCCAAGATATCACAAAATTTGGCTTTAACCCCAGAAGGCCGATACACTACTCAAATAGCACGGCTTTAAATAGCCTTTAAATAGCCTGCTGATGGCTGCTATTTACTTGTATGACGTCACGGTACTTTTGCGGTAATTTTCACCGAGTTCCAATATCACCGAAACTACCGTGATGTCAACACAATGGGTTTAAGGAAATTTCACTATGGCAAAGGTGCGTAAACACGGAAAATCACGGAAAAGTTACCTCACGAAACAAGCAATATCTCAGTAACTACTGGGCCTATGTAACTGAATTTTTTTATGAGACAAAAGCTGAAAGTGACCTCTCTCACGTGGTTTATGACTCATTTCTCTATCTTTATTCTTTGATTAGCTATTAAGCCATAAACACTACCGAAAATCGCCAAAAAAAACTGGCCTCCTCGGGTTAATGGTGGCCATCTTGGACGCCATCTTAGTTAAAGTCTAATATGCAACTGCTTTGGACAAAATTACCTTCACTTACCACGTTAGAGCCAAAAAAAAATGGATTGGACAGTATTCATGTCTTTTTTCTTTCAATTAACTGACCCATAACAGTAGGGCTCAGTCAGATGTGTCGGCCATCTTGAAAAATGGTCGCCATATTGAATTTTTGCGTGGCCAGCGGTATGTGCTTTGAAAGTGAGCTTTGAAGAATACCTGTACCAAATTTCATGCTTGCATCACCATTTGAACGATTGTTTCACTTATCTGCTTCACTGAGCACCCCAGTCAATTAACGTAACTTAAAGGATGCAGTCTTAAGGATATCGCTAGGCTACGAGCCTGTCTTGCTCAACCACAGTTCCTTACCTAGAGTATCCCAGCTAGACATTATTACTTGAGTAGACACTTGTTAGTATTTAATATAAGCTCTTTGATATGTACGCATTATTATTCACAGCATTTATTAGTCTAGATTGTTGCTGAGCCGCACAACCATAGCAGACTGTTTCGTTGATGAGGAAGTACTTCTTTTTAGTGTCGAGCATAACTACCATTGTTGGCATTTATAGTATTCTCGTGTCAGTTAACATTATATGTCCTATCTTTTAGTGTATTCAGTCTACACGTGTGGTGTCCTGCCTCCTGCCTTTATATAGTTTAAGATACGAGCATCTTATGAGCATCAGACTTTCTTCAGAAGTTTCCAGGTCTATGCTGTAGGACTATACTTCACTTTCTTTCAGATAGGAGTGAAGAGTTTATTGTTGTTTAGAGTAACTGTATTGAAGCATTTTTTTATTGTATTAAATCTTGCAGTGATTTAATTGATCTCTCCATAGCTTCCCTTTTATGCATTTTAACGTAACTTGCATCTTGTTTATTATCAGGCTATACCAGTGTGGGTTAGCCTGAAGTAGAGTACATTTATGCCCAGTTAAGGATACCCCATTATCGCAGATTAACTCTGGAAGGTATAGGTGTTTTTTGTTCACCGGCATATAAGTTCAAGGGTTTGGATCTAGCGTACCGTTGTTGCATAGTGCCCTATTACTAGTCCAATCATTAAGTGCCCTTGTTTTATTCGTAGCCCCGGTCGTAACAAATGGCGACCTTGCCTAGGATCTTATTTTAGTAGAAGCCAAGATCCATTTGTTGTTATTGCAGTAGTAACAAATGGCGACCTTGCCTAGTATCTTATCTTAGTTGCAGGATTGTTGGACATTTGTTTTTTGAGGAATATTTTGGACATGTGGAATTTTTTTTTGGCAACGTAGTATAGCACTTGAGTTGTCTTCGAGCATTTTTTGAATGAATAGTGCTACATGAGAGTTTTGGTACTCCTTATTTTTTTAAACGTTGAGAATTTTCGGTGGACACTATGTCGAACGACGGATCAATGCACAGTGAGGACACAGTACGAGAAGCAGACTCTGAGGTGCAGCAGCTAGGTTTGTTAGAAGGCATTAGAATAGTAACTAGTGAGGAGGATGCAAGGGAGTTTCTGGAGATGCCTATTACTGTTGACCGGGTGTCAGGGATTGATCGGTATGGTCTCCAGTGTTTGGCCACGGTCATGGGGCATGTTGGCACTAGCAGCATGACGAGAAGTGACCTGGTGGCCTGTGTGCTCGGTGGGGTGCGTGGGGCTTCAGGTTGAGCGGGAGCTGGGGCATCTTCGGCCCAGCCCCCATTCCACTTGACTCCTACCATGGCGCCCCCTCGGGCTCCGGAACCGGGTACGTTCCCGCAGGCCGATAGTCACTGGCAGCGTGGTTTGCACTTGGGTGGGTCTCCAATTGTTGCATCTCCTCCTCCTCAAGGTTTAACTCCAGATATGATCTTCCAGCTTGAGATGGCTAAGCTCGAGCAACGGCAGCGGGAGGCTGAACTCAGGATTCAGGCTGAGGAGAGAAAGGCCATACATGAGCAGCAGCAACGGCAGCAAGAGGCTGAGCTCAGGATTCAGGCTGAGGAGAGAAAGGCCATACGGGAGGCTGAGCTTCAGGTTGAGGCTACGAAGTAGTGTGCAGACAGAGATCTTGAGAAGTCTCGGGTGGAGTCGACAGCGCAGCGTCTCGGTTCTGGGAATCGAGGTCTTGATCAGTCTTTATCGCACCTTCTTAACACCTTACGAGCGGCCTATGCGGTTTATTTATGTGTACCGCACAGCGGGGTGTTTTTAGCCAAAATAGGGCTGTTTACGTGATCATTTTCATGCCTAAATAAGACCCAGAACGTAAAACAAGTACCTATCCCTGAAAGGGCATAAACAGAGCTTTCGAATGACACCATAACGATCCTTGTATGATGGATAGTTTTCTTGCAATAACCGTGCAACGCGAGTGCAAAAAGCAGGTAATTCGGTACTTTCAGTACATAATTGAGTATGTAGCGAGTGAGAGAGGGAGGAGGGAGCTGAGATTTGTGTCAGTAGGTTCGCCGCGGTGGTCTGGAGCAGTCATACGCTCGCTAGTCTCCTGCCACCACTTGTCTCTCTCTCTCAGCCACATTACGTGCTGAAATTGCCACTCGACCTATGTCGAGCGCCGCCACATAGTCCAGCTTTATTTAACTCGACTTATGTTGCTCGCCGCTAATTAAGGGTTAAGTTAGTCCCTGCATTTGACGAGTTGGGTGTCACCGAATTTTTCCTGCGTTTTGAGAAAAAGTGCCGGGAGCACCAATGGCCCGAGGTTAAGTGGGCAGCCCTTGTTTCCTCTAGGTTGGTTGGCAAAGGACTCAAGGCATATGATGCGTTGCCCTTGGAGTCTTGCATCGATTATGAGGTACTGAAGGAAGCTGTTCTGCGGGCGTACGAGTTACAACCAGAGACATATAGGTTGAAGTTCCGGGGTGTTACGAAGGGTCGTGAGTGCACTTTTCTTGAACATGCCCGGGAACTGTCTGATGCATTGAGAAATTGGCTGAGGTCAGAGAAGGTGACGACGTTCGAGGAGCTTGAGCAGTTAGTCATTCTAGAGCAATTTTTCAAGTGCACAGGCGGCGACCTGACTTTGAACCTCAAAGAGAAACAGCCTAAAACTCAACAAAAGGCAGCTGAGTTGGCTGACCTGAGAATGTCACTGATTCGTGGGTGCGGGTCTGCACAACGGACCGATGCAGTTAACAAGGGGTGCAACACTCCACCCCCCCCCCCCCCCCCCCCCGAGTCAGTGACGCACAATTTAATAACGAGAGTAAGAGCAATGATACCAATTTTGATCACAAGCCTAAAACCGTCCCGTTTAAGAAAGGTCAGGGCCCTTCCCCACCTCGGGGGAAGTCCAAGGGTGAAGTAGAGTGTTTTAAGTGTCATAACAAGGGGCATTTCGCACGTTCCTGCCCTAGTAACCAACCTACAGCAGTTGTGTCTTTGGCTAGCAACATTGGGGTGTCTCTGAGGTCTTCTGCATTTACCCGGGGTGATATGTCAGATGCGGGGCCACAGCTAGTGAAGAAGTGTCCGGAAGGCTCGAAACCTGTCCGCGATGCTTTTTGCGACCATAGAGGGCGTGGCTGCGTGAGTTGGGCTGGTTGCAAGCATGGGTTGGAGTTGTTGCGTGATACAGGTGCATCCCAGACTCTGATGAAAAACTTTACAGGCCAACCTATAAACGCGGCACGGGTGGTTGTGGTGCAGGGTATTAATGCTACAAGGTCATACCTGTTGGTTCGAGTATAGCTGGAGGTTGAAGGTGTGACACGAGAGTTGGATGTCGGAATCGTGGAGAAACTGCCAGTAGAGGGCGTCGACCTTCTTCTCGGCAACGACTTTGCGGTACCTGCTTCTGAGGTTCCACCCTTAGTCGGTGCCGAGAGGGCGGCCGACGTGAGTAGGGAGGGGCAGGAGTTGGTCAAGAGATGTCAATCACAGCAGAGGGCGTGTGTTGACACCCGATCTCGTGCATCTAAGGTGTCACAGCCTATTCCTCAGTCTCTAGACCAGCGGAGGAACGGTCGGAAGGAGAAAGCTAAAGTTGGGAGTTTTGTGAGTTTTGCTCCAACGGCTCTTCTTAGCGACTCAGTACTTGATCCAGAGGTGAGCTCCGGAGTGGCCCCAGAACCTGTCATCCCTAGTGACATGGTTGGGCATGATGGCACTCCGCGACTTAGTAGTTCCCAGGTGGAGGAGAGTTGTGGGAACGGGGCTATTGAACACGAGGATGGGGAAACATGTCATGTGAACCTGTTAAAGGAGTTTGTGAGGCAACCACCTGAGCAGCCTACTGTCCCTGCGTTGGTCTGCAGCGGCCAAGGTGGAGAAGGAGAGGGGGGCAGTGGGGCACAGGTGGAGGAGAGTTGGGATTGTTATGTCTCGGCGGAGCAGTGGGCGGGGGACACGAGTCTGGTGGCTGTGGAAGCGCTAGAGCACCTGCCTGAGCAGCAGTGTGCAGCGCTCCAGCACCAGCTCGGTTCATACCCCACTGGTCGTGCCGAGCACCCAGGCCTCACAACTCATGCGGTGCACGATGTTCCGCTGGCAGGTCACTTGAGTGTGAGTAGACCGTTGGCCTCATTGTTTCGGTGGTTCAAGGTGGGCGACGAGGCTTTGGCATGGTTGTCAGGTCAGTGTCGTCCCATGGCTGCCAAGGGTGGTGGTCAGAATGAGGACATTGAGCAGATTGGTGAGGTGGGCTGTGGAATGGATGTGCCCGGTCGTCGCATAGCCTCCCAATGCTGCTCTAGTCAAATGCAACAACCCTACCATGGACCGACTGTATCTGGCCATGTCGCTGAAGGCGGTGATGCTGCGCTGGCAGATGTAGTCGCAAGGAATGCGGGGGTGCGCATGTACGGTATCGGCGGGGAAGCCTTAGCAATTATGAACTATGGGAGTGACTGCACAGGTGGTACTGATTGTCCCTCTCATTACCTGGCTGTTCTAGGGACGAAGGTGGAGAAGGAGGGAGTCTATAGTTTAGAAGCTGCGGTCTCGGCTGGGTTGTGGGAGGGCACTAGGCATGTTGTTCTTCGAGATAAGTTGCAACATCTTGTTCCTGAGCGACAAGAGGAGTTGTTTACTAGGCTGTGGCAGTACATCCGCATGTTTGTTGCTTCTCCAGGCCTGATGTACGGGGTAGAATCCGACATGGAGGCTGGAGACAGTGCAAGGCTCAAGTTAGTTCCCTACCGTATAAATCCTGCTCAACAGCCTGTCGTGAAAACAGAGCTAGACGACATGTGGAAAAAGGGTCTGAGGGATAAAGGATATCGTGAGTGGTCGTTGCCAGTGAGTTTGCAACCTGAGTTGAGTGGCAAGATCCGTGTGTATGGTGATTGCAAGAGTGTGGAAGCATTATCCCTGACAAACGCCTATCCATTACCTAGAGTTGACGACACCATAGACCGCATCGGGGCTGCCTCGCTCATCACGAAGGTAGAACTAGTGAAAGGTTATTGGCAGGCCCCGTTGCCGGAGAGAGCGAAGAGAAGTGCCAGTTTTGTGATGAACTGGGCAGTTTATCAGTGTCAGGTGTTGTTTTGCTGCCGGAACACAAGTTGGATGTGTGCCATGTTAAGGGCACTGATAATGTTTTGGCTGATTGTTTGTCACGGGAGGGTTTGTGTGCAGGAGAACCCTCGCCGTTCAGTCAGTGTGTGTTGAGAGTGGAGAAAAACAGGCTTGCCCCTGTAGAGCAGCCGTCAAAATCAACATTAAAATTAAATAAAAAAAAATCACATAAAAACTTTCTTTTTGATAGTTAATTGTAAGTTGCCAATGTTATAGCTAAAGTCCTAACTTGAACCTGTCTTTCACTTAGTAGGCTGAGCTCTGTGAAGCTCGCTCAGGGAGAATAGCAGGCTAAAATTATACTATTATGTTTGGGAGGGGTTATAAGATTTTCTTCATGCTAAAATGTTGTTTTATTTAAGATTGAGCTTTGCATTTCATTTCTGGTGGAGTGGCTAGTTGTGGCGGGTCTTGTCGGCATTCTGCCTTGTTAGATATGGTGCTCGCCAAATGTTGAGCGTCCCATATCTTGGGCGGGGTGTGACGCCTACCAGCGTTGGCAGAATCGCCTCTCGTTAGCCACTAGCGTCCGCCAGGGACATCGAAATGGGCTACAGTTATCAGAGAATGTTGTTCTTTCTTTCATAGTACTCGCATTGTCACAGACAGTCCAGTGGTGGTCTTTATTTTCGTCTGTGACAACGGGAAGCATTTTATATCATTAGTAGAATATAAGATGCATTGTGGAGGGAGAGAGAGAGAGGCGAGAGCGTGGTGGTGATATGTGCGTGCGTATGTATGTGTTGCCTCGCTCGGAGGAGTTTTCCCGCTCGCGCGGGCTTTCCCTCGCCTTTGGTTGGCTGGTGGCTCCGGGCGCGTCCTAGGGGCCTTCTGCCTTGTGACGTCTCGGCCCGTGATTGGCCGACCATCGCGCCCTTGCGAGCTCCTGTGTAACTAACCTCCTGCGTGAGGGTCCCGAGGAGCTACCCTCCTCAGGACAGGCTTGGCGTGCATGCTTCAAACATCCCTTTGCATACTCTCTCCCGATCACCCCCTTTACCACTATCTCACTCTCTGCCCTTCTTCTTTTCCATTGCTCCTCACCTTTATTCAATTACTTATCCCCTTGGGTTCTGCATATGGTTTCCATATCCGGCCTATTGTATTGCATGCGCCGTCCTCTGAGATATTTACATTTACTTAGAATAGGTTTGAGGGTTCTTAGTTAGTAGAGGTTATGAACTCTGTGTGTGTCTCCATTATTGATTTAGTGTTCTGCTCTTTTATTTAATGCTAGACTGGGATAAGGTTACTGTAGTCGTTGTCTCCGATGTGTGTATGGTTTGTTTATACCTACACGACTTCGACCGGTCCTGTGGTAGCCTAGGTTGTCTTTTCGGCTGCGTCTTTTGCGAGTGCAGCATTGTATTGACTGAGGGCTTTGGCCTGTTCCAGTTCCACACTTTGCTTGTCTTTTGAGGGTCGCCAGGATAGAACCAGATACTTGTGATCTGGATCTATCAAGAGAGCACCCCAGTCAATTAACGTAACTTTAATGATGCAGTCTTAAGGACATCGCTAGGCTACGAGCCTGTCTTGCTCAACCCCAGTTCCTTACCTAGAGTATCCCAGCTAGACATTATTACTTGAGTAGACACTTGTTAGTATTTAATATAAGCTCTTTGATATGTACGCATTATTATTCACAGCATTTATTAGTCTAGGTTGTTGCTGAGCCGCACAACTATAGCAGACTGTTTCGTTGATGAGGAAGTACTTCTTTTTAGTGTCGAGCATTACTACCGTTGCGCATTTATAGTATTCTCGTGTCAGTTAACATTATATGTCCTATCTTTGAGTGTATTCAGTCAACACGCGTGGTGTCCTGCCTCCTGCCTTTATATAGTTTAAGATTCGAGCATGTTATGAGCATCAAACTTTCTTCAGAAGTTTCCAGGTCTATGCTGTAGGACTATACTTCACTTTCTTTCAGATAGGAGTGAAGAGTTTATTGTTGTTTAGAGTAACTGTATTGAAGCATCTTTTTATTGTATTAAATCTTGCAGTGATTTAATTGATCTTTCCATAGCTTCCCTTTTATGCATTTTAACGTAACTTGCATCTTGTTTGTTATCAGGCTATACCAATGTGGGTTAGCCTGAAGTACCCCGTTATCGCAGATTAACTCTGGAGGGTATAGGTGTTTTTTGTTCACCGGCATATAAGTTCGAGGGTTTGGATCTAGCATACCGTTGTTGCATAGTGCCCTATTACTAGTCCAATCATTAAGTGCCCTTGTTTTATTCGTAGCCCCGGTCGTAACACTGGGATCATGGCAGGTATGGAGTGCGAGTCTCTAACTGATCTGCATCATCTTATTCTCCAGGTAAGGGAAGAGATGGTTGTGGTGAAGGAAGAGGTCTTGGCTCTAAGGGAGGTTAATGTTAAACTTCAGAGGGAAGTGGATTTGATTAAACCCGAAAATCTAGCTTTCAAGCTTAGCCAAGAGGAAATAAAGTCGAGTAAGGGGAAAAGGGAGGAAGTTGATGAAAAATTGTATTTATGGCAGGTTGTTAAAAATACGGGTGGGAAAGTCACACTCAAGAAGCAGGATAGTAGAATAAGTATGAGTGTGACAAATACATTCTCTCCTTTGCGAGAAGAATGTGAGGGAAAAGATAGTCAGGATAAGGGATGGTTAGCCGAAGTGCCTGCCGCCGACAGAGCTCCAACCGCTGACGCTGTGCTACCTACCACCACCCCCACCACCACCAAGGGAGCTTCTGCCACCACCGGGGGTTCTCCAACTGCAGCTGCTGGATCCTCCTGAGGGAAAGGTAAGTCTGTGTCCCGAGAAGGTAAGTCTGTGTCGATTATGGGCGACTCCATGGTAAGACATTTAGTTAGGGCTACCCGCACTAAACTTAGGAAGGTTGTGTGTCTGCCTGGCCATGGAGTTGGGAGGGTTTTAGAGAAGATGGACCACATCTTGGAAGATAGTGGAGATAACCCCATTAGGGGAGGGAGGTGTGGTGGAGTGGTCATGCCACTGGATTGGTAATCCAACGGACCCGGGTTCAAATCCCGATATGTCAATGGGAAGATATAATTGGGATTGAATTTGTGCTGTACCTAGTATCAGTGCTTTACCACAAAGCCCACCGAAATGTCAAAAAAATACCCTCATTGTTCCCTGATTAAATAACACTGTATGAATATTCCCATATTCAAAATATGTTACAGGCGGACAATGCCTAGTGAGTTCACTGCTCAATAGATGGCGTTCTGAGAGTGAGGGTCTGAGTCTGGAGGGTGAGACGGTGAAGCACTTGAGTGAAGCTACCAGCCGCTTCAGAGATGGAGCTGCTTCGAGCCATGATGGATGCTTCGCACGTATCACTCCCCAGACTGGAACAAGACCTCACAGGCTTCACCGTGTTGAGTGGTGGAATGTACAGGCTCTCAGCCTATGCCCGAGAGGGAGTAGTTGGAATATAGAAAAAAAACAAAAAAATCTGTCTCAGTGCCGGGAGTAACGATGTTGGTAAGGGTAGAAGTGAGGAACTGCTGCAGCAGTATCGGGATGTGTTAGATAAGGTTAGGATGAAGGGAGGGATCCCTGTAGTACATTGTATCCTACCCAGAAGAGGAGTTCCCAAGGAATGGAGATCCAGGGCGATTGGTGTCAATTGCCGGTTAGAGAAATATTGCAAAGAAAAAGCAATACCATTCATTGATAACTGGGATAGTTTCTATGGGAGAGATGGGATGTACGCAAGGGATGGGGTTCATCTTTCACGGTTAGGGGTTTCCACATTAGCTAGTTCTTTAGATAGGGTGGTTGTGGGGTTTTGAACAGAAATATTGAGAGTGTAAATGAGAGGTTAAATGGAACAATTTTAGCGTCAGGCGAAAGCGATAAGGATATTCAGTCTCATACTAAAAATGATGACTATATTGCTAATGATAGTAGTGATGGTGCAACGGAAGATGGAAATGTCGTTAGAAATAAAGGTAAATTAGGTATAAAGAAAAGAAGTAAATTGAGAGTATATTACACAAACTGTAGGAGTCTA
Source organism: Paralithodes platypus (assembly GCA_032716605.1). NCBI lineage: Eukaryota > Metazoa > Arthropoda > Malacostraca > Decapoda > Lithodidae > Paralithodes > Paralithodes platypus. The sequence continues at coordinate 11,707,623 of CM064578.1, read as the reverse complement.
TGTAACAAAATGAACGAACTTAGAGCCCTTGTTAGCAAAGAAAATATAGACATAATAGCGCTAACTGAAACGTGGATTAATACAGAAACCAGGCATTTTTTAGCAGAATTTGATATACCAGGATATAGTTTGTTTAAATATGACCGAACAAGTAAGAGCCTCTGGTGGCGGTATAGCAGTGTTTGTCAGGAGTACATTAAAAAGCTGTATTAAATCAGGTATTAGACTAAATAACGATAATGAAAGTGTTTGGGTAGAGCTTAACGAAGGTAGTGAGACCATAGTTATTGGAGTTATGCATAGACCGCCAAATATGAGTAGAAAATTAATTAATGACGGAACGTCATTATGGGAGGAAATTAAAATGGCATCAAGGTTTAGCAATGTATGCATTATGGGGGATTTTAATTTTCCGAATATAGATTGGCAGCATCAAATAGGAGACTCTGATTCTGAGGAGTGTATAGAGGTAGTACAAGATAGTTTTTTATTTCAATTCATAGATACGCCGACTAGAGGTAATAATATTCTCGATTTAGTTTTCAGTAACAATGAACATATGGTAAATAATGTAGAGATAGGGGACCACCTAGGAAATAGTGACCACAATTCTGTGTATTTTAATATACAATGGAAAGGTAATACCAGAGAGAATACAACATTAATACCTGACTTCAGAAAAGCCAATTATGGTGGGTTAAGAAGAGCCATATTAGCGGACCCTATGGTAAAAAAATGTAGTCGATCCAGGTGTCCAAATGAGTGTACCCATTCTCAGGCACCTGTCATCTTAAGTCAGGAAGAGACGTCAACCTTGGTAGATACATACGATAATTTTATCGAGTCAGTATTCAATGCACAAAATTAATACATCCCCAAAAGAAAATTTAGATCAACACAGAACCAACCCAAATGGATGAATAATAGACTATTAGATCTTGTAGGACAAAAGAGAGGAATATATAGAACAAATAGGAAAGGCGAAATTCACCTACTTGCTTACTATCAGAATCTATCAAGACAGGTAAATAAGGATATTAGGAAAGAAAAAAGAAATTATGAAATTAAAGTTGCCAATGACTCAAAAAATAATCCTAAAGCTTTTTACCAACTATATAAATCCAAGGTTAGAGATGTAATTAGTCCCCTTAAAACTTCGATAGGAGAAATGACAGAAAATTATTTAGAAATGTGCAGTACATTAAATAGTCAATTTCTTTCCGTTTTCACTAATGAAAATTTGGCACAGTTCCCAGAAGTCCGTAAGGCATATAGCGATAGTATAGAAAATAGGTTAAGTACGGTTACTATAAGTAGAAATGATGTGCTTAAGGAAATTGACAGACTGAAACCTCATAAATCGCCTGGTCCTGATGAGGTATATGCTAGAGTATTAAAAGAATGTAGAGATGAGTTAAGTTACCCATTAACATTTCTATTTAATAAGTAATTAGAGACAGGTACAGTTCCAGAAGCTTGGAAGCTTGCAAACGTAGTTCCGATCTTCAAAAAAGGTGACAAATCAATAGCATCCAATTACCGTCCCATTAGTCTTACATCAATCATAGGAAAGCTACTAGAGTCAATTATTACTAGTAAAATTAGAAACCACTTAGATACATTTAATTTAATAAATTCTTCTCAGCATGGATTCACTCAGGGACGTTCTTGCCTTACTAATTTGCTTAGTTTTTTCTCAGAGGTATATGAAGCAGTAGATAATGACAAGTCATATGATATAATATATTTAGATTTCAGTAAAGCTTTCGACAGAGTCCCCCATGAGAGATTGATGAGAAAGGTTGAGGCGCATGGAATAGGTGGGGCGTTGTTGGGATGGATTAGGTCATGGCTAATTGGTAGGAAGCAGAGAGTCAGCATAAATGGTACGAAGTCAGAATGGGGAGCAGTTGAAAGTGGTGTCCCCCAGGGATCTGTATTAGGTCCTCTGTTGTTTGGTATATACATAAATGACCTTGATTTAGGTATAACTAGTAGGATAAGTAAATTTGCAGACGATACCAAAATGGGGAGATCAATTGATTCAGATAGAGATATAGAGTGCCTCCAAAGGGATCTAGATACCTTACACGAATGGTCAGTAAATTGGCAGATGAAGTTTAACATTGACAATTGCAAGGTATTAAAGATAGGGAAGATGCATACAAATGTTAAATATAAACTAGCTAGGCCTAATATGGAATTAGAAAACTCGAATTGTGAGAAAGATCTAAGTGTGTTTGTTAGCAATGACTTGAAGCCTAGAAAACAGTGTATAAGCGTTCGAAACAAGGCAAACAGGATTCTCGGGTTCATCTCTAGGAGTGTGAGTAACAGAACTGCTGATGTTATCTTAAAACTTTACTTGTCATTAGTGAGACCCCATAATTATGGATTATGCTGTTCAATTTTGGTGTCCTTATTACAGAATGGACATAGATTCATTGGAGACAGTACAACGTAGAATGACAAAAATTATCCATAATATTAGAAATCTTCCGTATAAAGAAAGGTAGAAGAAATTAGGCTTACATTCGTTAGAGAGACGCAGAGTTAGAGGGGACAAGATAGAGATATTCAAGTGGGTTAGTGGGATTAATAAAGGGGACATGAAAAATGTACTAAAGCTCAGTGATAACGAAAGAACTCGTACAAATGGTTTCAAATTAGATAAATTTCGTTTCAAGAAAGATATAGGCAAACATTGGTTTGGTAACAGAGTTGTAGATGGGTGGAATAGGCTACCGAGTGCTATAGTGGGATCAAGAACGATAGGGAGCTTTAAGATAAAATTAGATAGGCATATGGACGAGATGGGTTGGGTGTGAGGGTGATCTGTCAGGTGTGGCCCAGGTGTGGCGATCTGCAGATTCCCGTTTTTCTGACCTCTGACCGTTTTGGTGAGGTAAGTCCTAATGGTGTTTTTAAGCTGGGCTTATAATTCGGGTTGGGTGTGATAGGGATCTGCCTTGTGTAGGCCAATCGGTTTCTGCAGACTCCCATTTTCTTATGTTCTTAACCCTTTGGCTGCGGCTATGTTTGGGCTATTTAGGGCATATTCAGGCACTCCTGAATGATTAATCAAGCATCTGCATTAAATTAAGTGTATTCTGCCAAAAACTAGGCGAAAATAGCTTCAAAATGACACCAGAACGGACCCTGTACGTGGTCTGGTTCACCCGCAGTGGTCCCAGTGAAACGCGGGAACCCCGCTATTATGTAACACTCGCTCGCTTGGCTACACTGGTGAGAGAGACAGAGAGAGATCTGCGCGAGACACAGCCTAGCTCAGTGAGCCGCTCGGTGCTCTGAGGGTCGGAGGTGGGCCCCTCACGCTCCCGCCCACTGACACTCTATTTTTACGTTTTTTACTGGCTTTTAAAGTCTGGAAATTGTTGTAACTTGTGTTACGTTACGAGCGGGGTTCGAACCCATAACATAAAGAAACATTCCACTAAAAACCACAAAACGAGGACTTATTATTTAGCCTCACAAAATGCGGAAAATATGACTATCAGTTTCAGTCAAGAATAAGTGGTATGTTAAACTTCCACAAAAACAGCAACTCTCTTTGTAGTCACTAAAACCTTGGTAGGTGAAAAGATGTGGCAAGTTCATCAAATATCAGTTGATATCAAATGGCTGTTTTAGCCTAAAAGAAACCCAAAGTTATTCCTTACTCGTTCAGAATTAGTTTTCTTTAGTTACTTTGACTTAGATTTATCCCAACAATCAAAAGAATAATATATTAGCATATAAAGGTAAAATGTAGAGTATGTAAAATATAATTATAATTTATTTAAATGATTAATTATACACAAAAGTTACTTCTAGTGAAAATATCAAATTTGAGAAACATTGATGTGAAATAATAAAGAAACTCTTAAGAAAAATAATACATAGTTATATAAATACCCTCCAAGAGAGTAAGTGAAAGCAATAAATAAACATGGAAAAAATCGTAGGCGATACTTATTCAACTCATGGAGATTCTTTTACAAACGATGTCAGGCCAGGGCAACTTAAGATGGTGGTGGAGAATCCACTACCTGCTGTTACGGTACTAGCAGCTTATATACCCTTAGCGCACCTGGCTCTGATACCTATTTCTCTAACTGTATTAATCTCAACTCATTATATAGTTGCTGAAATAAAGTATTACTTTTACCAAGAACTCTTATGATATATCTTGTAAACATTACTTATGATTAGAAAAGCCAAATACATTATTACCTAGTTATAATCAATATTATTCGTACGTCAGGCATCGAAGAAGAGAAAGGGGGGAGAATGAATAGGGTTACGAGTGTAGGACGATAGGGGGTAGAATGGAATGTGAATGAAAGGGGAGTAGTCTGCACGAAGCCTCCCTCACCTCACTCGTTCCTGTACACTCTTGAACAAAAATATCTTCCTATATGAAACGAAGCTGTCTACAGGTCGAATTAATTATACCGGGCTCATAACATTGCATACGATGTTCAATCATAAATAATTAAAGATCGTACCCACCATAACAAGCACAATACCTCAATTACAACCAGTGACACTTGAATGAAATAGAAATCCCTAACACCTCCCTCACAAAGAGATTTATAAGAGAAGCGAAACTAAATCTAAACCCTAATACAATAATTTTAAACCTAATACCATTCACCAAACCATAAACCAAAACCAAAATCACATTAACAAACTTACAAATTATTGCTGGCAAAATAGCACTAACAACTAAAATAGTTCTCATTCTGTTCCGGACAACATGTCCGCGATAATATTGTTCTTTCCCTTTATGTGGTGAATTTCAAGGTTAAATGGTTGCAATGCGAAGCACCATCTCATTAACCGCTGATTCGAGTTTTTCATTTTATACAAGAATTTCAGGGGGTTGTGATCAGTAAACACTTTCACGGGAAAATGTGAACCACTAAGATACACATTAAACTTATCCACTGCAAAGAGCAAGGCAAAACACTCTTTTTCAATAGTGCTGTAGTGTTTCTGATAAGGTTTGAGTTTACCGGATGCATAGCAAACTGGATGCAAAATCTCAGCATCACTGTACTGTAACAAAACTGCTCCTACACCAACATCACTAGCATCCACCTGAATTATGAACGGTTTATGAAACTGAGGGGACTTCAGAATAGGTACATTGACTAATAGGCAACGAATCTTTGTGAATGGAGTTTGGCATTCTGGGGTCCACACAAATTTTCTCTTGGGACTAATCAAGTCTGTTAGGGGGGCGGAGAGGTCAGCGAAGTGGGGTACAAATCTCCGATAGTACCCAGCCATACCCAAAAAGCGCATTACTGCCTTGCGGTCCTGGGGAATAGGCAGTGTTGAAATGGCTTTGACTTTGGCAGAAATAGGGCTAACTTCCCCTTCTCCTACCATGTGACCCAGAAAGATTAGTTTAGCATGGCCGAACTCACTCTTGGCAAGGTTGACAGTGAGTCCCGCCCTGGCCAAGTTGGAGAAGAGACTCTGTAGCTGGTGAAGATGATCCTGCCAGGATTCGCTGTAGACCACAATATCATCGAGGTAGGATTGCACGCCCGAGAGGCCATCTGTCACCCGGTGGATTAGTCGCTGGAAGGTGGCGGGCGCATTCACCATACCAAAAGGCATGACGGTGTATTGGAATAGCCCATCCGGGGTGACAAATGCAGACACTCTCTTGGCCCTCTCCGATAGTTTTATCTGGTAGTAACCCTTCAGCAGGTCAATCTTGGAGATGTACTTCATTCCTCCCAAACGGTCCAACAGGTCGTCGATCCGTGGCAGAGGGTAGCAGTCCTGGCGGGCGAGTTGGTTTACCCGGCGATAATCCGTACACATCCTAAATGTGCCATCAGGTTTGTCCACGAGTAGGCATGGAGAGGCCCACTCGCTGTCGCTCCGTTCCACCAATCCATGGGCGAGTAGGAAGTCCACTTCCTGTTGAAGTGCCGCACGCTTCTCTGGATTGGCGCGGTAGGGATGTTGTTTGATGGGAGTGGCCCCCTCCGTCAGGACCACATCATGTTCCACCAGGGGACACTGCTGGGGAACGTCACCAAACAGCTGTGGAAACTCGGAAAGCAGGTACGCCAAGTCTTCACCTTGGTCAGACAACAAGTGCTGGAATTTTAAATGGGGGTTAGTCAAGAAGTCAGAGTTTTTCAATTTGTTATCAAGAGGCAACTGGATGTCATTATGCTCCTTGATCTTTAGATCCTCTAGTTCACCTTCAAACTGTGCTACTGATTCAAAGTTTAATACCTTATCTGGATCTCTGCAGTGATAGGCTTTCAGCAGGTTAACATGTACTAGTCTTTCCGACTTCCTACGATCAGGAGTTTTTAAAACATAATTCACATTACTTGTTTTCTTAAGCACAACATATGGACCATGGTACTTGCTTTGTAGCGGCTTTTTAGGTATAGGCAGAAAGGCAAGCACTAGATCTCCTGGCTGAAATTCTCTGACAACTGTAGTCTTATCATACTGCACTTTCATTTTATCTTGAGACTTCTCTAAATTATTCATAGCTAGTTCTACTGCAGATTTCAGTCTAGATTTAAATTGATGCACATAAGTGAGAAGATGTTTATTAGAGTTAGCATTGATCCAAGTATCTTTTAACACTTTCAAGGGACCTCTGACCTCATGACCAAAGACTAGGGAAAATGGTGAAAATCCTAGAGAATCTTGTACCCTGCTTCTTACAGCATACAACACAAAATGGATGCCCTCATCCCAGTCGGCATTGTTCTCTTCACAATATTTAGTGAGCATTGATTTGAGGGTCTGATGGAACCTTTCTAATGCCCCCTGGGACTGTGGGTGACTGGCAGTGGAATGGTACTGGTGTACTCTCAACTCTTCCATGGTTTGCTTGAAGAGCTGAGAGGTAAAGTTACTTCCTAAATCAGACTGTAACACTGTATTCCATACTGGGTGAAAAATTTACTAAGCGCCTTTACTACATTCTTTGATGTTATACGCCTCAAGGGGAACACTTCTGGATACGTAGTGGTGGAACACATGACAGTCAACAAGTACTCATTCCCACTACGGGTTCTTGGCAAAGGTCCTACACAGTCAATTATGATTTTACTGAACGGTTCATCTGTTACAGGGATGGGATTTAAGGGTGCAGGCTTGATGGGCTGGTTGGGTTTCCCAGCAAGTTGACACACATGACAAGTTTTACAGTAAGACTTCACAGATTGTTTCATCCTCGGCCAAAAGAAATCATTGAGAATTTTGTCATAAGTGTTGTTGACACCCAAATGTCCACCACTAAGGTCATGAGCAATGGAAATGATGTCTACTCTATACTTATGTGGCACAACTACTTGATGCACCTCTTGCCAGGGCTCATCAGCTGGCACATTGGGAGGTCTATTCTTGCGCATCAGGGTACCATTACTTAGATAGAAGCATTGAGGATAGTTTCCTATATCTGACTCTTCCACAGCCCTATCAAAATATAAAGTGACACTTGAATGAAATAGAAATCCCTAACACTTGCCAAAAACATTCCAGAACGTCACCCGCAGCGAAAGGGTTAATATAACAAAAAAGACGTTGCTGGTACAGAAGGGGTTAAACATCCAAAGATAGAGTCGTCTGTTTTACCCGTTAACGAGTAGGGAAGGTATTACATAATTTCCTGATCCGATAGATTGTATGTTGTTATTTTCAACATATTAGTGAATAGTGTGTGTGAGGGTACAGTATGATGAAGGAAGGAATAACCCAACCATTATAGTTGACGTATGTTAACACACCAACAACTCGATCCTCTGTATAATACCAACCATCACTATCAACCACACAACTTACACCAACACCACCAACTGGTATACGTTCAAACATCCACTATACCAGCCTCCCATTCTTAGTTCGTCAGAGCATTTATCATCCTGGACTGATCCTGGGTTAAGGTCCCGTAAGCCACTCCGAACCTGCTTACATCCAGCTTCACTACCACACACACACATACAGAGAGAGAGAGAGAGAGACCATAGACCAAATACGACAGGTATGCGTGTGTTGGTGGTCTGTTCTGCAGATTTTATGGTATGGAAAACTTACATATTGTTTTAGGGTTTGATTTTTGGGTTTCAGTTGTTCGAATCTATGGTATGCAGGAACTGAGGACCATTTTGATTGGTCCTGTGTTGGTAGATCAGTGTATACAATACACTGTGTTATATACAGTTGGGACCAGGGTGGTCATGTTACTCTTTGTGTCCAGAACATTTAGACACAAATACGTTATCCTCTGTCATGAGTTAATATTAGTGTGTGTATTGTCATACGCGTGTGGGTCCTGTACATCTCCAGAATCGGTATAACTCTAACATTACGATACTACTGAAGAATCAAAACATTGTAATCTTCATCAACAGTAAATTCCACAGCCATTGTGCTTCACACGGTAAACATAAGAACATAAGAACATAAGACAATGGGACTCTGCAGAAAGCCGATTGGCCTACACAAGGCAGATCCCTGTCACACCCAACCCTAATTATAAGCCCAGCTTAAAAACACCATTAGGACTTACCTCACCGAAACGGTCAGAGGTCAGAAAAACGGGGATCTGCAGATCCCCACACCTGGGCCACACCTGACAGATCACCCTCACACCCAACCCATCTCGTCCATATGCCTATCTAATTGTATCTTAAAGCTCCCTATCGTTCTTGATCCCACTATAGCACTTGGTAGCCTATTCCACCTATCTACAACTCTGTTAACAAACCAATATTTGCCTATATCTTTCTTGAAACGAAATTTATCTAATTTGAAACCATTTGTACGAGTTCTTTCGCTATCACTGAGTTTTAGTAAATTTTTCATGTCCCCTTTATTAATCCCACTATCCCACTTGAATACCTCTATCATGTCCCCTCTAACTCTGCGTCTCTCTAACGAATGTAAGCCTAATTTCTTCAACCTTTCTTTATACGGAAGATTTCTAATATTATGGATAATTTTTGTCATTCTACGTTGTACTGTCTCCAATGAATCTATGTCCATTATGTAATAAGGACACCAAAATTGAACAGCATAATCCATATGGGGTCTCACTAATGACAAGTAAAGTTTTACGATAACATCAGCAGTTCTGTTACTCACACTCCTAGAGATGAACCCGAGAATCCTGTTTGCCTTGTTTCGAACGCTTATACACTGTTTTCTAGGCTTCAAATCATTGCTAACAAACACACCTAGATCTTTCTCACAATTCGAGTTTTCTAATTCCATATTAGCTAGTTTATATTTAACATTTGTATGCATCTTCCCTATCTTTAATACCATGCATTTGTCAATGTTAAACTTCATCTGCCAATTTACTGACCATTCGTGTAAGGTATCTAGATCCCTTTGGAGGCACACTATATCTCTATCTGAATCAATTTTTATTCCCCATTTTGGTATCGTCTGCAAATTTACTTATCCTGCTAGTTATACCTAAATCAAGGTCATTTATGTATATAACAAGCAACAGAGGACTTAATACAGATCCCTAGGGGACACCACTTTTGACCGCTCCCCATTCTGACTTCGTACCATTTATGCTGACTCTCTGCTTCCTACCAATTAGCCATGACCTAATCCATCCCAACAACGCCCCACCTATTCCATGCGCCTCAACCTTTCTCATCAATCTCTCATGGGGGACTCTGTCGAAAGCTTTACTGAAATCTAAATATATTATATCATATGACTTGTCATTATCTACTGCTTCATATACCTCTGAGAAAAAACTAAGCAAATTAGTAAGGCAAGAACGTCCCTGAGTTAATCCATGCTGAGAAGAATTTATTAAATTAAATGTATCTAAGTGGTTTCTAATTTTACTAGCAATAATTGACTCTAGTAGCTTTCCTATGATTGATGTAAGACTAATGGGACGGTAATTGGATGCTATTGATTTGTCACCTTTTTTGAAGATCGGAACTACGTTTGCAAGCTTCCAAGCTTCTGGAACTATACCTGTCTCTAATGACTTGTTAAATAGAAATGTTAATGGGTAACTTAACTCATCCCTACATTCTTTTAATACTCTAGCATATACCTCATCAGGACCAGGCGATTTATGAGGTTTCAGTCTGTCAATTTCCTTAAGCACATCATTTCTACTTATAGTAACCGTACTTAACCTATTTTCTATACTATCGCTATATACCTTACGGACTTCTGGAAACTGTGCCAAATATTCATTAGTGAAAACGGAAAGAAATTGACCATTTAATGTACTGCACATTTCTAAATAATTTTCTGTCATTTCTCCTATCGAAGTTGTAAGGGGACCAATTACATCTCTAACCTTGGATTTATATAAGAACATAAGAACATAAGAAAATGGGAGTCTGCAGAAAGCCGATTGGCCTAAGCAAGGCAGATCCCTGTCCCACACAACCCCAATTATAAAGCCCAATTATAGGCTCAACACTCTAATACCCTGAGGATCATCTTACCAAAACGGTTAGAGATTAACGCAGGATTACGGGGGTCTGCAGAGCGCTGATTGGCCCAACCCGGCTGATCCCCCTTCACACCCAACCCTTCTCGTCCATATGCTTATCCAATTTTATCTTAAAGCTCCCTACCGATTTTGATCCCACTATAGCACTTGGTAGTCCATTCCACCTTTCTACAACTCTGTTACCTAACCAATATTTGCCTATATCTTTTCTGAAACGAAATTTATCTAATTTGAAACCATTGGTACGAGTTTTTTCGCTATCACTGAGCTTTAGTACATTTGTCATGTCCCCTTTCTTAATCCCACTAACCCACTTGAACACCTCTATCATATCCCCTCTAACTCTGCGTCTCTCTATCGAATGTAAACCTAATTTCTTCAACCTTTTTTCATACGGAAGATTTCTAATATTATGGATAATTTTTGTCATTCTACGCTGTACTCTCTCCAATGAATCTATGTCCATTCTGTAATAAGGACACCAAAATTGGACAGCATAATCCATATGGGGTCTCACTAATGACAAGTAAAGTTTTAAGATAACATCAGCAGTTCTGTTACTCACACTCCTAGAGATGAACCCGAGAATCCTGTTTGCCTTATTACGAATGCTTATACACTGTTTTCTAGGCTTCAAATCATTGCTAACAAACACACCTAGATCTTTCTCGCAGTCTGAATTTTCTAATTCTAAATTAGCTAGTTTATATTTAACATTCGTTTGCATCTTCCCTATCTTTAATACCTTGCATTTGTCAATGTTAAACTTCATCTGCCAATTTACTGACCATTCATGTAAGGTATCTAGATCCATTTGGAGGCACTCTATATCTCTATCTGAATCAATTGATCTCCCCATTTTAGTATCGTCTGCGAATTTACTTATCCTACTAGTTATACCTAAATCTAGGTCATTTATGTATATAAGAAACCACAGGGGACCTAATACCGATCCCTGGGGGACACCACTTTTGACTGGTCCCCATTCTGACTTGCTACCATTTATAAGAACATAAGAACATAAGAAAATGGGAGTCTGCAGAAAGCCGATTGGCCTAAGCAAGGCAGATCCCTGTCCCACACAACCCCAATTACAAAGCCCAATTATAGGCTCAACACTCTAATACCCTGAGGATCATCTTACCAAAACGGTTAGAGATTAACGCAGGATTACGGGGGTCTGCAGAGCGCTGATTGGCCCAACCCTGCTGATCCCCCTTCACACCCAACCCTTCTCGTCCATATGCTTATCCAATTTTATCTTAAAGCTCCCTATCGTTTTTAATCCCACTATAGCACTTGGTAGTCCATTCCACCCATCTACAACTCTGTTACCAAACCAATATTTGCCTATATCTTTTCTGAAACGAAATTTATCTAATTTGAAACCATTGGTACGAGTTCTTTCGCTATCACTGAGCTTTAGTACATTTGTCATATCCCCTTTGTTAATCCCACTAACCCACTTGAACACCTCTATCATATCCCCTCTAACTTTATATTATATCATATGACTTGTCATTATCTACTGCTTCATATACCCCTGAGAAAAAACTAAGCAAATTAGTAAGGCAAGAACGTCCCTGAGTGAATCCATGCTGAGAAGAATTTATTAAATTAAATGTATCGAGTAAGTGGTTTCTAATTTTACTAGCAATAATTGACTCTAGTAGCTTTCCTATGATTGATGTAAGACTAATGGGACGGTAATTGGATGCTATTGATTTGTCACCTTTTTTGAAGATCGGAACTACGTTTGCAAGCTTCCAAGCTTCTGGAACTATACCTGTCTCCAATGACTTGTTAAATAAAAATGTTAATGGGTAACTTAACTCATCCCTACATTCTTTTAATACTCTAGCATATACCTCATCAGGACCAGGCGATTTATGAGGTTTCAGTCTGTCAATTTCCTTAAGCACATCATTTCTACTTATAGTAACCGTACTTAACCTATTTTCTATACTATCGCTATATACCTTACGGACTTCTGGAAACTGTGCCAAATTTTCATTAGTGAAAACGGAAAGAAATTGACTATTTAATGTACTGCACATTTCTAAATCATTTTCTGTCATTTCTCCTATCGAAGTTTTAAGGGGACCAATTACATCTCTAACCTTGGATTTATATAGTTGGTAAAAAGCTTTAGGATTATTTTTTGAGTCATTGGCAACCTTAATTTCATAATATCTTTTTTCTTTCCTAATATCCTTTTTTACCTGTCTTGATAGATTCTGATAGTAAGCAAGTAGGTGAATTTCGCCTTTTCTAATTTTTCTATATATTCCTCTCTTTTGTCCTAGAAGATCTAATAGTCTATTATTCATCCATTTGGGTTGGTTCTGTGTTGATCTAAATTTTCTTTTGGGGATGTATTTATTTTGTGCATTGAATACTGACTTGATCAAATTATCGTATGTATCTACCAAGGTTGACGTCTCTTCCTGACTTAAGATGACAGGTGCCTGAGAAGGGGTACACTCATTTGGACACCTGGATCGACTTAATTTTTTGACCATAGGGTCCGCTAATAGGGCTCTTCTTAACCCACCATAATTGGCTTTTCTAAAGTCAGGTATTAATGTTGTATTCTCTCTGGTATTACCTTTCCATTGTATATTAAAATACACAGAATTGTGGTCACTATTTCCTAGGTGGTCCCCTATCTCTACATTCTTTACCATATGTTCATTGCTACTGAAAACTAAATCGAGAATATTATTACCTCTAGTCGGCGTATCTATGAATTGAAATAAAAAAACTATCTTGTACTACCTCTATAAACTCCTCAGAATCAGAGTCTCCTATTTGATGCTGCCAATCTATATTCGGAAAATTAAAATCCCCCATAATGCACACATTGCTAAACCTTGATGCCATTTTAATTTCCTCCCATAATGACGTTCCGTCATTTCTACTCATATTTGGCGGTCTATACATAACTCCAATAACTATGGTCTCACTACCTTCGTTAACCTCTACCCAAACACTTTAATTATCGTTATTTAGTCTAATACCTGATTTAATACAGCTTTTTAATGTACTCCTGACAAACACTGCTATACCGCCACCAGAGGCTCTTACTTGTTCGGTCATATTTAAACAAACTATATCCTGGTATATCAAATTCTGCTAAAAAATGCCTGGTTTCTGTATTAATCCACGTTTCAGTTAGCGCTATTATGTCTATATTTTCTTTGCTAACAAGGGCTCTAAGTTCGTTCATTTTGTTACATAGACTCCTACAGTTTGTGTAATATACTCTCAATTTACTTCTTTTCTTTATACCTAATTTACCTTTGTTTTTAGCGACATTTCCATCTTCCGTTGCACCATCACTACTATCATTTGCATTATAGTCATCATTTTTAGCATGAGACTGAATATCCTTATCGCTTTCGCCTGACGCTAAAATTGTTCCATTTAACCTCTCATTTACACTCTCAATATTTCTGTTCAAAACCCCACAACCACCCTATCTAAAGAACTAGCTAATGTAGAAACCCCTAACCGTGAAAGATGAACCCCATCCCTTGCGTACATCCCATCTCTCCCATAGAAACTATCCCAGTTATCAATGAATGGTATTGCTTTTTCTTTGCAATATTTCTCCAACCGGCAATTGACACCAATCGCCCTGGATGTCCATTCCTTGGGAACTCCTCTTCTGGGTAGGATACAATGTACTACAGGGATCCCTCCCTTCATCCTAACCTTATCTAACACATCCCGATACTGCTGCAGCAGTTCCTCACTTCTACCCTTACCAACATCGTTACTCCCGGCACTGAGACAGATAATGGGGTTATCTCCACTATCTTCCAAGATGTGGTCCATCTTCTCTAAAACCCTCCAACTCCATGGCCAGGCAGACACACAACCTTCCTAAGTTTAGTGCGGGTAGCCCTAACTAAATGTCTTACCATGGAGTCGCCCACAATCGACACAGACTTACCTTCTCGGGACACAGACTTACCTTTCCCTCGGGAGGATCCAGCAGCTGCAGTTGGAGAACCCCCGGTGGTGGCAGAAGCTCCCTTGGTGGTGGTGGTGGTGGTAGGTAGCACAGCGTCAGCGGTTGGATCTCTGTCGGCGGCAGGCACTTCGGCTAACCATCCCTTATCCTGACTATCTTTTCCCTCACATTCGTCTCGCAAAGGAGAGAATGTATTTGTCACACTCATACCTATTCTACTATCCTGCTTCTTGAGTGTGACTTTCCCACCCGTATTTTTAACAACCTGCCATTAATACAATTGTGCATCAACTTCCTCCCTTTTCTCCTTACTCGACTTTATTTCCTCTTGGCTAAGCTTGAAAGCTAGATTTTCGTCTTTAATCAAATCCACTTCCCTCTGAAGTTTAACATTAACCTCCCTTAAAGCCAAGACCTCTTCCTTCACCACAACCATCTCCTCTCTTACCTGGAGAATAAGATGATGCAGATCAGTTAGAGACTCGCCCTCCATACCTCCCATGATCCCAATAAGCTTAGCGAGGAGCAAGAAACTAAGTACAGAAAAACAAAAACAAGTAAACTAACAGTTACAATATCATGTATAAGGATGGATAATGTTTACTGGATTGTTGTCAACAACTTTCAGTACGCAGGATAGTGAGTAGGGTAATACCAGGAAGGCTTGAGAAGACCCTGAAAGGCGGCCCTTGATCTAATATCGTCTTCACTAAGTGATTAATTAAATCTGGACCCTGGGGAGGACAGGTATTTAGTGTACGGCCAGGCTATGACGGAACACAGGAGGGGAACAACATTAACAGACGAGGGATACCAGTATAACAAGTTGGACATTGTTAGCATAATGAAACATGTTAACAGAAATGGTAACAACACATTATAATCCTTATGTATAATTCATTAAGAAAGAAGTTTGTCACAAAAAATCCGAAAAAAGTAACACACATACTGTACACACTCTCACTTACACACACACGCCACTTACTCAAAATCCCTATTTATGTCTTTCTATATTATTAAAATAGCTTTCATTGATATCATAATCGTTATTTTTATATGCCAAAAGGAATACGAGTATAAGCATGAAATAAAATATCGTTATTGTATGGAAAATGTGTATATAATTCTTCATTTGTATGATTGTGGTGTGTGATAGTGAGCTCAGGAGGAAGTGTAGCAACAGTCGATAACCATCAAATCACACATACAGACAATCTGCAGACAATATAGTAAGCAATAAGAACATAAGAACATAAGAAAATGGGAGTCTCCAAAAAGCCAATCGGCCCATACAAGGCAGATCCCTGTCACACCCAACCCCAATTACAAGGGCCCTGGGTGAGGCTTTGGTTTCCCGGGCGTTTCCGCGCCCTCCTCAGCTCCCCGCCATGGAGTGGCTTCGGTCACCCAGGCTTTATTGTGGTTGGCAGGGAGGGTTCTGTGGGGGCGCTCGGTTATGGCCTTGGCCTTGCTCGGGGCCTTGGGGCTGTTCGGCCAGGCAGCTTGGGGAACAACAACAACAACAACAACAAAGCCCAATTATAGGCTCAACTCACTAATACCTTAGGTACTGACCCCACCAAAACGGTCAGAGATTAACACAAGATAACGGGGGTCTGCTGAGCGCCGATTGGCCCACACCTGGTAGATCCCCCTCACACCCAACCCATCTCGTCCATATGCCTATCTAATTATATCTTAAAGCTCCCTATCGTTCTTGATCCCACTAAATCACTTGGTAGCCTATTCCACCCATCTACAACTCTGTTACCAAACCAATATTTGCCTATATCTTTTCTGAAACGAAATTTATCTAATTTATAACCATTTGTTCGAGTTCTTTCGCTATCACTGAGCTTCAGTACATTTTTCATGTCTCCTTTATTTACCCTACTGAACCACTTGAACACTTCTATCATATCCCCTCTAACTCTGCGTCTTTCTAACGAATGTAAGCCTAATTTGTTCAACCTTTCTTCATATGGTAGATTTCTAATATTATGAATCATTTTTGTCATTCTTCACTGTACTCTCTCCAAGGAATCTATATCCATTCTGTAATAAGGACACCAAAATTGGACAGCATAATCCATAATTATGAGGTCTTACTAATGACAAGTAAAGTTTCAAGATAACATCGGCAGTTCTGTTACTCACACTCCTTGAGATGAACCCCAGAATCCTATTTGCCTTGTTACGTACGGTTATACACTGTTTTCTAGGTTTCAAATCGTTGCTAACAAACACACCCAAATCTTTCTCGCAGTCTGAGTTTTCTAATTCAGCACTAGCTAGTTTATATTTTGCATTAGTATTCGTCTTCCCTATCTTTAATACCTTGCATTTGTCAATGTTAAAATTCATCTGCCACTTTACTGACCATTCGTGTAAGGTATCTAGATCCCTTTGGAGGCACTCTATGTCGCTATCTGAATCTATTGGTCTCCCTATTTTGGTATCGTCTGCGAATTTACTTATCCTACTAGTTATACCTAAATCAAGGTCATTTATGTATATGATAAATAACAGAGGACCCAATACAGATCCCAGGGCGACACCACTCTTGACTGATCCCCACTCTGACTTAGTACCATATATGCTGACTCTCTGCTTCCTACCAATTAGCCATGACCTAATCCATCCCAACAACGCCCCATCTATTTCATGCGCCTCAACCTTTCTCATCAATCTCTCATGAGGGACTCTGTCGAAAGCTTTACTGAAATCTAAATATATATCATATGATTTGTCATTATCTACTGCTTCATATACCTCTGAGAAAAAGCTAAGCAAATTAGTAAGGCAAGAACGTCCCTGAGTGAATCCATGCTGAGAAGAATTTATTAAGTTAAATGTTTCTAAGTGGTTTCTTAATTTCCTAGCAATAATTGACTCTAGTAGCTTTCCTGTGATTGAAGTGAGACTAATGGGACGATAATTTGATGCTATGGATTTATCACCTTTTTTGAAGATCGAAACTATATTTGCAAGCTTCCAAGCTTCTGGAACTATACCTGTTTCTAATGACTTGTTAAAAAGAAATGTTAATGGGTAACTTAACTCATCTCTGCATTCTTTTAATACTCTAGCATATACCTCATCAGGACCAGGTGATTTCTGAGGCTTCAGTCTGTCAATTTCCTTAAGCACATCATTTCTACTTATAGTAATCGTACTTAACCTATTTTCTATACTATCGCTATATACCTTACTGACTTCTGGAATTTGTGCCAAATTTTCATTAGTGAAAATTACTGTAATTACTGTAATCCTGCGTTAATCTCTAACCGGTTTGGTAAGATGATCCTCAGGGTATTAGAGTGTTGAGCCTATAATTGGGCTTTGTAATTGGGGTTGTGTGGGACAGGGATCTGCCTTGCTTAGGCCAATCGGCTTTCTGCAGACTCCCATTTTCTTATGTTCTTATGTTCTTAAAACGAAAAGAAACTGACTATTTAATGTACTGCACATTTCTAAATAATTTTCTGTCATTTCTCCTATCGAAGTTTTAAGGGGGCCTATTACATTTCTAACTTTAGATTTATATAGTTGGTAAAAAGCTTTAGGGTTATTTTTTGAGTCGTTGGCTATCCTTATTTCATAATTTCTTATTGCTGTCCTAATTTCCTTTTGACCTGTCTTGATAGAGTCTGATAGTAAATAAGTAGGTGAGTTTCGCCTTTCTTAATTTTTCTATATATTCCTTTCCTTTTTCCTATAAGATCTATTAATTTATTATTCATCCATTTTGGTTGGTTCTGTATCGATCTAAATCTTGTTTTGGGGATATATTTATTTTGCGCATTGTAAAGTGAAGAAATAAACTGTTCATATGTATCTGTCAAGCTTAACTCTGGCTTATCCTGACTTAATTGTTTAACAATAGGGTCCACCCTTTTAAGGCTCTTCTTATCCCACCATAATCGGCTTTTCTGAAATCTGGGATAAGTGACGGATTCTCTTTAGCATTTCCTGTCCATTGTATATTAAAATAAATAGATTTGTGATCACTATTTCCTAGTTGGTTCCCTATCTCAACATTATTTATCATATGTTCATTATTACTGAGAACTAAATCAAGGATATTATTACCTCTAGTCGGCGATTCAATGAATTGAAATAAAAAACTATCTTGTACCGCCTCAATAAACTTCTCAGAATCCGAGTCGCCGATCTGATGCTGCCAATCTATCTTCGAAAAATTAAAATCCCCCCTAATGCACACATTGCTAAACCTTGTTGCTATTTTCACTTCCTGCCATCAAGATTTACCTTCATTTCTACTCATATTTGGTTGTCTATAAATTACTCCAATAACTATGGTCTCGCTACCTTCGCTAACTTCTACCCAAACACTTTCGTTATCATTATTTAGCCTAATACCTGATTTAGTACAGCATTTTAATGAACTCCTGACAAACACTGCTATACCGCCGCCCCTCCTACTTGTTCGGTCATATTTAAACAAACTATATCCTGGTATATCAAATTCTGCTAAAAAATGCTTGGATTCTGTATTAATCCATGTTTCAGTAAGCGCTATTATGTCTATATTTTCATTGCTAACAAGTGCTCTAAGTTCGTCCATTTTATTACATAAACTCCTACAGTTTGTGTAATATAATCTCAATGTATTTCTTTTACTGGTGTCTGGTGGACCTTCTTTTCTTCTATTAGTATCTATTTGACTGTTGTTATTATCTTGTACTAAGGTAGATATTGTACCACTATTTATATGACTAACTTCTTACTGCATTGTCACCTAGTGTTTCACTGTTATTAATAACATCTAATTTCCTTTCCTGACTATTTTTTCTATCACCTAATTTATTTTGTTTTCTTTTGATGGGGCATTTCCAATTTAAAACCCCACCTCAACTGCTCTATCAACTAACTTTCCTAGCATCCCTATCCCTTTCCTACTTAAATGCATCCCGTCCCTTGCGTACAAGCTATCGTTACCTTAGTAGAGGCTCCAGTTGTCTATGAATGGTAATGACAACTCTTTGCACAGCTTTGCCAGCAAGCAATTAAAACCAATTGCTCTGGACAACCATTCACGTCTGACACCTCTTCTTGGCAAGATAGAGCAAGCAATGGGAATCCCACCCTTCATCCTAATCTTATCTAAGGCTACCCTATACAACTTACGCAGTTCAACACTCTTAAGCTGTCCCACGTCATTGCTACCTGCACTAAGTACGACTATGGGTTTATCTCCAAAGTCGTCAATGACGTCCTCCAATCCCTCACAAACTCTACCTATACCTTGCCCCGGGGAGACACTCCAGCTTCCTAACTTTGGTGGAGAGATTGTCACCTAAATACCTAACCATAGAGTCTCCAACAACATTGATAAGCTTACACTTACCTTTATTTGTAGTTTCGTTACCTCCCTTACTCGTGTTTTCCTCGCCCCTGGAAACACTCCCAGCCTCACTATCACTCCCAGCCTCGCTATCCAGCCTCGCTATCCTTCACTTGTTCTCCATCACACTCATCAGGTGAGGTGATGAACTTGTTGCTGGTCTTGAGTGGGTCCTTTTTCAGCTTGCAGGTCGTTGCACTTGTCGCAACCACTTTCCAGGGAGTTTCACGATCCCTAGGAAAACTAGCCTCACTCTTCTTCTCCACCATGGCTAGTTTCAAGGCCAAGTTTTCATCTTTTAGACATTGAATCTCCTGCTCCACATTGTCCAGCCTTTCCTGCATAGCAAGACAAAGCTGGAGAACATGGGAGGAGGTAGCAATCTCATCAACACAAGCCATGTTTCACTAAACAAATGTTCACTAGCACCACACTAAGGGGTAAATAGTCTTGGCTCTGGGGGGGTGTTCGTGTACATGTCTCTTTTACAGCCAAACCTGGCATTTTCTTGTTCCATATGATGAGAGCCTTCAAAAAAGTTTGGGTAACACTTCCACACCAGGTACGTTTTTTTGGTACAGCACAATATGTGATATAAGTTTGGATTTTGCAAACTTATCTGGTTGTGAACAGCTAATCCAAGGACCTACTCATATGTCTGGAAATTGTCTTGATCTAGTACTAACAGACATTCCTGGCGTTGTAGAAACCTCCGTTCTTGTACCTGTTGGCACTTTCGACCACAATGCCATCATGTGTAAAATTAATCTTGATTTTTCTGTTCCTGATATTACTCTCTCACGTAAAGTCTACCTTAAATCCCGGGTTAACTGGGACGACGTTTGTAATGATGTTTGTAATATTGAGTGGAATCACATACTAAGATCTCATGACCCGGTTTCAGCTCTCAACAATTCCCTTCTTGGTATCCTTCGCAAAAGGGTTCCATCAAAGACAATTAAGTCTCGTATCAGGGATAAAGCATGGTTTAATGATGACTGCAAGCGTGCATTTGATGACAAACAGGCTGCATATCGTCTATGGAGGCGACTGAACAGTCTAGTTCAGTCAGTGACAGGAGAAGGTTGTGTTAATCTGAGCTCCTGCCCGGACCACTTACCAGTGACCTTTAGTGACCATTACACCTACCTGTGTTTGGGGGCAGTGCACTCGTGTTATATTAAAGTGTTATAGCTCAGTTTTTAGCTGTTAGTTTACTTGTTTTTGTTTTTCTGTACTTAGTTTCTTGCTCCTCGCTAAGCTTATTGGGATCATGGCAGGTATGGAGTGCGAGTCTCTAACTGATCTGCATCATCTTATTCTCCAGGTAAGAGAGGAGATGGTTGTGGTGAAGGAAGAGGTCTTGGCTCTAAGGGAGGTTAATGTTAAACTTCAGAGGGAAGTGGATTTGATTAAAGACGAAAATCTAGCTTTCAAGCTTAGCCAAGAGGAAATAAAGTCAAGTAAGGGGAAAAGGGAGGAAGTTGATGAAATTTTTTATTCATGGCAGGTTGTTAAAAATACGGGTGGGAAAGTCACACTCAAGAAGCAGGATAGTAGAATAGGTATGAGTGTGACAAATACATTCTCTCCTTTGCGAGACGAATGTGAGGGAAAAGATAGTCAGGATAAGGGAGGGATAACCGAAGTGCCTGCCGCCGACTCAGCTCCAACCTCTGACGCTGTGCTACCTACCACCACCACTACCCCCACCACCACCACCACCAAGGGAGCTTCTGCCACCACCGGGGGTTCTCCAACTGCAGCTGCTGGATCCTCCCGAGGGAAAGGTAAGTCTGTGTCCCGAGAAGGTAAGTCTGTGTCGATTGTGGGCGACTCCATGGTAAGACATTTAGTTAGGGCTACCCGCACTAAACTTAGGAAGGTTGTGTGTCTGCCTGGCCATGGAGTTGGGAGGGTTTTAGAGAAGATGGACCACATCTTGGAAGATAGTGGAGATAACCCAATTATCTGTCTCAGTGCCGGGAGTAACGATGTTGGTAAGGGTAGAAGTGAGGAACTGCTGCAGCAGTATCGGGATGTGTTAGATAAAGTTAGGATGAAGGGAGGGATCCCTGTAGTACATTGTATCCTACCCAGAAGAGGAGTTCCCAAGGAATGGACATCCAGGGCGATTGGTGTCAATTGCCGGTTGGAGAAATATTGCAAAGAAAAAGCAATACCATTCATTGATAACTGGGATAGTTTCTATGGGAGAGATGGGATGTACGCAAGGGATGGGGTTCATCTTTCACGGTTAGGGGTTTCTACATTAGCTAGTTCTTTAGATAGGGTGGTTGTGGGGTTTTGAACAGAAATATTGAGAGTGTAAATGAGAGGTTAAATGGAACAATTTTAGCGTCAGGCGAAAGCGATAAGGATATTCAGTCTCATGCTAAAATGATGACTATAATGCAAATGATAGTAGTGATGGTGCAACGGAAGATGGAAATGTCGCTAAAAACAAAGGTAAATTAGGTATAAAGAAAAGAAGTAAATTGAGAGTATATTACACAACTGTAGGAGTCTATGTAACAAAATGAACGAACTTAGAGCCCTTGTTAGCAAAGAAAATATAGACATAATAGCGCTAACTGAAACGTGGATTAATACAGAAACAAGTCATTTTTTAGCAGAATTTGATATACCAGGATATAGTTTGTTTAAATATGACCGAACAAGTAAGAGGGGTGGCGGTATAGCAGTGTTTGTCAGGAGTACATTAAAAAGCTGTATTAAATCAGGTATTATACTAAATAACGATAATTAAAGTGTTTGGGTAGAGGTTAACGAAGGTAGTGAGACCATAGTTATTGGAGTTATATATAGACCGCCAAATATGAGTAGAAATGACGGAACGTCATTATGGGAGGAAATTAAAATGGCATCAAGGTTTAGCAATGTGTGCATTATGGGGGATTTTAATTTTCCGAATATAGATTGGCAGCATCAAATAGGAGACTCTGATTCTGAGGAGTTTATAGAGGTAGTACAAGATAGTTTTTTATTTCAATTCATAGATACGCCGACTAGAGGTAATAATATTCTCGATTTAGTTTTCAGTAACAATGAACATATGGTAAATAATGTAGAGATAGGGGACCACCTAGGAAATAGTGACCACAATTCTGTGTATTTTAATATACAATGGAAAGGTAATACCAGAGAGAATACAACATTAATACCTGACTTTAGAAAAGCCAATTATGGTGGGTTAAGAAGAGCCCTATTAGCGGACCCTATGGTCAAAAAATTAAGTCGATCCAGGTGTCCAAATGAGTGTACCCCTTCTCAGGCACCTGTCATCTTAAGTCAGGAAGAGACGTCAACCTTGGTAGATACATACGATAATTTGATCAAGTCAGTATTCAATGCACAAAATAAATACATTCCCAAAAGAAAATTTAGATCAACACAGAACCAACCCAAATGGATGAATAATAGACTATTAGATCTTCTAGGACAAAAGAGAGGAATATATAGAAAAATTAGAAAAGGCGAAATTCACCTACTTGCTTACTATCAGAATCTATCAAGACAGGTAAAAAAGGATATTAGGAAAGAAAAAAGAAATTATGAAATTAAGGTTGCCAATGACTCAAAAAATAATCCTAAAGCTTTTTACCAACTATATAAATCCAAGGTTAGAGATGTAATTGGTCCCCTTAAAACTTCGATAGGAGAAATAATGTGCAGTACATTAAATAGTCAATTTCTTTCCGTTTTCACTAATGAAAATTTGGCACAGTTTCCAGAAGTCCGTAAGGTATATAGCGATAGTATAGAAAATAGGTTAAGTACGGTTACTATAAGTAGAAATGATGTGCTTAGGGAAATTGACAGACTGAAACCTCATAAATCGCCTGGTCCTGATGAGGTCTATGCTAGAGTATTAAAAGAATGTAGGGATGAGTTAAGTTACCCATTAACATTTTTATTTAACAAGTCATTGGAGACAGGTATAGTTCCAGAAGCTTGGAAGCTTGCAAACGTAGTTCCGATCTTCAAAAAAGGTGACAAATCAATAGCATCCAATTACCGTCCCATTAGTCTTACATCAATCATAGGAAAGCTACTAGAGTCAATTATTGCTAGTAAAATTAGAAACCACTTAGATACATTTAATTTAATAAATTCTTCTCAGCATGGATTCACTCAGGGACGTTCTTGCCTTACTAATTTGCTTAGTTTTTTCTCAGAGGTATATGAAGCAGTAGATAATGACAAGTCATATGATATAATATATTTAGATTTCAGTAAAGCTTTCGACAGAGTCCCCCATGAGAGATTGATGAGAAAGGTTGAGGCGCATGGAATAGGTGGGGCGTTGTTGGGATGGATTAGGTCATGGCTAATTGGTAGGAAGCAGAGAGTCAGCATAAATGGTACGAAGTCAGAATGGGGAGCAGTCAAAAGTGGTGTCCCCAAGGGATCTGTATTAGGTCCTCTGTTGTTTGTTATATACATAAATGACCTTGATTTAGGTATAACTAGTAGGATAAGTAAATTTGCAGACGATACCAAAATGGGGAGAACAATTGATTCAGATAGAGATATAGAGTGCCTCCAAAGGGATCTAGATACCTTACACGAATGGTCAGTAAATTGGCAGATGAAGTTTAACATTGACAAATGCAAGGTATTAAAGATAGGGAAGATGCATACAAATGTTAAATATAAACTAGCTAATGTGGAATTAGAAAACTCGAATTGTGAGAAAGATCTAGGTGTGTTTGTTAGCAATGATTTGAAGCCTAGACAACAGTGTATAAGCGTTCGAAACAAGGCAAACAGGATTCTCGGGTTCATCTCAAGGAGTGTGAGTAACAGAACTGCTGATGTTATCTTAAAACTTTACTTGTCATTAGTGAGACCCCATATGGATTATGCTGTTCAATGTTGGTGTCCTTATTATAGAATGGACATAGATTCATTGGAGAGAGTACAACGTAGAATGACAAAAATGATCCATATTATTTGAAATCTTCCGTATAAAGAAAGGTTGAAGAAATTAGGCTTACATTCGTTAGAGAGATGCAGAGTTAGAGGGGATATGATAGAGGTGTTCAAGTGGGTTAGTGGAATTAACAAAGGGGACATGACAAATGTACTAAAGCTCAGTGATAGCGAAAGAACTCGTACCAATGGTTTCAAATTAGATAAATTTCGTTTCAGAAAAGATATAGGCAAATATTGGTTTGGTAACAGAGTTGTAGATGGGTGGAATGGACTACCAAGTGCTATAGTGGGATTAATTAACACCTAACGAGCGGCCTATGCGGTTTATTTATGTGTACCGCCCAGCGGGGTGTTTTTTGCCAAACTAGGGCTGTTTACGTGATCATTTTCATGCCTAAATAAGACCCAGAACGTAAAACAAGTATCTATCCCTGAAAGGGCATAAACAGAGCTTTCGAATGACACCATAACGATCCTTGTATGATGGATAGTTTTCTTGCAATAACCGTGCAACGCGAGTGCAAAAAGCAGGTAATTCGGTACTTTCGGTACATAATTGAGTATGTAGCGAGTGAGAGAGGGAGGAGGGAGCTGAGATTTGTGTCAGTAGGTTCGCCGCGGTGGTCTGGAGCAGTCATACGCTCGCTAGTCTCCTGCCACCACTTGTCTCTCTCTCTCAGCCACATTACGTGCTGAAATTGCCACTCGAGTTATGTCGAGCGCCGCCACATAGTCCAGCTTTATTAAATACGACTTAAGTGGTGAGCCGCTAATAAAGGGTTAAAAACGATAGGGAGCTTTAAGATAAAATTGGATAAGCATATGGACGAGAAGGGTTGGGTGTGAAGGGGGATCAGCAGGGTTGTCCAATCAGCGCTCTGCAGACCCCCGTAATCCTGCGTTAATCTCTAACCGTTTTGGTAAGATGATCCTCAGGGTATTAGAGTGTTGAGCCTATAATTGGGCTTTGTAATTGGGGTTGTGTGGGACAGGGATCTGTCTTGCTTAGGCTAATCGGCTTTCTGCAGACTCCCATTTTCTTATGTTCTTATGTAATCAAACCCCCTTGCATTGGGAAAATTATGTTTTTAAAAGGGCAGCTGCGCAGAGAGTTTATGATGGTGCTGAGAGGGATTATAACTCCCATCTTCAGGATGTTCTGGCAGGAGCTACACAGCCTCATAAATGGTGGTCCACTTTGAAATCCTCTTTATTTGGAATAGATTCCTCCATGCCTCCTCTTTGTGATTCTGATGGCTCCATCTCTTTTTATCCATTATCGAAGGCCAATATTCTATCTAATATTTTTATTAATAAGCAGAGTAATCAGGAATTGTCTTTGCCATTGACATGTTTCCCTAGACCCAACCTCAATTCAATGGCATTCAAATCAGCTGAACTGAAAAGGTACTTGCTGGATCTTGATACCTATGGTGGCACAGACCCGGATGGGTTTTTCCCTCTCTTTTTTAAAAAGGTTGCAGTGGTCTTGGCACCTAAATTGGCAGTGGTGTTTAGGTTGCTTTTGAAATCAGGTAGTTTTCCTCTTTGCTGGCGTAAGGCTATTATCACTCCTATTCCAAAGGGAAATACTGCCTCATCATCTCCTAATGACTATCGCCCTATCTCCATTACACCTATCCTATCCAAGCTCTATGAGAGGCTTTTGTCCAGACGCCTTTCCTCTTATTGTAATAGTCATAATTTGATACCAAACTCACAGTTTGGTTTTCGTAAGGTACTGGGTACATGTGATGCACTTCTGACACTCACCCATGACTTGCAATCTTCATTGGACCAGGGACATGAGTCTCGCGTCGTGGCTATTGACTTTAGTTCTGCTTTTGATTTAGTCAACCATAAAGCACTTCTGTTTAAGTTACAGCTCATTGGTATTGGTGGCAATTTTTTAAGGATCTTTGAAGATTTTTTGACGAAAAGATCTCAGTCTGTGGTCATTGATGGGTGTCATACCCCTTCTGTTACTGTTGTTTCTGGTGTTCCACAAGGCAGTGTCCTTGGGCCTTTGCTTTTTATTATTTTTACTGCTGACCTGTGTTCCGAGCTTGAAAATAAACTAATCTCCTATGCTGATGATACAACTTTATATGCGTCAATTGCATCACCAATAGATCGGTACGTAATTGCTACTGCTCTGAATAGGGATTTAGCCAAAATTACATCATGGTGTGAACTTTGGGGCATGAAACTTAATGCTAGTAAAACACACTCCATTATCATCAGCAGATCTCGTACCTTGGATCCTCCCCATCCTTATCTACAAGTTTCTGGCGAGCAAATTGAGAATGTGGATACTCTGCGTTTGTTAGGAATTACTCTTGATCCCAAACTTACTTTTGAAAAGCATATTCGTTCTTTCTCCTCTTCCATTTCCCAAAAAATTGGTCTGCTTCGCAAGGTTTATAAAACATTTGCTTGTGACGCCACAGTTATCAAGTCTTTTTATGCTTTTATTTTGCCACATTTCGAGTACTGCTCACCTGTCTGGTTGTCAGCAGCTGACTGCCATCTCAAGTTGCTTGACAGGTCGCTAAATTCCATCAGTTTTATTCTACCTAATTTGTCTCTTGATCTGTGTCATCGACGTAAAGTTGGTGCCCTTAGTCTTTTATTTAAAGTTTTTAACAACCCTCAGCATCCCTTACATGGGGTTCTGCCTGGGCCCTATGTCCGGGCTCGTGCAACTAGATTCACAAGCAATCTTAATTATCTTGCCATGAGCCGTGTTAATTTTTCTACTACACAGTTTTCACGGTGTTTTGTGCCGGCCATGGTTGACTTGTGGAATAAGTTGCCAAATGAGCTAGTCAATTCAGCTAATATCTCCATTTTTAAGTCTAGAGTTAATGCTTTTTTGCAGCATTAATTTTAATTTTTAAACTTATTTTATTCTATTTTATTGTATTATATTTAAGCTTGATATCCTCCACTGCATAATATGTTATCTGTGTTTAATATGTGTATATGTACAGTACAGTATACAGTGTATGTTTTTATTTTTTCCTAATTTGCCATAGTCTCTCTCCAGTGCCTCCGGGTGTTTTGTGTGGATTGATCTTGATGGTGTTTCTGCACCCTGGTTGGAGATTTCGGCATCTCATATACTAATAATAATAATAATAATAGTTTGGTGCCATTTGGCCAAAATGGCAAAAATTAGGTTTTATGGAATAACACACTAGCAGACAGTCTTAGACTCAAAAGTTACATTTATTTATCACGTTTAGATATAACTAATTCATTTTTAGCATGGTTCAATGTCATAAGCTGTGTTTTTAAGAAAAAAAAATCCATTATTTTGCTAAATTTTTCCAAAAAATCGGTTTCAGTTTGAAACTCACTCAAAGTTTGGAAGCCTCCTATATATCTATTATTGCAGATAAAGTAACCAGAATTGGTAAAAAATTTCCTTATTAAGTCTTTTTTATCGAAACACACTTCATATTCATTCATCAGTGCAGTGTATGGTGACATTGGGGTTCAATGTAAACAAAATTCACCAAATTGCCACTTTAACCTAATTTACACAAATATCTCTAACTCCTAAAATAATTGAGATGGGAAGTTGATTTTGGTGTCCTTATATAGGTTTTTGATACTGAGGAATTCATTGGCACCATTTTTAGCCAGCCTCATTGGAGTTGACTTAATTAGCATAATTTCAAAATGGCCGCCAAACAGGAGCTTCCAAAATCAACTTCCCATCTCAATTATTTTTGGAGTTAGTGATATTTTTACAAAGTTATAACTGTACAAAAGTTACATTTATTTATCATGTTTAGATATAACTAATACATTTTTAGCATGGTTGAATGTCCTTCAAGCAATTGGATTTTTACATGTGCTGGGGGACGCTTTCTGGCAGTGACAGAAATTAACACATTTGACTGTCGCGGTCCTGCAGAGGCATGTCGACATGGCACACTTAGTGCATGAACAGACAACTGTCCAATGTGACTCAAGGGTTTTCCATGATGTCTCAGGTATCAACTGTTCATTGTCGTTCTTATAGCCAAAATCCTCTGGTTTCAGTTAGATCACATTTTCTGGATCATGATGAATATCTAAGGCATGCATAATGGTGTATGCATTATAGAAGCTACGCTTGATATGTTGTAGAAGTCCCTGGCTGGATGGAGGCAGATTTAAATGAGAACTCCCCTTTGTATGGTGGAAAACCTCGGCCCGCAAGTCTGAACAATTCTTGGCATCACTTGTTGATTTGAGCACCTTCACCAAGTAACATTCTGCATTACTGATAATGTACGGGGAAAGACTTGGCGATCTCCCAAAGTGCTTCAGTAACTCCTCTGGTTCAGCTTTTAAAGCAGACTTTTTAGTACCAACTTTGCTGGTGATGTCACATCCAGTAAGGCTGTGTATGGCTGGAAGGACTGTACAGAGGTGACATCCAAGACGGTCAAACAGATTATGAAGGGGCGCATACCGAGTGGTGTCTCCAACTCCAGCTCGTACCCACAGCTCCTTTAGGTTATGTTGGAGAAACACTGGCATGTGGTAAAGCAGGGCAACAATTACGTCTGTATCATTGGAAATGACAACACATACTCCTTGTCCAATCTTGAGAGCATCAAGAACATGAAGGGCTATGCGAAGGTCAGCTTCCTCAAATGTAGACTGAAGGTGTGATAGTGTGTTCTCCTTGCCTTTGTAAATGCTGATGCATTGCCATTCCTCTTCCTCTCTGGTAACCTGTCCAAGTATGGTAGGATACTCTCCTGGGGGAAAAATATTTGAACGAAGTTGATTGTAGATCAGTTTTTCAAGGAGAATTTTGTTGTTGTTCGAAGGCCAGAAAGTGGCCATGTCATTTGGTAGCGGTGATGATAGATCAATTGAACTGTAAGCAATGGGTACTGTATTAGTACGCCTCTTTCTCTCACTGTCCTTCACAGAGGACTCCTCAGAATACATGTCAAACACATAGTCACATCGCCCAAACTGACGGTATGCATCTGAGAATGACACAAAAGTGGCCACAAAGTCATTGAATGTGGAGAGTCTGGTAAGATTAACCTTTCGAATGGTGGACATCACGTCAATTATGAAGGAAGCATTGCTACAGGGACTATAGTTGTAATCCTCAGGTTTGAGATGTACCTCCAACTCCTTGATTAACTGACTCTTTGCTGGCTTTGTCATCATTCCTTCAGCATCAAACAACACTGGGGAGGGAACAATATAATATTTTAACAGGTCTTGAGTTGAGAGGCCACGCTCCCGAGCAATTTCAATGCTTCTCTCTGTTATATTCATCTCCTTCACTGTCTTTCTGGTTGTCTTCTGTGGCTTGTTACGGATAGTTGTCATTGTTTTCAAATTTGAACGATGAATGGTGTTACTGATTCGTGTCGTTTTGTGGAGAAGCCTCTCTTTCCTAAATGTCAGGTACTTTTCTTTCCCTTTTGTGAAAGCATTCAGCATGTCATTCCTGATGTCGTCGGACATAATCTCTTTTGTCACAAAATTTTGCAGTGTTGGAGAAGCACCTACAGAGAGAGGGGACCCTTTCTTTTCAATGAATCTCATCATCACCTGAATTTGTGACTCTTTGCGGTCCGTTGTGGCTTTAGATGACTTATGGTGGTTGTATGTCTCATGTGTTGTCGCCACCACATTAGCATATTGGCGATGCAGGTTCTTTACTGCCATCATCTCGTGGTAGATCAAGTCCCACTGAGCAACATGTTGCTTTTGCTTTGCATGCCCAATGAGTCCATTGCTGCACTTTGATGAAAGGTTAATGCTTTGCTCTAATTTCTGGTCTCCTCCAACAGGAGTGAATTGGCCGGGTTTTCTTTGATTGAAAAACTGCTCTTATTAGCAAAGTTCTCATAGACTGATGGTGCTGTCTCAGGCAGGCGTCTCATGTCTTCTAGGTAGATTGCACATCACTGCATGTAGTTGTAGGAATCAAATGTCGCAAACAAGTATAAAGCACATTGAACAGCATCCAGGTGAAGTTCCCAAATCCCCTCACGATCAGCTCTCAAAAGGTCATGGACAACAGCCATCATATCAAGGAATGTAGCCCAGAACTTGAAGTTTTCATTGAAATCGGACCGTGTTTTGATGAACATATTCAGATCTTCGACCAACTTCCTTGATGCTTCACCAAACTCAACCATGTACTTCTGACTATCAGCGATGTTTTTCCTCTCGACAGAAGACTTGAGGTTTGTCAGGATGGCAAGCTCAAGTGCATATTGTTGAATTCCTTTGTCAGTGAAGAATTCTTTGAACAGAAGATGCTTAAAAGCTTCAGCAAGAAGCTGCATGCCCTCAAGACAGCGGTTGTAGTGGCCACCCTTTCGAACAGAATTTTCAATGACTGTGGGACCAAAGACACCTGCCTCCAACCATGTGATGTCAGCTCCGCTTCCTCCAATGTATTTGCCAATACATTTTAGAACAGTTTTGAGTGAGTGAAACGTTCCTAGGCATGGTACCAGAGTCCGGAATTCCTCTGGCCTTATCAGCTGTATTTCACGAACGATGCAATATACTCCTTCATCGCAATACATGGGTATCTCATTTTGAGTAAGCTGAGATCCAATTTCCATGAAATTGTATATATCTCTTTTACACCGAGCCTGGCATTTTCTTATTCCATATGATGAGATCCTCCAAATAATATCCAATGACGCTCCCGGAACTGTTTGGCGGCCATTTTGAAATTATGGAACTTAAGACAACTCCAATGCGGCCAAAAATGGTGCCAATGAATTCCTAGGTATCAAAAACCTATATAAGGATACCAAAATCAACTTCCTATCTCAATTATTTGTGGAGTTAACCATAAAACCTAATTTTTGCCATTTTGGCCAAATGGCACCAAACTATTATCACATATTATGCTGTACCAAAAAAACGTACCTGGTGTGGAAGTTTTACCCAAACTTTTTTGAAGGCTCTCATCATATGGAGCAAGAAAATGCAAGGTTTGGCTGTAAAAGAGACATGTACACAAACACCCCCCCAGAGCCTATACTAAAACAGGTTCACTAGCGGTCACTGTGGACGTCCGCACTGGTCAGAGGTAATGGGCAACTGATAGGATTTATTTCGTTTTGGTTTCCAGATCCGGATATATAAATCAATGGCAACGAAATGATAAGGCAGATATAAGAGTAATTTCGGCACTTGAATTATTCTCCCTCAGCGGGCCTTATTCGGGTGGGTGTGTACCATGACTTCGCCTTCATTTGGACCTTGTCGCTTGCGTATTATAGATTTTATATTTTCGTATTTAGTATAAGCCTTGCCCAGTGTACAGTGTTTATGCAGGCAGGCATTCCGGTTGGTTGGTAGATATATGGGTGGGTTAGTGGGTAGGTAGGTAGGCAGGTTGGGAGGGAGGCAGGCAGCAGGTTGGTAGATAGATAGATGGGTGGGTAGCTAGGTAGGTAGGCATGTCGGGAGGGAGGCTGGCAGCAGGTTGGTTGGTAGATATATAGGCGGGTAGGTAGGTAGGGTGGGAGGGAGACAGGAAGCAGGTTGGTTGGTAGATAGATAGGTAGGTAGGTTGGGAGGTAGGTAGGCAGCAGGTTGGTTGGTAGATAGATAGGTGAGTAGGTAGGTAGGTATGTTGGGAGGTAGGCAGCAGGTTGGTTGGTAGATAGATAGGTTGGGAGGTAGGTAGGCAGCAGGTTGGTTGGTAGATAGATAGGTAGGTAGGTATGTTGGGAGGGAGGCAACAGGTTGGTTGGTAGATAGATAGGTTGGGAGGTAGGTAGGCAGCAGGTTGGTTGGTAGATAGATAGGTGAGTAGGTAGGTAGGTATGTTGGGACGGAGGCAGCAGGTTGGTTGGTAGATAGATAGGTGGGTTGGGAGGCAGGCAGCAGGTTGGTTGGTAGATAGATAAGTGAGTAGGTAGGTTGGGAGGCAGACAGCAGGTTGGTTGGTAGATAGATAGGTGGGTAGGTAGGTTGGGAGGCAGACAGCAGGTTGTTTGGTAGATAGATAGGTTGGGAGGCAGCCAGCAGGTTGGTTGTTAGATAGATAGGTGGGTAGGTAGGTTGGGAGGCAGCCAGTAGGTTGGTTGGTAGATAGATAGGTGAGTAGGTAGGTTGGGAGGCAGACAGCAGGTTGGTTGGTAGATAGGTAGGTTGGGAGGCAGGCAGGAGGTTGGTTGGTATATAGGAGTACAAAGGAAATCAAGCAACAATAGATCTAGTGACCCTTCTAGGCTGCTTGTCCTCCAAAACACTGAGGATCAAGTGTCCAAACAGTGGTTTAGAGTGGGTAAGGGAACTACTGCCCTGGAACTAATGTCTGTGGCAGGACTAGGAAGTTAGTAGGGGACATATGGGTTAGTAACTGAGGGGAGGATAAAATAAAGTTATTCATTTACAAACGCAGTCAGTCGCGGGTTTGATGCGAGATATTTGTCTAGGCGGAGTTTAAATGAATCAACGGTGCTGCAGTCTATAACGTCTCGGGGAAGCCCATTCCACAAGTTGACAACTCGATTGAAGAAGAAATTCTTAGATTCGTGTGAGTTAAAAGATTTACCAATAATTTTGCAACCGTTTCCCCGCGTGTAATTAGATTGGTCGATAGTGAAGTACTTACTACAGTTCATATTGTCGATGCCTTTGATGATTTTAAACACTTGAAATAAGTCACCTCTTAATCTGCGCTGGGTTAAAGGAAATAGATTTAACCCGTGGAGCCCCGGCTAGTTTTGTAATGTTTGTTCACCAGAACCTGGCCGGTTTTCAAAAAATGGTTTTATTCCAGAAACAATAGCGAATGGGTTAGGAATGAAGGAAAAACCACGAAAAACCGCTCAAAAAGCTTTAAAAATGGTCCTACAGAGCCCCCGAAAACGGATTTTACAAGAGTAAAAAATTGAAGGCAATTACCCCAAAAAACCAGGTTATTGCGCGCTCACGCGCACGCACGTGGACTTTGAGAGTTTTCAACCATCGGCACGGTTGCGTGGGATACGTACACAGTTCCCATACAAATCTGAGCCCTCTTGAGTGGCTACACCTGAGGTTACGGTCGGCGCAATTAGGGTGACGCGTCAGGCGCGTCTCTGGGGCTGTGCGTTATATACATCGCCGACGCGACAGACGCGTCGCTGGGGCTGTACGGGTTAATTCTCTAAGACGCTCTTCGTATGGTTTGTTCTTTAGGCTAGGTATCATATTGGTAACTCTACGTTGAACTTGTTCTAGCTTGTTTATGTCTTTTTGGTAATAAGGGCACCAGCATTGAACGCAGTATTCCAGAAGAGGGCGGACTAAGGAATTGTAAAGTGTTAGGATAACGTCTTTGGATTTATGCTCAAATGACCTGCCTCTAAAGCCAATTATTTTGATTGCTTTCTTAACAACTTCTGAACATTGTTGACTCGGTTTTAGGTTACTCGATATTGTTACTCCCAGATCGGTTTTTCTGTTTACATTCTTAAGCTGAGTGCCATTCATCGAATAGTTTGCTTTCTCATTTAGGTATCCGATATGTAGTACTTTACATTTATCCGCATTGAAACTCATTTGCCAAATTTGGGCCCAATGTGACAATTTATCTAGATTGTGTTGCATATCGTCAACTTGTTCTTTTGAGAGTATGCTATTTGCAATTTTTGTATCGTCAGCAAATTTTGAGATTGTACAGGTGAGACCCTCATCTATGTCGTTGATGTAAATTAGAAAGAGAATTGGTCCTAGTACCGATCCCTGGGGTACCCCGCTACTTACATTGGTCCATTTAGATGCCTTACCGTTTATGACTACTCTTTGCTTTCTGTTGCTTAGCCAATTTTCTATCCATTTCAACACACCGTCTTGTATTCCATGCGCTTTTAGTTTTAGCAGTAAACGTTTGTGGGGAACTTTGTCAAAGGCCTTTTGAAAATCAAGTTATATAATATCTACAGCTTTACTCTCATCGTAGAGGTTGAGGATATCGTGGAAGAAGTCTAAGAGGTTTGTTAAACAGGAACGTTTTTTACGAAAGCTGTGTTGAGTATCTTTAAGTATGTTATTTTCCTCTAAGTGATTTATGAGTCTGTCTCTTATAACCGTTTCTAGCATTTTACATACAACTGAGGTTAAGCTAATTGGACGATAGTTACGGGGTAGGGATTTGCTGCCTTTTTTTAATATCGGTGTTACGTTGGCTATCTTCCACTGATCAGGCATAGTTCCAGACTGCAAGGATTTATTGAATAGTAATGTCAGTGGTTTGGAGAGCTCATCCTTAGCTTCCTTTAGAACTCTAGGCGAGATTGTATCAAGTCCAGGCGTTTTATTTACCTTGAGTTTATCTAAACAATTCCATACTTCTCTCTCTGTAACGGTGATATTGCTTAGAACATCTAAATTATCAATCTGAATCCGCGATGGTGTAGGGATATCACTGAGGTCTTCTGTTGTAAAAACTGATGCAAAGAAGGTATTGAGGGCATTACTCATTTGTACTTTGTCTTTGGTGTATTCTCCATTTTCATCGACTAATGGTCCAACAGTTGAAGTAACTACTTTTTTCTTTCTGATATAACTATAGAATTCTTTCGGGTTTGTTTTACTTTGATTCGCAATATGTAACTCTAGGGTCTTTTTACTTTGTTTAATTAACGTTTTGGCTTTCCGTCGTAGCTCTACAAATTTCACCCGTTCTTCGTCATTTTGTGAGGATTTTAATCTATCATTAGCACATTTTTTAGCAAGCAGGCAGTTTGAAATATCTTTATTCCACCATTTGGGCTTATTATTATGGCCTGTACGTCGTATTTTCGATGGTATGCAGTCTTGCACTGCTTTTAGGTAAGTGGTTTCGAATAACTTCCAAGATGTATTTATGTCGTTATTGTTAATTAAAAAGCTCCAGTCAGTTTCTTTAAACATAGCTCTAAGTTTATGAAAGTTTGCTTTCTTGAAATTGGGTGGGAATTGGGTGAAATTGATAGGTGGGTAGGTAGGTAGGTTGGGAGGCAGGCAGGAGGTTGGTTGGTGGATAGGTGGGTAGGTAGGTAGGTTGGGAGGCAGCCAGCAGGTTGGTTGGTAGATAGATAGGTGAGTAGGTAGGTTGGGAGGCAGGCAGGAGGTTGGTTGGTAGATAGGTGGGTAGGTAGGTAGGTTGGGAGGCAGCCAGCAGGTTGGTTGGTAGATAGATAGGTGAGTAGGTAGGTTGGGAGGCAGGCAGGAGGTTGGTTGGTAGATAGGTGGGTAGGTAGGTAGGTTGGGAGGCAGGCAGGAGGTTGGTTGGGAGGCAGGCATCAGGTTGGTTGATAGATTGATAGGTGTGTAGGTTGGGAGGCAGGCATCAGGTTGGTTGGTAGATAGGTGGGTAGGTAGGTAGGTTGGGAGGCAGGCAGCAGGTAGGTTGGGAGGCAGGCATCAGGTTGGTTGGTAGATTGATAGGTGAGTAGGTAGGTAGGTTGGGAGGCAGGCATCAGGTTGGTTGGTAGATTGATAGGTGGGTAGGTAGGTAGGTTGGGAGGCAGGCATCAGGTTGGTTGGTAGATAGGTGGGTAGGTAGGTAGGTTGGGAGGCAGGCAGCAGGTTGGTTGGGAGGCAGGCATCAGGTTGGTTGGTAGATTGATAGGTGGGTAGGTAGGTAGGTTGGGAGGCAGGCAGCAGGTTGGTTGGTAGATAGATAACACTACAGTCGTGTTATTGGCTTAATTGGATATAATGTTTATTTTCTTACATACAGTAGTATGGTATCTATTATCTACCCAGATTTACACATGGGTCGGATAGGTTATTGTAACAGATTCTCAAGATGGTTGGATATTCTCCACGTTTGGAAATTCCCCAGCGATGCGTTTATTAAACCTGAAGTGCTAGCTGGTTGTGATGTTGGGCATTTGATAACCAATAACATAATATAGCTATGACTATAGTTGTGTTTGTTGCATCATACTCGGAGATTGGTGTCATCTATGCAAGCTTGTTTGCCGCCTGAGGAATCTATGGATGCCACTTACGTACGATAAAACCATAAAACCTGTACGAACTGTAAATATACAAAAACATCTATTTATGTGTAAGTTCTATACACTCAGCTGTGAATAACATTACAGAGATTCTAGACTGTTATTACTCTAGGAGTAGGGAGTCTCTAAACATGGTAGAACATACCGGTAGCCTATATTATGAGAGAGATAAACATATGTTATTATGGCTGGGATATGAAGCTGGTGTGAGGCGGAACATCAAGGAGGGTGATGGAATTTATGGAGACCAAGGGATAACCACCATGAACTATGTTACCCTACACTACATAACAGTGGAGGGCAATATAAAGGTGGACTATTGTGTGTTGTAAGTAAAGATGATGATCATTTTGTAAATGAGGTGTATTTTGAAATGTTGTGCATGTTTTTTTTTAGTTTGATATTTGCAGTACAGCTACTAGTAGTCTAACTGTCATATTTGACACAGCATTGTGTGTACCTTTATACAACATCATTTAGCACCTAATAGCACATTGTCAAGCACATGAGAGAGAGAGAGAGATAGTGTGTGTGTATGTCTGTGAGAGAGTGTGATTCTGCAGGATCTACCATAAACATAAACCAAATATGAACACAGAGCCATTCATAACACCACTAAGCAGCCCCTGACACCAGGTGGAAATGAATGGGTAATAACTCAGTAAGTCAAGTAATAATGTTCCACTGGTTATTACACTGTCCTGCTTAATGGCTCACTTGAGTACTTGGCATGCGAATAAATTGGTCATGGTAATTGTGAAACGGTCAGAATATATATAAATATACCCAATTATACAGATGTTTGCTGAACAATTTCATGAACACATATGTTGGTTTTGAAGTGTTTTTGACATTAGACAATAATATTGTAAATATAAGGATATTAGCGTCGTCGCACATTATCAACGTGTACACTATATAACACCAAGGACACTACAATCATGATCATACAACATAAAAACCGTCACACCTTATACAATAAAGAACTTAAATATAGTATGTATAATGTGCGACAAATACAATAATTCTACTGGGGATAAATATACAAATAGTATTGTCAAAACTGTTTACTATAAATACATAATGGACAATCAATATCCCATTAAACCAAAACCTCCATAATAGTGAGAGCAAGAGTCAGTAAAGGAACACCTCCCACTTGACCCCTCCATCTCACTATTCACCTTGTCTCTCCCCCCTCCTCCCACCCGGCCCTTCCGTCTCACCCTCCATCTTGTCTTTCTACCCCCCTCCCCTCCCACCCAACCCTTTCATCTTGCCCTCCACCTTGTTTCTCACCTCCACCCCTCCCTCCTTCCCTCCTGACCCTTCTAGCTCATCCTCCACCTTGTATCTCCACCCCCCCCCCTCCCCTCCTTCCTTCCTGACTCTCCCATCTCACCCTCAGCCTTGTCTCTCCACCCCCAGCACCCCCTCTATGTTACACCAGTG
Source organism: Paralithodes platypus (assembly GCA_032716605.1). Taxonomy (NCBI): domain Eukaryota; kingdom Metazoa; phylum Arthropoda; class Malacostraca; order Decapoda; family Lithodidae; genus Paralithodes; species Paralithodes platypus. The sequence continues at coordinate 11,669,380 of CM064578.1, read as the reverse complement.
TCATAAAACCTCAGTGATGTTATATTGTTTAACGTGGATATAGTTGTGTTGTTTTATATTTGTTTTCCGTAGTTGCCATACAAGAATGACCGATATGTTGTTGGACAGATAGGTCTTGCCGGGCAAAATGTTATGTGGGAGTTATTGTTAACTTTGTAGATGTTGTCAAACGGATGTGAAGGCAATGATGCTGGCTAGATATACTAGATAGCCTATGTGTGTGTGTGTACCAGTGTGTTTGTTTGTGACACAAATTACTTAATGGTCATGGGAAAACATTGTATTCACAAATACCCATTTCACCCCCCCCTGCTGACAGAGATATTTACTGATCGAATGAAACATAATATAGTCGATAGGCATAGCTTACGGTAAAACAGAAAACATGAAACTAATATAAAATATAATAAGTCATTGGTGTTTCTCACACACATTCGCTGTGATGAATTACACTTGTTTAGGAAATAACCTGCATGTCTACCACCAGTGTTTTCTGACGCTGCAGGAATCTTGTTCATATATTATCGTAGTGTTCAAGCGCAAGGAACATTTCCACGAAGGAACGAGTGAGGAAACATAAAATGGATTAGCTTTCGCATCTGTTCTCTCTCTCTCTCTCCCTCTTCGTCTTTCTCAGTATGATCATGATATCTGAGACAATATATACACCATGGATCTATTATTAACTGTAGCCTAATCTTTGTATTACCGTATATGTTTCTACAAGATGTGTTTTCATTTCACAAAAATGAAGGTGTATTGCACCAAATTAATCCAACTTAAGCCACATCACCGCCAGTGTCAACAAACCATTCCTTCAATATCCACCTCGGCCTCTTTCCATATTTGATCACGGTTAACTTTGTGGACCTTCCCAATATTGGTCGTTTCAATATATTTTATGTTTGTATTGGTTCCTAGTTGTCTGAAATTTGAAAAAATACAGTATATGTTGATATCGGTAATATATAATAATATTGATAACATAATGGTATTAACACATTGCCAGTGATCAATAATAAGGATTTGGTTTATCTATTGTTGAACCTCGATTGATGTTGGTTTAAAGCCAGATTTTTTTTTTCTATGTGATTGAGGGAGGCAAAAGGCAGAACTTCCTATAGCGAGTGCCTCCCCCATAGTTGAAAGAGTGACAGGGCCAAAATCAAGGGACGTTCGAGCCAAAATGCCTGGACACACGGAGTTTGAAGCAATTTAAGTCATAGGAAGAGGGAAAGACTGATTCTAGGAGAGAGTTCCAGAGCTCAGCTGTTGAGTAGAAGAAAGTTTGAGAGTAACGTTTCACTCTTCGGTTGGAGAGTTGCACAGAGTAGGGGTGGGATTGAGTTGCAAGACGGGTAACACGTGCCCTACGTAAAGGAGGTGGTATACACTGGGAAAGCTCTGAGGAACACTGATTATTATAGTAGGGATAGAATAGCGAGAGAGATGCAACATTGCGGCGGAGAGAGAGAGATTGCAGAGAGTTGGTGAGTGGACGGGAGTTAATGATACGAAAGGCCTTCCTTTCAACTTTGTCTAGGAGAGTGGTGTGAGAGGAGCCTCCCCACACATGTGAACAATACTCAATACAAGGACACACTATGCCCCTGTATAAAGCAAGAAGCTGTGCAGGGGAAAAGAACCCCCTAAGGCGGTTGAGCACACCCAGCTTCTGGGCGTCTGCCTTACCAAGACTGGTAATATGGTCCTTCAATACATTCAATACATATCTCAAATTCTGGCGATGTCTGACAAGGATTGTGGAGAGCTACTGAATGTCAACCTGCTAGCAGCTAGAAGGATGTTTAGTAGTTCGTTTAGTTTGAATTCCGCTATGTGTGTCTGTATGTGTGTGTGTGTGTGTGTGTGCGCCATGTGGTTAGTTTCTTTGAGTAAACCAATGACATAGCACACCAATACAAATACCATATCACTGGGCATAGCACACCAATAATAATACCATATCATTGGGCATAGCACACCAATACAAATACCATATCATTGGGCATAGCACACCAATACAAATACCATATCATTGGGCATAGCACACCAATACAAATACCATATCATTGGGCATAGCACACCAATAATAATACCATATCATTGGGCATAGCACACCAATAATAATACCATATCATTGGGCATAGCACACCAATACAAATACCATATCATTGGGCATAGCACACCAATACAAATACCATATCATTGGGCATAGCACACTAATACAAATACCATATAATTGGGCATAGCTCACCAAGACAAATACCATATCATTGGGCATAGCACACCAATACAAATATCATATCATTGGGCATAGCAAACCAATACAAATACCATATCATTGGGCATAGCACACCAATACAAATACCATATCATTGGGCATAGCACACCCATACAAATACCATATCATTGGGCATAGCACACCAATACAAATACCATATCATTGGGCATAGCACACCAATACAAATACCATATCATTGGGCATAGTACACCAATACAAATACCATATCATTGGGCATAGCACACCAATACAACATATCATTGGGCATTGTGGTAAACTATCATTGGAAGTTAAATATTACTAAGCTATAATGAATCAAATAAATCAATTTAAATGAAAACTACTCCATATCTAAATTGAATTCAATCTGAAACAAGCTAATTTATATCCAAAGGTCTCACATAATAAATTTATATATAGGGTAAGGTTATAAGGGTTAATATTAGCCAGGAATTAACTCACCAATAGTTCCACGTGGCAATGAGGCAAGGGAGAACCTTTTACCCAATATGGCGGTGGACAATGGGGAACGAGACTTTGGTCCCGAGACACGAGTCAAGTTAAAGAAAGAATAAATGATTACATGGGAATGGACATGATTATTATGCTTATCTGTCAGTCAGTCATGGCGTCGATGAGAGCGTCGTGATGGTGTAGCTGTTTGTATTGCTGACAGTGTATTGTGATTAGAGGCTCAAAAGCACGATCAACTGAGGGCGGAAAATAGATGTTAACTGGTTGGTGTTCGTGAAGGCTCTGCCGTTCCTCGAAGGCACACCTTGCTGCCTTGGCAAAACGCCAGGAGCCCAAATTATCGTACCGCATCTAGGTTGCTCTATACGATAAATTATATTAATATATACGATAAATTCATAGATACTACATAAGACCATGGCAATATTGCTTAATAGCATATTAGGCCTTTTATAACTTAACTTATTTACAATCTTATAATATACGATCTACTCGTCCTACGTCGTGCTGCAGGAGCGATCGTGACGTCACAGAGACATACGAGATCACAAAAGAGTCATAGCCTATCGTATTTACGATACACTCACCCCACAAAAAAAGACCTGAACCCCACCTTAAACCTAAAGTTGCCCAGAGGCTATCTTCTGACGCCCCAAGTCGACGGCGCCAGCAGCAGCGTGTCTGGAATGCGTCCCGGTCCAAGAATGATCACCATCAGTAAGAGGTGAGTCGTTCCTTTGAGAATCCTCGGACCCAGCAATAGCAGGTGGAGCATCAGATTGCAATGCGGAATCGAGCTCCAAAGCGTACAAACGTGCGATAGGACGAACAGTAGTTCCAGTGGCTGTCTTCAATAGCGCCACCCGCTCTACAGAGTCTGCCCCCTTGTATACCTCCAACACGCGATCCAATTTCCAGTATAAACGAGGACTATCTTCTTTAATTAAAACAACTTCACCAACTGTAGGTGCCGTTGGTCTACCAGAGGGAGGAACACTCCTTTCCCTCAATGCTAGCAGATAGTCACTAATCCACCATTTCCTAAAATCCTCGACTATCCTTGATATATACTGTTATCTCTTAGACACCGCTACCTCAGAGTACAACGAGGGATCCTCTAACTCTACTATGGATTGGAAATCAGATGGAAACGCAGTCAATGGTTTTCCATATAGCAAGTGAGCTGGTGTTAATTGTAGTGGTTCTTGCAGGTCGGTGTACACATACGTAAGCGGGCGATCATTCACGACTGCCTCTATCTCTGTGAGGACTGTCGTCAACTCACTCTTCTTTAACACCTTACGAGCGGCCTATGCGGTTTATTTATATGTACCGCCCAGCGGGGTGTTTTCAGCCAAAATAGGGCTGTTTACGTGATAATTTTCATGCCTAAATAAGACCCAGAACGTAAAACAAGTATCTATCCCTGAAAGGGCATAAACAGAGCTTTCGAATGACACCATAACGATCCTTTTATGATGGCTAGTTTTCTTGCAATAACCGTGCAACGCGAGTGCAAAAAGCATGTAATTAGGCACTTTCCCCATACAATTCCGTATATAGCGAGTGAGAGAGGGAGGGAGGAGGTGGGATTCGTGTCAGTAGGTTCGCCGCGGTGGTCTGGAGCAGTCATACGCTCGCTACTCTCCTGCCACCACTTGTCTCTCTCTCTCAGCAACATTACGTGCTGAAATTGCCACACGACCTATGTCGAGCGCCGCCACATAGTCCAGCTTTATTTAACTCGACTTATGTTGCTCGCCGACAGTTAAGGGTTAATAGAGCACGTCCTACAACCGCTCTGAGTCCTGACTTTACTAATGCCGACACATCGTTCCCACATTCCACCAAACCAAGGTGCCTTAACTGGAATGAACCTCCATTCGCACTTCTTCTCTCCCCCAAAAAGTGATGATAGTAGGATCACTACTCATATCCTTTAGATATTTTGATGCTTGGACATAAGTGGGAGCGTTGTCGCTAAGAATGAGTTGAGGGAATGAACGACGGGCACAAAACCGTCTAAATGCCAGCATAAATTCTTCGCTAGACATATTATCACATAGTTCTAGGTGTACCGCTCGAGATGTCGCACAGGTAAACAATAATATATAAACCTTCTCATGCTCCCTCGTCTTCAATGCCCCTGTGTAATCTAATCCTACCGCTTGGAAAGGTTCTACGTGCTTTATACGGCATTCAGGTAGAGGTGGAGCTGGTCCAGTTGCATAAGGTTTACCTTTTAGTCTCTGGCATATTACACACTTCCTTACTACGCGTCGAGCTACTTGTCGAACTCTGGGTATCCACCATGTGAGGCGTAAATTTGATATAATATGACATACCCCGTAGTGTTTTACTTCCCTATGTGCACGTATGATCAATAGATCAGTAACGTGATGTCGTGTTGGCATAAGTATAGGGCGGTTTGTGCCGTCTGGTACACCCGACCACTACAGGCGACCCTCACACCATTGTCAGGTGCAACCTCAGTTGACGCACTATATTAGGCATTAATGTCTTATTCCAGCTTTTCAAGGATTCTAATTCATTGGAAAAGGTTTCTACTTGAACCCATTTGATGAAAGTTACTTCAGCTGCTTTAAATTCACGAGCATCAATGTTGTGACCCCTGTTGCAGAGTTGGCCCGTTACTTTAAGCTTGAGATTGGATACATATCGCAATACCCAAGCTACAACTCTGACTAGTTTATTATAGTCACCGAATCTTGCCCACTTTATGATAGGACGCGGTGGCTCATTTGGTTGGGCTGTAACTGCCACTGTTTCCAGTGGCAGAGGTCCCTCACCAACAGCATGCCAAATCGTCCATTCACTTTCATGGAGCAGCCACTTTGGACCATGCCACCACAATTCGGACTTCACTAGCTGGCTAGCCGTTATACCCCTAGTTATGAGATCACTAGGGTTTTCCTTTGTATTTACATAATGATAAGCAACGTCTGGCAAAAGGGCTCTAATCTCATCTACCCTATTCCGCACATAAACTGGCAGAGACTTCTTGCTATGTATCCAGTTGAGTGCGACCTGACTATCGCACCAAACGTGAACGATTTCAATATTTAATTTGCTCTCGTATGCTGCGCGTACATGTTGCACCAGACGTGCTAATAGCAGCATTGCAGTCAATTCCATTTTAGGGATAGTTACCTTTTTAACCGGGGCTACCTTGGCCCGGGCTGTAACTAAATGTGCCCCAAATGAAGTAACGACATATATGGCTACCCCGCTAGCATCGCAAAAAGTGTGTAACGTAACATCACCGAACGCCGCCACTTTACGAGGTATAGGTTTAGTACATAGGATGGCATACTCATTCAACAACAATGTCCCTTGGTCATTCAGGTCCTCGGGCAAACTGTCATCCCATCCTATTTTACGTCTCCAAACTTCCTGCATTAGAATCCTAGCTCTTATGGTAACGGGCAATGCTAGACCCAAAGGATCAAAAAATTGCGCAACTTTGCTCAACTGACTTCTTTTGGGGTGCGCTCCTGTCTGCTGAGCAAAAGACCTTGTTTGAAAAGTTAGTATGTCATGTTTAGGTTGCCAGATCATCCCCAAATTTCTGGACTTTTCCTGGTTAATAGATGCCGTACCATCCACCTGTATCAAACTCTGAAGATCTTCACTATTAGTAACCCACTCGCGGAGAAATAGATGTGCATCCGCAAACAATCTGTGTGCTTGCCAGTATGTATATAACAAATCATCCTGACTATCGCTAGAACCCTGCAAATTGTCTATATATAATCCGCGAGATAGTTTACTTGTGTCCTCATGAGTGTCAGCTAGATGTTTTCTGATTGTGGCATTTAACAAAAACTGTGAACACGTGGCCCCAAAGAGTACAACCCGAAAATGGTATATTATGATCGGACTTTCAGAGTCGCTAATGTCGCTTAACCAAAGAAAGCGGGTAACATCTCTATCTTCCTCCTTTAGCTTGACCATCAAGAATGCCTTCTCGATGTCACTGGTATAGGCGTACTTCCCCAGCCTAAACCGCAATAGATGTTGGGACAGGTCCGACACCATGGACGGACCTGTCAACAGGCAGTCATTTAGACTGGGTTGTTGACCTTGGTGGGCAGAGCAGTCATACACCACCCGTATTGGTGTGGTGACGCTGTCTTTCCTTACCCCATGATGGGCCAGATAGTGAACCCTACCCTTCCTAAACGGTTCCTTGACATCGACACTCTCAATAAAGCCCCTATCTTCATAACTCCGAAATACATCGTCATACGCTTGGCGCGTGCTCGGTTCGTTAGACAATTTCGCTGCAATGCGCGCAAGCGACCTAATGCCAAACCATAGTTGGTAGGCAGGCTTATCTCACTGTTCTTCCTGGGTAAACTAACTTTATATTGCTTGTCTGAGGCACAGTAGCACACAGACTCGTCAAACCTTTGTAGCGCAACTTCCGAGTCATAATCAGTCTCCATAGGATTAATGCCTATGTGATCCAATCTCCACAGTCGTTCCAGGTCGAACTCGGCAGCCATCTTAGGGTCACTAGGTTGGGAATCCTCCCTTCCCAACTCCTCTGCCACGGTTACATTGACTCTATATATCGAGACCGTGTCGACCAGGACCTTTGACTGTGTAGTATGCACCTTTCCGCTCATGCAATATCCAAATTTAGTGGGGATTAAAATTACACCACACATCTTTTTAAATCCAGGGTATACTACATCATAATAATGATCCACACCAAGTAGAACATGCACCTCACTCTGATTTCCCATGGGATCTGACAAGTTAACCCCCTTGCTAATTAATGCGTGTTCCACCTTCTTCACTCCTACAGATACATATTCTGGTAGGGTGTCTACTACGATACAAGTCATAAAGTACCGGTTTTTACGGTAGAAATATGAAATCTCCGCTATCTCGTAGTCTTGCTTATGAGTAACCCCTGTGAAGCCCTGTAATCGAAGAGTCTCAGCCCCTACGATTCGGTGCTTCAGTCCCACTAGTACGAACCTCTTTATAAAGGAACGTTGAGACCCTTGATCTAGAAGTACCCGACAAATTTTGTTACTGTCATTACCTTCCATGGGAATCTGAATTGTGGGCAATATAGTGGTGTCTTGCGTGCTACCTAGTGTCACAGTTGTAGTACCCTCTGGTTTGACATCTTTGACTTTATCTGCTGTAGGACACAACTTATCAAAGTGATGTCCTTTGCAGTGGCAACAGGGCCTTAGGTATGTAGAAGTACATTGTCCCTGCTTACCATGTTCCTTACTTATAGTTATTCCTTAGTATAGTTGGTTGTTGGAAGGAACATAATAATTGATATTGGTTCAGGGGCTAGTTATCGAGAGGACTTCCCTAGTGGTTAAGGCTCCATTAATTGCTCTTTCCATTCACATATGCATAGCCTTCGTGAGTTGCAGTTGGGATGTGTGTACATGCTTAGATTGATATGCAGGATTCGAAGTTGCATAATAAATCGTAGGCAGTGTCCACCATCCTTTAACTGTCTTCGTGGTGCGATGCATAAGGTGTTGATTTTCAGTGTGAGCATCCTGGGTTCGAATCCACGGACTGCCACATGTGTTTGTAAATTTCATTAATTATCGATTTTAGTATAGTTGGTTGTTGGAAGTGTGACGCCTGCAGCTTAGCAGAACGCCACGTGGGCTCAGCCGCTCGCTTGGCCATTCGCTAACACTCGCCAGGGCAATGTATTTGGCTACAGTCTATCTACAATGTTGTACTTTCTTTCTGGTGAATCGTCATATCACAGGCAGTATAGAAGTGGTCGTTGTTTTCGCCTGTGACAAGGGATTATATTTTATATCATCAGTTATAAGTTTAATGTATAAGATTGAATGATACAGCTAGAGAGTGTGAGTGAGTAAGTGCAGGAGGCAGAGGGTAGTGTGCGTAGTGTTACACGTTGTCTCGGTGACGTCATGCCACGGCCGGGCCCTCTGAGTGGCTGGCCACCTCACCACCCTCCTGCCGCTTCAGGAAGTGGTCCCCCCCCGCACTCCCTGCTGCCTTGTGTCTTCCTTGCTCAGAGCTTGCCTGACCAGCATACCCTTCACATCTCCCTTGCTACCTGTCCCCGACTTCTACCTATAGAACACTTTCTCTCTCTCTCAACTTCTTACCTCTCATTCTTTCAATCTATTTAATATCATAACTCCCCTTTGGTTCTGCACGATTTCATATATCGGCCATCGTATTATATGCTGAAGCTCTCAGATATTCCATGTTTAGATAGACATTTTGGAGGGGTTAACATTTTGTCTGTAGAGGTTCGACACACTCGTGGTGTCTCCCTACCTTTTGCTTGGTTGTCTGCTGGGCTATTTAATGCTAGACTGGGGTGAGGCTATTGTTGTTGTGATTTCCGATGTGTACCAGGTTTTGTTGAACCTGTACAATCGCAATGGATATGTGGGAAGCCTAGGTTGTCTTTCTGACTGTGTACCTTGTGAGTTTAGCACTGTGTTGCGAGTGAGGGCTTTTGCCTCTGCCACCCAACACTGTGCTAACTCGTTTTGCTTTGACTTTGAGAGGGTCGCCAGAAGAGAACCAGATACTAGCAATCTGGATCTCTCAAGAGAGCACCCCGTCATTTAACGTAATTTGGCCGTACAGTCTTAAGGACCTCGCTAGGCTACGAGCCGCTTGCTCAGCCATTGTTTCCTAGCCTACTACATCCCAGCTAGACTTTATTCGCCTAGCAGACACCCGTATAAACTCTTATGTTATGTATGCAGCATTTTTATTCACGTTGATTGTAAGCCTTGGTTGTTGTTGAGTTGCACAACCTGAGCAGGCTTTTACGTTGCCTGAGGAAGTACTTCTTTTGTTGTTAGAGATAATACTATTGCGCATTTATTATTATTCCCGTGCCAGTTAACACTGTACGTCCATACACTTGTCATATCTTGTTCCTGCTTTAAATAACAGTTCAAAATCCGATTCGATCATCTTAAGCAGCATCAGACTTTCTTCAGAATATTCCTGCTCGATGCTTTAGGACTTTCATTCACTTTCTTTAATATAGGAGTGACAGTTTATTATTGTTTAGAGTAACTTTAATTATACCTTCTTCTTGTTTGCATTAAATCATTTCAGTGATTTAATAAAGCTCTCTATCCTTTTCCTTGTATACATTATTAACATAATTGTATGTTGTTGTGATCAGGCTGTATCAGAGATCATCAGCCTGTAGTAGTAGTGCATTTATACCGAGTTATAGGATACCCCGTTATCGCAGATTTAACTCTGGAGGGTATAGGTGTTTTTGTGTGCCGGCATTATAAGTTTGAGCGTTGGATCTAGTGTTACCGTTGTGGCTGTGTGCCTTTCTAGTCCAATGATTAAGAGCCCTTGTTTTATACGAGTCCTGGTCGTAACAAATGGCGACCTTGCTTAGGATTTTGTGAACTTAGAAAAATATTGCAGGAGTGTTGTGGTCATTTGTTTTTGTTTAAAGGAATATAGTGGACACGGATTTTTTTTTGGCAAGTAGTATAACACTTAAGAGTCTTCAAGCATTTTTGAGTGAATAGTGCTACATAAGAGTTTAGGTACTTCTCTTTTTTTTATATAAACGTTGAGAATTTTCGGTGGACACTATGTCGGACGACGGATCAGTGTACAGTGAGGACACAGTACGGAAACCAGGCTCTGAGGTGCAGCAGCAGGGTTTGTTAGAAGGCATTAGAGTTATAACTAGTGAGAAGGATGCAAAGATGTTTCTGGAGATACCTGTTACTGTTGACCGGGTGTCGGGGATTGATCGGTATGGTCTCCAGTGTTTGGCCACGGTCATGGGGCATGTGGGCACTAGCAGCATGTCAAGAGGTGACCTGGTGGCCTGTGTGCTCGGCGGGGTGCATGGGGCTTCGGGTGGAGTGGGAGCTGGGGCACCTTCGGCCCAGCCCCCATTCCACTTGACTCCTACCATGGTGCCCCCTCGGGCTCCGGAGCCAGGTACGTTCCCGCAGGCCGATAGTCACTGGCAGCGTGGTTTGCACTTGGGTGAGTCTCCAATTGTTGCATCTCCTCCTCCTCAAGGTTTGACTCCAGATATGCTCTTCCAGCTTGAGATGGCTAAGATGCAGCTGCAGCAGCAGCGGGAATCTGAGCAGCAGCAGCGGGAGTTTGAGATGGCTAAGATTCAGGCTGAGGAGAGAAGGGCCAGATATGAGAGTGAGCTTAAGCAGAGAGAAGCTGAGCTTCGGGTAGAGGCTACGAAGTACTGTGCAGACATAGATCTTGAGAAGTCTCGGGTGGAGTCGACAGGGCAGCGTCTCGGTTCTGGGAATCGAGGTCTTGATCAGTCTTTATCGCACCTGCTCATGTTGGTCCCTGTATTTGATGAGTCGGGTGTCACTGAATTTTTCATGCGTTTTGAGAAGAAGTTCCGGGAGCACCAATGGCCCGAGGTTAAGTGGGCAGCCCTTGTTTCCTCTAGGTTGGTTGGCAAAGGACTCAAGGCATATGATGCGTTGCCCTTGGAGTCTTGCGTCGATTATGAGTTATTGAAGGAGGCTGTCCTGCGGGCATATGAGTTACAACCAGAGACGTACAGATTGAAGTTCCGGAGTGTAACGAAGGGTCGTGAGTGCACCTTTCTTGAGCATACCCGGGATCTGTCCGATGCATTTAGAAATTGGCTGCGTTCTGAGAAGGCATCGACGTTTGAGGAGTTGAAACAGCTGATGCTTCTAGAACAGTTTTTCAAGTGTACGGGCGGCAATCTGACGTTGAATCTTAAAGAAAAGAACCCGAAAACTCTTCAGGAGGCAGCTGAGATGGCTGACCATAGGCTATCGCTGATTCGTGGGTGCGGGTCTGCACAACGGAACGATGCAGGTAACAAGGGGCGCAACACTCCACCCCCCCGAGTCAGTGATACACCATATAACAATAACTACAAGAGCAATGATATTAATTCTGACCATAAACCTAATACCGTCCCGTTTAAGAAGGGTCAGGGCTCTTCCCCACCTCAAGGGAAGCCCAAGAGGGAGTTAGAGTGTTTTCATTGTCATGAGAAGGGGCATTTTGCAAGAGCCTGTCCAAGCAAGCTACCTAATGCAGTTGTGTCTTTGGCTCGCAACATTGGGGTGTCCCCGAAGTCGTCTGAGTTTGCCCGGGGTATAACGTTAGAGGCTGGGACACAGCCAGTGGAGAAGAATCCGGAAGGCTCGAACCCTGTCCGCGATGTCTTTTGCGACCATCGAAGGCGTGGCTGCGTGAAGTGGGCTGGTAAGAAGCATGGAGTTGAGCTGTTGCGGGACACGGGTGCCTCTCAGACTTTGATGAAGAACTTTACTGGTAGACCAATAAACGCGGCACGGGTGGTTGTGGTGCAAGGTATCAATGCTATCAGGTCATACCCGTTGGTCAGGATGGAACTGTAGATAGATGGTGTGACACAAGAGTTGGATGTGGGAATTGTGGAGAACTTGCCTGTTGGCAACCTCCTTCTCGGCAACGACTTTGCGGTGCCTACTTCAGAGGTTTCACCCTTAGTCGTTACCGAGAAGCCGGCCAACGTAAGTAGGGAGGAACAGGAGTGGGTAGAGAAGTGTCATGTACAACCTATGGCGTGTGTTGTTACAAGATCTCTTGCATCCAAAGTGTCACAGCCTATTCCTCAGTCTTCTGATCAACGGAGGAACGGTCGGAAGAAGACGGCTAATGTTGGTAAAAGTTTGGAGAGTTTAGTACCAGCAGCGCTTCTTGGCGACTCAGTATTGGCACCATTGTTGGAGTCTGGAGAAGCCCCAGGACCTGTCACAGCTAGTGAGGAGGTAGGGCAGGAAGAGACTCCGAGGCAGCAACGTTACACACAGAGAGAAAAAAGGGTTGCTCGGTTTGATTGTGGGGGAGGACTTGGGTTGCTTCGGAAGCATTTAGACATGTTGGTTCCCTCAGATATTTGTAAACTGCAGTTGGAGGATCCGGAAGTTCAGAAGTGTGGTAATGGTGCTGTCGAGATCAAACACGAGGACGGGGAAACATGTCATGTGAACCTGTTGGAGGAGTTTGTGAGGCAACCACCTGAGCAGCCTACTGTCCCTGCGTTGGTCTGCAGCGGCCAAGGTAGAGAAGGAGAGGGGGGCAGTAGGGCACAGGTGGAGGAGAGTAGGGATTGTCATGTCTCGGCGGAGCAGTGGGCAGGGGACACGAGTCTGGTGGCTGTGGAAGCGCTAGAGCACCTGCCTGAGCAGCAGTGCAAAGGAGTACAAAGGAGTACAAAGGAAATCAAGCAACAACAGATCTAGTGACCCTTCTAGGTTGCTTGTCCTCCAAAACACTGAGGATCAAGTGTCCAAACAGTGGTTTAGAGTGGGTAAGGGAACATTGGAAAGGGAATTACTGCCCTGGAACTAATGTCCGTGGCAGGATTAGGAAGTTAGTAGAGGACAGATGGGTTAGTAACTGAGGGGGGATAAAATAAAGTTATTCATTTACAAACGCAGTCAGTCGCGGGTTTGATGCGAGATATTTGTCTATGTGGAGTTTAAATGAATCAACGGTGATGCAGTCTATAACATTTCGAGGAAGCCCATTCCACAAGTTGACAACTCGATTGAAGAAGAAATTCTTAGATTCGTGCGAGTTAAAAGATTTACCAATAATTTTGCAACCGTTTCCCCGCGTGTAATTAGATTGGTCGATAGTGAAGTACTTACTACAGTTCATATTGTCGATGCATTTGATGATTTTGAACACTTGAATTAAGTCACCTCTTAATCTGCGCTTGGTTAAAGGAAATATATTTAATTCTCTAAGACGCTCTTCGTATGATTTGTTCTTTAGGCTAGGTATCATTTTGGTAACTCTACGTTGGACTCGTTCTAGCTTGTTTATATCTTTTTGGTAATAAGGGCACCAGGATTGAACGCAGTATTCCAGAAGAGGGCGGACTAAGGAATTGTAAAGGGTTAGGATAACTTCTTTGGATTTATGCTCAAATGACCTGCCTATAAAGCCAATTATTTTGTTTGCCTTCTTAACAACTTCTGAACATTGTTGACTCGGTTTTAGGTTACTCGATATTGTTACTCCCAGATCGGTTTCTCTGTTTACATTCTTAAGCTGAGTGCCATTCATCGAATAGTTTGCTTTCTCATTTAGGTATCCGATATGTAGTACTTTACATTTATCCGCATTGAAACTCATTTGCCAATTTGGGCCCAACATGACAATTTATCTAGATTGTGTTGCATATCGTCAACTTGTTCTTTTGAGAGTATGCTATTTGCAATTTTTGTATCGTCAGCAAATTTTGAGATTGTACAGGTGAGACCCTCATCTATGTCGTTGATGTAAATTAGAAAGAGAATTGGTCCTAGTACCGATCCCTGGGGTACCCCGCTACTTACATTGGTCCATTTAGATGCCTTACCGTTTATGACTACTCTTTGCTTTCTGTCGCTGAGCCAATTTTCTATCCATTTCAACACACCATCTTGTATTCCATGCGCTTTTAGTTTTAGCAGTAAACGTTTGTGGGGAACTTTGTCAAAGGCCTTTTGAAAATCAAGGTATATAATATCTACAGCTTTACTCTCATCGTAGAGGTTGAGGATATCGTGGAAGAAGTCTAAGAGGTTTGTTAAACAGGAACGTTTTTTACGAAAGCCGTGTTGAGTATCTTTAACCCTCCTGGCCCGGTTGTCATTTTAAAATGACACCACGAATGAAGGGCAGGTGCCCGGTTGTCATTTTAAAATCTGTAAGCTTGAAAGCCTATTCAGCTTGGTCTGAACGCCGTGCGTCCGACGCATGTAAACAAAGCCGATCGTTACGTCACCGCACCTCCGAAAACAAGAAAGAGAAGACTCGTTTGTTATTGTATGTCTGTATGTCGTTGTTTCAGTAGTGAAAAGATCGTCATATTGCTAACATCGCCTGCAAGTGCTCTCCACTGAAATCGTCATCACAACTGAACCAGTTGACATAGAGAGCTCTACTCAACGCCAGTCTACAGATTGGAAACCGCACTACATTTATGGATGCGTGGGAAATTTCTAGCAGTTAAACTAAACAAAAATACGGTAGCCTAGGCCTAGACGTTTTTCGGCCAGATCTCCCGGGTAGCCCACACTGTCATTTTGAGAGCCTGCCCAGGCCAGGAGGGTTAAGTATGTTATTTTCCTCTAAGTGATTTACGAGTCTGTCTCGTATGACCGTTTCTAGCATTTTACATACAATTGAGGTTAAGCTAATTGGACGATAGTTACTGGGTAGGGATTTGCTGCCTTTTTTTAATATCGGTGTTACGTTGGCTAGCTTCCACTGATCAGGCATAGTTCCAGACTGCAAGGATTTATTGAATAGTAATGTCAGTGGTTTGGAGAGCTCATCCTTAGCTTCCTTTAGAACTCTAGGCGAGATTGTATCAGGTCCAGGCATTTTATTTACCTTGAGTTTATCTAAACAATTCAATACTTCTCTCTCTGTAACGGTGATATTGCTTAGAACATCTGAATTATCAATCTGAATCGGCGATGGTGTAGGGATATCACTGAGGTCTTCTGTTGTAAAAACTGATGCAAAGAAGGTATTGAGGGCATTACTCATTTGTACTTCGTCTTTGGTGTATTCTCCATTTTCATCGACTAACGGTCCAACAGTTGAAGTAACTACTTTTTTCTTTCTGATATAACTATAAAATTCTTTCGGGTTTGTTTTACTTTGATTCGCAATATGGAACTCTAAGGTCTTTTTACTTTGCTTAATTAACTTTTTGGCTTTGCGTCGTAGCTCTACAAATTTCAGCCGTTCTTCGTCATTTTGTGAGGATTTTAATCTATCATTAGCAAATTTTTTAGCAAGCAGGCAGTTTGAAATATCTTTATTCCACCATTTGGGCTTATTATTATGGCCTGGATGCCTTATTTTCGATGGTATGCAGTCTTGCACTGCTTTTAGGTAAGTGGTTTCGAATAACTTCCAAGATGTATTTATGTCGTTATTGTTAATTAAAAAGCTCCAGTCAGTTTCTTTAAACATAGCTCTAAGTTTATGGAAGTTTGCTTTCTTGAAATTAGGGACTTTTTCGATGCTACTATTTGGTTCGTTACTAGTAAACTTTAAAGTGAAAGTTATCGTACGATGGTCGCTGTTACTGAATTTATCACCAACATTCAAATTCTCTATCAATGTAGCGCTCCAGCACCAGCTCGGTTCATACCCCACTGGTCGTGCCGAGCACCCGAGCCTCACAACTCAGGCGGTGCAAGATGTTCCGCGGGCAGGTCACGTGAATGTTGATAGACCGTTAGCCTCGTTGTTTCGGTGGTTCAAGGTGGGCGACGAGGCTTGGACATGGTTGTCAGGTCAGGGTCGACCCATGGCTGCCAAGGGTGGTGGTCAGAAGGAGGACATTGAGCAGATTGGTGAGTTTGGCTGTGGAGTGGATGTGCCCGGTCGTCGTATAGCCTCCCAATGCTGCTCTAGTCGAATGCAACAGCCCTACCATAGACCGACTGTATCTGGCCATGTCGCTAAAAGGGTGATGCTGCGCAGGCAGATGTAGTCGTAAGGAATGCGGGGGTGCGCATGTACGGTATCGGTGGGGAAGCCTTAGCAATAATGAACTATGGGAGTGACTGCACAGGTGGTACTGATTGTCCCTCTCATGACCTGGCTGTTCTAGGGACGAAGGTGGAGAAGGAGGCAGACTACAGGTTAGAAGCTGCGGTCTCGGCTGGGTTGTGGGAGGGCACTAGGCATGTTGTTCTGCGAGATAAGTTGTTTACTAGGCTGTGGCAGTGCATCCGCATTTTTGTTGCTTCTCCCGGCCTGATGTACGGGGTAGAATCCGACATGGAGGCTGGTGACAGTGCAAGGCTCAGTTTAATTCCCTACCGTATAAATCCTGCTCAACAGCCTGTCGTGAAAACAGAGCTAGACGACGTGTGGAAAAAGGGTCTGAGGGATAAGGGATATCGTGAGTGGTCGTTGCCAGTGAGTTTGCAACCTGAGTTGAGTGGCAAGATCCGTGTGTATGGTGACTGCAAGAGTGTGGAAGCATTATCCCTGACAGACACCTATCCATTGCCCAAGGGTCTGAGGGATAAGGGATATCGCGAGTGGTCGTTGCCTGCAACTTTACAACCTGTGTTAAGTGGCAAGATCAGTGTGTGTGTTGATTGCAAGAGTGGGTGTGAATTATCCCTGACAGACGCCTATACCTTATCGAGAGTTGACGACACCATAGACCGCATCGGGGCTGCATCGCCTATCACGAAGGTAGAACTAGTGAAAGGCTTTTGGCAGGTCCCGTTGCCGGAAAGAGCGAAGAGAAGTGCCAGTCTTGTGATGAACTGGGCAGTTTATCAGTGTCAGGTGTTGTTGTGCTGCCGGAACACAAGTTGGATGTGTGGCATGCTAAGGGCACTGATAATGTTTTGGCTGATTGTTTGTCACAGGAGGGTTTGTTTGCAGGAGAACCCTCGCCGTTCAGTCAGTGTGTGTTGAGAGTGGAGTAAAATAGGCTTGCCCCTGTAAGTGCAGCCGCCATAAACATATTAAAAATTAAAATTCTATAAAAACTCTTTCTTTAATAGTTAAACAAAATTTGAGTATGTTATAGCTGAAGTTCTGAGTCGAACCTGTACTTCCCTCAGAAGGCTGGGCTTGTAGAAGCTCGCTCTAGGAGCATAGCAGTAGGAATTAAGCTATTGTGTTGGGAGGGGTTGTATTTTTTTTTTTTTATGAGAACTGAGCTTTGCCTTCTTTGTTGCGAAGTGATTGGGGGTGGCGAGTCTTATTGGCGTTCTGCTTGTCAGATATGGAGCTCATGGTTGAGCGTCTAATATCTTGGGTGGGGTGTGACGCCTGCAGTTTAGCAGAACGTCACATGGGCTCAGCCGCTCGCTTGGCCACTCGCTAACACTCGCCAGGGCAATGTATTTGGCTACAGTCTATCTACAATGTTGTACTTTCTTTCTTGTGAATCATCATGTCACAGGCAGTATAGAAGTGGGCTTTGTTTTCGCCTGTGACAAGGGATTATATTTCATATCATCAGTTATAAGTTTAATGTATAAGACTGAATGATACAGCTAGAGAGTGTGAGTGAGTAAGTGCAGGAGGCAGAGGGTAGTGTGCGTAGTGTTACACGTTGTCTCGGTGACGTCATGCCACGGCCGGGCCCTCTGAGTGGCTGGCCGCCTTACCACCCTCCTGCCGCGTCAGGAAGTGGTCCCCCCGGCACTCCCTGCTGCCTTGTGCCTTCCTTGCTCAGAGCTTGCCTGACCAGCATACCCATCACATCTCCTTTGCTACCTGTCCCCGACTTCTACCTATACAACACTTTCTCTCTCTCTCAACTTCTTACCTCTCATTCTTTCAATCTATTTAATATCATAACTCCCCTTTGGTTCTGCACGATTTTATACATCGGCCATCGTATTATATGCTGAAGCTCTCAGATATTCCATGTTTAGATAGACATTTTGGAGGGGTTTACATTTTGTCTGTAGAGGTTCGACACACTCGTGGTGTCTCCCTACCTTTTGCATGGTTGTCTGCTGGGCTATTTAATGCTAGACTGGGGTGAGGCTATTGTTGTTGTGATTTCCGATGTGTACCAGGTTTTGTTGAACCTGTACAATCGCAACGGATACGTGGGAAGCCTAGGTTGTCTTTCTGACTGTGTACCTTGTGAGTTTAGCACTGTGCTGCGAGTGAAGGCTTTTGCCTCTGCCACCCAACACTGTGCTAACTCGTTTTGCTTTGACTTTGAGAGGGTCGCCAGGCACCCCGTCATTTAACGTAATTTGGCCGTACAGTCTTAAGGACCTCGCTAGGCTACGAGCCGCTTGCTCAGCCATTGTTTCCTAGCCTACTACATCCCAGCTAGACTTTATTCGCCTAGCAGACACCCGTATAAACTCTTATGTTATGTATGCAGCATTTTTATTCACGTTGATTGTAAGCCTTGGTTGTTGTTGAGTTGCACAACCTGAGCAGGCTTTTACGTTGCCTGAGGAAGTACTTCTTTTGTTGTTGGAGATAATACTATTGCGCATTTATTATTATTCCCGTGCCAGTTAACACTGTATGTCCATACACTTGTCATATCTTGTTCCTGCTTTATATAACAGTTCAAAATCCGATTCGATCATCTTAAGCAGCATCAGACTTTCTTCAGAAGATTCCTGCTCGATGCTTTAGGACTTTCATTAACTTTCTTTAATATAGGAGTGACAGTTTATTATTGTTTAGAGTAACTTTAATTATACCTTCTTCTTGTTTGCATTAAATCATTTCAGTGATTTAATTAAGCTCTCTATCCTTTTCCTTGTATACATTATTAACGTAATTGTATGTTGTTGTGATCAGGCTGTATCAGAGATCATCAGCCTGTAGTAGTAGTGCATTTATACCGAGTTATAGGATACCCCGGTTATCGCAGATTTAACTCTGGAGGGTATAGGTGTTTTTGTGCGCCGGCATTATAAGTTCGAGGGTTGGATCTAGTGTTACCGTTGTGGCTGTGTGCCTTTCTAGTCCAATGATTAAGAGCCCTTGTTTTATACGAGTCCCGGTCATAACAGTAAGAACATAATAATTGATATTGGTTCAGGGGCAATTTATCGAGAGGACTTCCCTAGTGGTTAAGGCCCCATTAATTGCTCTTTCCATTCACATATGCATAGCCTACGTGAGTTGCAGTTGGGATGTGTGTACATGCTTAGATTGATATGCAGGATTCGAAGTTGCATAATAAATCGTAGGCAGTGTCCACCATCATTTAACTGTCTTCGTGGTGCGATGCATAAGGTGTTGATTTTCGGTGTGAGCATCCTGGGTTCGAATCCACGGACTGCCACATGTGTTTGTAAATTTCATTAATCGAATTTAGGAGTATAGTTGGTTGTTGGTAGGAACATAATATTTAGACAACCTACACATAGCTTCAATCTTTTCGCCAGTGCTAGTTTTGTCTCATTTGTTGGGTATTTCACGCAGAAACTCCATTTATGTTTGTTGTTTCATAGCTTACATAGAATTTGAGCAGGTTTCTTATACGCACCCTCTTTCTTTTCTTTAGTCCCCACTGTCATGCTTACTGTTCTCCTCTTCTCCACATTCTCACTCCCTCCCAACACATACATTCTCCCTTCGTTCAATTGTAGATTATTGATTTCCTTACTGAACTGAGTTTTGAACTCCCCCAGCTCAAATGATCTTACCTTGTCAAGTATTGCCATAGGAAGCTTCTGAAGCAAGATAACGACTATCATTTCCTGCGTGGTAAGCCCTATGGTGTCTAGCGATCGAGTATGGCACTCCATATTTGCCCTGAAGTTTGTCAACTCCTCAACCTTATACTGTGGTTCTGTGAGCCTTAACAGGGGAACGACATGGGCCATCTTCAACTGCTCTTTATCCCCGTATGTGGACTCTAATAAGTGTACTGCCTCAAGATAACTACCACCCACTACCGCAAAACCCTCTATCAAATGCAAGGCCTCTCCTTCCATTTGTCCCTTCAGATAGTGAAACTTGTGGACATTATCCAAAGAGGATTCATGAACCGTAGACCGAAATACGTCCCAAAAAGCTAACCACTCAGTCAACTTGCCCCCAAATTTAGGAAGATTGAGCTTTGGGAGGTGTACATTATGTTTTGGGTCAGCCCTTCTATGGGCCTCATTATCGCCTCCCTTCTTACTTGCGATAGCACGCTGTAATATCTACTTCGCTCTAAAGACAGGTTCATCATAGAGGGCGTGATTATCACACTCTGTAACTATCTCTTCCTCCTCTGTCATGTCAGCCACAATCACCTCACTCAGAGCCATAATACGACCGTGGGTAGCTTGGACGTTTTCTAATGTAGCCTCCATTTCCTCTAGTTCAGCAGTAGTGATGAAAGTGTTGACGTCCACAATTAGCCTACTTAATACTCCCCGAAGTCCCGCCTTTGATTTTTAGGGGCCTTGATCAGCACCCCACTAGACGGTGTCTCTTTATTGTCTTTATTCAGTTTGCATGTGAGCCTATAGGCTATGTATCTAAATGATAAGTTACAAAAACAATGGCAAAATAATAGTCTAGTTAAGAGACGTCGACCGGCGGACTTCTATGTTATGGAGAAAAAATAGTACACAAAATAGCAATACCTACTAAAGGGATCATATTGAACAAGAAAAAAATGTTAGGTCAGGTCATATGTCACAGGAAGTCTGAAATGGAAAAGAAATTTATTGGGGAAAGATGATGGGTAGGATGCAGGACTTAGGCAGGTGCAACGATGTGACCCTGCATTCCGGCTCTAACCATCGCTTGGCTAGCCTTGCCAGTTTATCATAGAGTTGTTCCTGCATCCTGTTATATGTCCCCTTGCTCATTGCCTTAAAAATCCCTTACTGGTAGCTAATTACCGAGGTCTGGGCACCAATGTGGTAAACTATCATTGGAAGTTAAATATTACTAAGCTATAATGAATCAAATAAATAAATCTAAATGAAAACTACTCCATATCTAAATTGAATTCAATCTGAAACAAGCTAATTTATATCCAAAGGTCTCACATAATAAATTTATATATAGGGTAAGGTTATAAGGGTTAATATTAGCCAGGAATTAACTCACTAATAGTTCCACGTGGTAATGAGGCAAGGGAGAACGTTTTACCCAATATGGCGGTGGACAATGGGGAACGAGACTTCGGTCCCGAGACACGAGTCAAGTTAAAGAAAGAATAAATGATTACATGGGAATGGACATGATTATTATGCTTATTTGTCAGTCAGTCATGGCGTCGATGAGAGCGTCGTGATGGTGTAGCTGTTTGTATTGCTGACAGTGTATTGTGATTAGAGGCTCAAAAGCACGATCAACTGAGGGCGGAAAATATATGTTAACTGATTGGTGTTCGTGAAGGCTCTGCCGTTCCTCGAAGGCACACCTTGCTGCCTTGGCAAAACGCCAGGAGCCCAAATTATCTTACCGCATCTACTGTAGGTTGCTCTATACGATAAATTATATTAATATATACGATAAATTCATTTATACTACATAAGACCATGGCAATATTGCTTAATAGCATATTAGGCCTTTTATAACTTAACTTATTTACAATCTTATAATATACGATCTACTCGTCCTACGTCGTGCTTCAGGAGCGATCGTGACGTCACAGAGACATACGAGATCACAAAAGAGTCATCGCCTATTGTATTTACGATAGGCATAGCACACCAATACAAATAGCATATCATTGGGCATAGCACACCAATACAAATACCATATCATTGGGCATAGCACACCAATACAAATACCACATCATTGGGCATAGCACACCAATACAAATACCATATCATTGGGCATAGCACACCAATACAAATACCATATCATTGGGCATAGCACACCAATACAAATACCATATCATTGGGCATAGCACACCAATACAAATACCATATCATTGGGCATAGCACACCAATACAAATACCATATCATTGGGCATAGCACACCAATACAAATACCATATCATTGGGCATAGCACACCAATACAAATACCATATCATTGGGCATAGCACACCAATACAAATACCATATCATTGGGCATAGCACACCAATACAAATACCATATCATTGGGCATAGCACACCAATACAAATACCATATCATTGGGCATAGCACACCAATACAAATACCATATCATTGGGCATAGCACACCAATACAAATACCATATCATTGGGCATAGCACACCAATACAAATACCATATCATTGGGCATAGCACACCAATACAAATACCATATCATTGGGCATAGTACACCAATACAAATACCATATCATTGGGCATAGCACACCAACACAAATACCATCTCATTGCATTTATGCTTCACTGTTTGTTCTCAATTATGATTACTTTGTAACTATTTACTCTCTTTACTTTCCTCATTCTCCCCTAAGCTTTACTTTTATGACTTATATAGTATGTAACTAGTTTTTAGGACATACATACATTAAAATTATGCACATGGCTAAGATCTATTGTCTTATGGGACGAATACATTTTACTAGGCCATTTAGAATGCTATAGAGGTATAAACCTTGTCCAACACCAACAAAATATTAATGTCATCACTATTCTTATGGCCTTGCTGGAATCCCAACAGATCTTTAACCAAGATAACGAAGAGCAGTTACAGCCAATTAGGTCGGTGGTTAACTATTAAATAACTGGTGTAGCTTTGTAGACATTTAGTTCTGAAAGTTGATTTGTTTTGTTATTCGTTGTTGTAATATTCAACTCCAGACACACCAACTACAACCTCTGTTACTGTTTTGTGTTTTACTAGCCATACATTTGTAAAGTTGTCGGAAAGTAAAACCAATTACAGTACATTAAATATATATCTACGGTATATCCTACTACGCCGAACGCTGTAGACCACAATATCTCTCTCTCTCTCTCTCTTTCTAGTCCGCGAGCCTATACACTTGAGAGATGGTCCGATTTTGTATTCATATACTGTATGTAAACTTTGGTAACCTAATTGTAAACACCCTCTCCCCCCCCCCCCCAATCCATCCCTCACACTACCCCAGTTTTAACGATTTTGTTTTCTGAGTCACTTGTACTTGAAGATGTGTTGATGTTTAACAGTGAGCATATACAGTACTTCCCGTCCTTCATAACAACACTATAAGTCCCTCAACATACTCTGGATAACTCTACATAGTAAAACCCTCTTGACGAGAGAGAGAGAGAGAGAGAGAGAGAGAGAGAGAGAGAGAGAGAGAGAGAGAGAGAGAGAGAGAGAGAGAGAGAGCGTACAGTTTTGTTCAGTCTTAAGTAAACGAATTCGGCAATCAGCCTGAATTGTTCGAGTTAATGGCCAATTTCCGATGTTTGTTTTTCGCAAGAAAAACATACTCGGCTGAAAGACATCAAGTTAAAAGCAACCTCCAAGCCTGATTGGTGGAGGCAGAACAATTCTATTCCGGTCATCCAACCTTTCAAAAACATAACTGTTAACTTATATTTTGCCTAAGGCGCTTGGAAATTAACAAAATTATAGTTGATATTAGCATACACATTTAATATAATGTTAGCGTTTAAAAACAATATAATAGTATATCCTATCAACGTGTATACATTACTACACTATATTCACGGGATATCACCTGTAGGAAGGGTACTTGTCTTGGTCTGAGTTGTTCCCTTATACTGTTCCACTTCATCCGTATATGTGTTCTGTCCTTCGTCTGTCCTCCTCTATGTTGGTATTTTGTCAACCGTCGTCCCTCCTTTATCGGTGTAAATAGATACCTTGGTGCTGACTGTGGACAGTTTGTGGCATCCGTTATGAACATGGCCTCCTGGTTAACAACACACCAGTAGAATACAGGCTATTACCATATGTTATTATGGCTGATCCTGTATTACCGGTAACTGCTCGATGGCTGTAGAACGACTGGAAAGAGGCCAGGCTATGGCTACAAAGCTATTCCCGCATTAGAAAACTGAACTATGAGAGGCCGGTTGAGAACTATTGTACACTTTAGTGCACAAATCAGTATTTTTCTCCGGTTTATCGCAATGTCAAAATCATTAAATCATAAAGCAGAAGATCCAATAGGAAGTTATTTCGTCCAACTAACACGCAAGCCCTTTATAGATCAGTCCCATAAAATAATAATGCATGACCCTCTACCATTAATAGAGATGAATGGGGCCTTTGGTGTGTAGGAATAGCTTTGATCCTTGTGTACCCGAAGTGTACCATACTTGATTATATTCTAAGTTTATAAATGGTAAATTATAATAATATAATACTGTATTCTTAGGACGGTGGGATTGAACCCTTCTCTAATATGATGATGCACAAGTTTGAAATTTCATACTTTTACTATTATAGTACAAATGGGTGTTCGACTATGATTAAGTGTGTGTATGTATTTTCATGCGTACACAGCGGTATAGAAGTGTGTGTGTGTGTGTATGGTGTGTGTGTAATAATATTATTACTACTAATAAACGGTTTATTGATAGTTGTAGCCATTGGCTGAAACTGTACAAAGGAACAGTTTGTTACTTAACTGTATATTAACTTACAATATGGACCAAAGCAAGAAATTGCAAAAGAGCTACCGGTATTTGACCAGTTAAATATTATTTACTTAGTTTGCCGGTGATTTTTGAGTCGCAATAATAGTTGTACATTTTAAAAGCTTGTGAGTTGATCTACTGTTTATCTAGGATAGAGATGACAAATCTCGTTTGACTCTGATTACTGTTTGTCTAGGGTGGTTTTTCTAGTCGGTTGCTGTGCTATGCTCACTGTTCCATTGAATTATGGTAATGTAGGGTGAGCCGAACTGATGAGGTCAGGTCAGGTCAGGTGAAGGTATTGAGGGATAAGGCTTTACAGCAGCATCTCGTACCTACTTTCTACTTTTCCTATTATCTGAAGAGAGGTATCGTTTTAAAACAAAATCTAAGTTACTGTATTTTAGAAAATTGGTGTTTACACGAGCGCGTTTTCCGGCAGTTTTCGGGAGCAAGTTTATATATTAAGTTATTTATTATATAATGAATTAAATATATATTATTGTTTGTTTTTATTGTTTACTAAATTATATGTGTGAGTATGTATGTGTGTGACCATTCGTATATATCGGCATTGATGTATGTGTGTGCTATGAGGGAACTTGATTAGGCATTTTGTACAACATCTGGACTGATACGTAGACAGATGGATCTATCTATCTACCTATCTATCGAAAGAGGTGCTGAAATTTGCCAATATCTCAGGAACGTCAGCGTCAGAGCTGCAAGAGAGCGAATTTCCGGCCGATTGCCGATCACGCCAGAGAACGGAAACAGGGAATATAGTTTAGTTCGAGGCAAGGGCGAAAAACTTGAAATTCTAATTCTATTTGCCAATTTGTTTTAACGTTTATAGAAAACGTAATCATTATACATCCTAGAAGAGTCAGTCAATCAGTCATTAGCCAGCCCTTACTCCCACAAGGTGTAGGGAGGATCAGCAGACTCGAAAAAGGAATGAGGTGACATGAAAAGAATACATAACAGTTCACCTATAAAAAACAAGCACACAAGCATTCAGAAGCACCAATATTAACTCATCAGCCCCTGAAATCACTGGCTTCACCTCAGATGTTATTAAACTTCTGGACAAGGTCTCTTCACATCAACATCTGGGATAAGGACCTTCCAGGTTTGTCATTTAAAAGGGTCCAGATACATTCATGTACTCTCTCTTAACAAACTTCCTCCATTCATTCCTGTTATTTGCTGATTTATTCGCTTCAGCCATTCCCTTTTTACACTTTGACACACATTCTGACACCATATCATACCATCTTCTTGTCGGCTTTCCACGCCTTCTTCCTTCCACTTCACGGACATAGATCTTATTAAGTATTCTTTCTTCAGGCATTCTTGTCATGTGACCATACCACATGAGAACACTTTCTTCATTTTGTTTATCTGGTTACTTCCTAACTCCACATGCCTCCCTTATGTTCACATGCTTACTTAGTATTTTCTTCAAACTCCACACACATTTCTTAGCTAATCCATTTCAGCTGCTTTTACTTGTGACTTTCCATTACTATATACCACACCAGAGTTTCACATCCATACATCGATGTCGGCACCAACACACCCTCGTGCAATCCTCTCACTGCTTCCATACTCATGTGTATGTTCCTAAACAAGGCTTTCATTGTTCCAGCTACCTTTGTTCCTGTGTTACTCTGGTTTCTACTTATACGTTGTCCCCTTTTGTCAATC
The DNA here is from genome assembly GCA_032716605.1 of Paralithodes platypus. Classification (NCBI taxonomy): domain Eukaryota; kingdom Metazoa; phylum Arthropoda; class Malacostraca; order Decapoda; family Lithodidae; genus Paralithodes; species Paralithodes platypus. The sequence goes on along the minus strand of CM064578.1, from coordinate 11,642,821 downwards.
ATGGCTCCCAGATACATATATTCTTCTACTAGTTCAAACTGTTATCCATTAATCCTTACATTACACACAGTGTCTCCTCTTTCTACTACCATTACTTTTGTTTTTATTAACATTTACTTTCAGACCTCGTCTTTAACATACTTCAACAAATATCTCCACCATCTGGCACAGGTCATTCTCGCCCTCAGCACATAACATTGTATTGTGTTATCTGCATACAACACATTAGTGACAGCTATTCTGTTCCCACCATCACATTATTACAGTTGACATTTTAAGCAACCAACTTGGAGTTTTTAACCTACAAAATGTATAAATTATATGAACAATTATATATAAATATTTTCTACGAGGGTAAGAGACACCACACTGTATCCAAGCTGCTGATAGAGTTGCCTCAGATTGATTTTATATTCAATAACAGCTTATGGAGATTGCTCAGCGCCCCCTCCCCCCCCCCCCCCAATATCCCTGGGCTAAAGTAACGGGTAGGAAGGGTACACAGCCTCACAGCCTTCACCCTCTGGTCTAAACAACCAAAGATAAAGATAGTCGTCTGTTTCCCCCGTTAACGAGTAGGGAAGACATCAACCATTTTTCTGTTCCAATAAATTTTGTTGTGTTGTTATTTTCAACATATAGTTTGTGAATTGTGTGTGTTAGGGTGAATTGTGTGTGTTAGGGTGAATTGTGTGTGTTAGGGTGAATTGTGTGTGTTAGGGTGAATTGTGTGTGTTAGGGTGAATTGTGTGTGTTAGGGTGAATTGTGTGTGTTAGGGTGAATTGTGTGTTAGGGTGAATTGTGTGTGTTAGGGTGAATTGTGTGTGTTAGGGTGAATGTGTGTGTTAGGGTGAATTGTGTGTGTTAGGGTGAATTGTGTGTGTTAGGGTGAATTGTGTGTTAGGGTGAATTGTGTGTGTTAGGGTGAATTGTGTGTGTTAGGGTGAATTGTGTGTGTTAGGGTGAATTGTGTGTGTTAGGGTGAATTGTGTGTAGGGTGAATTGTGTGTGTTAGGGTGAATTGTGTGTGTTAGGGTGAATTGTGTGTGTTAGGGTGAATTGTGTGTGTTAGGGTGAATTGTGTGTGTTAGGGTGAATTGTGTGTGTTAGGGTGAATTATGTGTGTTAGGGTGAATTGTGTGTGTTAGGTTATTGTATGATGAAGGAAGGAATAACCCAACCATTATAGTTGACGTATGTTAACAACAACAACAACTCGGTCCTCTGTATAATACCAACCGTCACTATCAACCACACAACTTACACCAACACCACCAACTGGTATACTTTCTAACTTCCACCATACCAGCCTCCCTATCTTAGTTCTCTATTTTCGTCAGAGCATTTATCGTCCTGGACTGATCCTGGGTTAAGCTCCCGTAAGCCACTCCGAACCTGCTTACATCCAGCTTCTCTACCACACATACATACAGAGAGAGAGAGAGAGAGCGAGGTTATGTATAGATTTGATATAGTTTGCTTCTTTTCCCTATAATGCATATAAATATAAAGCCTCGAAAATGGAACAGACCCTATGAGTGTGACCGTCAATAATGAAGTAGGTGTTGTCGCCGCCGAGCCTGGCCACCAACCACAATATATTGCTAAATTTAGGATGGTTTAGTGAGCTGGAGGCTTGTTTATCACCCAATAAATGATCCATCAGTTGAGGGACTAGGTTATTGGGGAAATTGGCGATGCAGAAAGATAGTGTGCGAACTTCAGTAATTCAAACAATGCCAAAACTTGATAGACATATACATAGGTCAGTAAGTTTATAAGTGAAGGGATTGCGAGAAAATGGTTTGAGAGTGGTGTGGAACATGTGGAGGAATCGAATGAATAAATATGATAAAAACTAATAACAATGAAATGAAAATGCAGATATAAGAGTAGTTTTGACACACAATGTTCTCACTCAGCGGGCCACATTCAGGCGGGTGGTATTATACGTGTCATGACTTGGCTTTCATTCGGACCTTGTATCTTGCATATTACGTTTTCTTTTGTCACTTAATACATATTTATTTTATTTATTATATGTATATATATAATTGTAGAATAATTATATCAATAGGAAGGAACTTATAAAGTTATTCACAGGAGTTTCCAAAGTCTTGCCCGATGTACGAGTGGTTATGTAAGCAGGCATTCAGGTTGGTTGGTTGGTAGATAGATGGATGGGTAGATAAATAGGTAGGCAGGTTGGGAGGGAGGCAGGCCGCAGGTTGGTTGGTAGATAGATAGATATATTGGTGGGTAGGTAGGTAGGTAGGCAGGTTGGTTGGTAGATAGATAGGTAGGTAGGTAGGTAGGCAGGTTGGGAGGATGGCAGGCAGCAGGTTGGTTGGTAGATAGATAGATAGATAGATAGGTAGGTAGGTAGGTAGGTTGGAAGGAAGGCAGGCAGAAGGTTGGTTGGTAGATAGATAAAACTACAGTCATGTTATTGGCTTAGCCTCTAAAGCGTGATAGGCCTCACGGAAGACAGCCCATGTAGATATACCCAAATAACGCTCCACAGGCACTCAAATGAAAGCAATATGTGAATTAGGTACTATAATTAATCAATCACTCTCCAATGTATTATGTTACTATATTTAGTTGACCACTGATGCGATATTTTTGTTTTTTTCTATATTCCAACTACTCCCTCTCGGTCATAGGCTGATAGCCTTTACACTCTACCGCTGAACACAGTGAGGCCCGTGAGGTCTTGTTCCAGCCTAGGGAGTGAGACATGCGAAGCACCTATTCATGGCTCGAACCCAACTCCATCTCTGAAGCTGCTTCGCCTCTGTGCTTCACAGTCTCACTCCCCAGGCTCGGACCCTCACTCTCAGAACGCCACCTATTGAGCAATGAACTCACTAGGCATTGCCCCCCTGTAGCATATTTTGAATATGGGAATATTCATACAGTGCTATTTAATCATGGAACAATGAGGGTATACGGCCATATGAGTGAATAACTTGCACCCAACTACCGGTTTCACTGCTCGAATATTTATATTTTATTTATTTATATATTTATTATCATCTATGCCGTTTGGTTTGGTTCATATGTATCCTTAACTATGATTCATATTTAAGCCCTTAGTGCAGATAACGAATTTAACACATTACAGATTATGTCACAGTAACACAAGAACCAATGTACTGTTGTTGTTTTAACAGTTTGTATATTATTATAACATCATAATTCACGGTTATTTAACTATAGTTATAGTGTCAGTGATGTAGTGTACGTTCAACATAAATAGTTAACTGAAAACCTTGTTCATAAAGTGTTGTAACTTTGTTACTATCACTATTCCTTGTGTGTTGGTAGTAGCCCGTGACTATAATAGTTATATTAGTTTATGTTACTATCACTATACCTTGACAGTCCTATAGTGTGTTGGTAGTTCTGAGGTTATTCCCGGGCTCAAATATACACCCTTCACATCTTTCTTTTGTACTGTTCCACTTTATCCCATACAATGCCTCTGTTCACATAAACATACAATTATAGTAACCTAATGTTAGATGACAGTTGTGATATACTATATAGAGAAGTAAACTACAGTAGCCACTGACCTATTGGGTTAACAAACACAGGCTTAAAAGTCAATGTGACGGAGATGAACGCCGCGGCTGCGTGATATACTATATAGAGAAGTAAACTACAGTAGCCACTGACCTATTGGGTTAACAAACACAGGCTTAAAAGTCAATGTGACGGAGATGAACGCCGCGGCTGCGTGGTATACTATATAGAGAAGTAAACTACAGTAGCCACTGACCTATTGGGTTAACAAACACAGGCTTAAAAGTCAATGTGACGGAGATGAACGCCGCGGCTGCGTGGTATACTATATAGAGAAGTAAACTACAGTAGCCACTGACCTATTGGGTTAACAAACACAGGCTTAAAAGTCAATGTGACGGAGATGAACGCCGCGGCTGCGTGGTATACTATATAGAGAAGTAAACTACAGTAGCCACTGACCTATTGGGTTAACAAACACAGGCTTAAAGGTCAATGTGACGGAGATGAACGCCGCGGCTGCGTGGTATTCCGGCGTATTGGGGCCCATTAACCTGACAAGCGCGATATAGACGTAGGTGCTAGGGTAGTTATTTGTGCATTTCTAGCCCTGGATTCTGACAGAATTCGTTATATTTACAATATAAACCATTATTTGTTTTCGGTATGCTTTTATTTTACATATATGATGTATATATGAACCTTCAAGAGTGCTAAAATAAGTGGGAAAAGCATTTGGGTGGTGAAAAACGAAGATATTGGCCACCCGGTCATAATCTCAGGCGAGAGAGAGAGACAGGCAGCCCTCCCCTCTCGCTGTCTGGGAGTCAACTGAGAAGAGCGGGGCGGTGTGTGCCGGTGTCTGGGTGTTGCATAACGATCTTTTATGCAACCCACTTGTGCTACATTATCGCGGGAGAGAAAAATAACCGATAAATGATGATAATAAGAGGAAAAATAGGTGATAATTGAGGTGGGGAGGGAGGGGGGAATAAGGTGGGGAAGGAGGGGAGGGGGGTGGGTGAGATTTACATGGATGAGTACTGGAGGGGAATTATCTCACCTAGAGACAAATTCCTTTGTTTTGATAGGCCCTTTTTTTTATGGAAGGCTTTTTTTATGGTCCTGCTTCCGTGAGGCCTATCGCGTTCCCTATAGGAAGCCTTCCGTGAGGCCTATCGCGCTTGCCGGGTTAACGGGGGATGGGCGTATATATTTCTTCATTTGTATATATATTTTATTTTACCATTTTGTTAGTTTCCTCCCTAGACCTCCATCAAGCTTTAAAAATACACCCACCAAGACCCTCCTTCATGATACAATTGTACATTTATCGATAGAAAAACTTCCCGGCCGAAGGCCGGTTCCTCTTAAAACACAGGCTCGCTATTGCTCGCCAGGAAAATATTGATACCTAAATGACACAAGGAGTCTTAATATTGACAAAGAAATGGGGCGAAAGGTCTTAAAATCGCCAAACATATGGGCCGAACATCATAATATATGAACACCAATAGGGCTAAATATGAGGGAGAAGAGGGACCAGAAAAATGGCCCTTGCCCCCTTAACTACACCCCGCCTGTCCACCTTTATGTCTTATTGTGTTAGCTGTCGTACCTCTTTTATCGGTCTAAATAGATACGTGTTTGTTAACTATTGTCGTGATAGGCCTTTATTAAGAATGATTAATTAAAGATCTATCTATCTATTGCCCGACGCCGTGATCCCCGAAGGGGTGGCCACGAACAAACTGCCTCCATGCACCTCTGATCCCAGTCAGTCGACGCCCCTCGACTGCAACTCCCATTCATTATCACTCATCAGAACTGTATCATCCGCAAACAGCAGTATAGGTAGCTTCCACTCATTTCCCTCCCTTTTCAGCGATATTTCAACATCCACTGCTCTTGATAGTATTTCTTTCATGACTCCATCCATATATACAGTAAACAACCACGGGGACATCACACACCCCTGTTTCAAACCAACATTCAGGTCAAAGAACTCGCTCTGCTCACTCTCCACACGTACTGTCGCCTTTGCACCCTCATACATGCTCTTCACTGCTTTCAGCAGCTTGCCATCTACTCCGTATATTCTAAGTACTTTCCACAAACCTTCTCTATCCACTCTGTCATAGGCCTTCTCCAAGTCCATAAAGGCAACATACACCTTTTGTTTCTTCTCCAGATATTTCTCCACAACACAATTCAGAGTAAAAATCTTATCTACACATCCTCTTCCCTTCCTAAGACCTCCCTGCTCGTCGCCTATCCATTTCTCCGTTCTCACTCTCACTCTCTCAATCACTACCCTACTGTATACCTTCCCTACTACGCTTAGAAAAATATTGGTTAATATTCTATATGACTGATAGTAATACTGACTACTCGGTTCCGGACTCTAATTTGAAGTATAAGAATAATATGAATAATTATATATTAGACTGTCCATAGTCATGCCTGTATTAAATCATATTCAACATTCACTTTGATCAATATCATGCTCATATAAGGTCAGTTTGTTTTTGATCCTCAGAGTGTTCATAGAATCCACACAAATACTCCATTGTCTTGTCTTGCTTGCCTTATTTACGTCTTATTCATAATTATACGATATATTTCTTCCTTCCTTTTCATCTTCTCCGTTGCTGCTTGTTGGTGTTGTTATTACCTTATATTAATTTCATATGATAATTAAGTAACACACACACACACACACACACACACACACACACACACACACACACACACACACACACACACACACACACACACACACACACACACACACACACACACACACACACACACACACACACACACACACACACACACACACATGCAAATGTCAGTAATTCTCACAAGACATCAGAATATCAAAATCATAAAATTACAGAACAGAAAGTCCAGTGGCGAGATGATTGGCCCAACCGACATGCAAACCCTTCGTAAATCAACCCCGTACAGTAATAATATAGGAGGCTCTACCATTAATAAAGGTGGATGTGTATAGGAATGGCTTTGATCTTAGAGTAGTCTATGTGTACCATAACTGATCATATCCCAACTATACATGTAAATTACTATAAACTGTATGTTGTAGACGTCACACTTATTACTATACTATCGAAGTAAAGGTGTTTATCATTGTGAATAGGTGTGTATGTGTATGTGATTATTTACATTCTGCCTTGTCTCCAATTTCCTTTCTAATATTCATTAATGATCTACTCAACTGTATCACTAGTCTTATATCCACTCATATGCTGACGACTCTACCTTACATTATTAAAAAAAAAATCACATCAGCCCAGCATGAAAGCACTCCAATTCAATTCAATTCAATTCAATTCAATTCAATTCAATTCAATTTAATTCAATTCAAATATTCAATTCAAATATATTAATTTAGCCTTCAGATATACAATAAGTTCAGAATTTAAATACATGGAAGTCAACTGGGTAAGCCTTATGAGAGAAAACTCTCTTTAAGGCACCTTGATTTAACCCGAATTAATTTACATTTTTACATACATATAATATATACTCTTTCAATTCGCACCCATAAACTTACACCACATAAACTTACACCACATAAACTTACACCACATAAACTTACACCACATAAACTTACACCACATAAACTTACACCACATAAACTTACACCACATAAACTTACACCACATAAACTTACACCACATAAACTTACACCACATAAACTTACACCACATAAACTTACACCACATAAACTTACACCACATAAACTTACACCACATAAACTTACACCACATAAACTTACACCTTACACCACATAAACTTACACCACATAAACTTACACCACATAAACTTACACCACATAAACTTACACCACATAAACTTACACCACATAAACTTACACCACATAAACTTACACCACATAAACTTACACCACATAAACTTACACCACATAAACTTACACCACATAAACTTACACCACATAAACTTACACCACATAAACTTACACCACATAAACTTACACTACATAAACTTACACCACATAAACTTACACCACATAAACTTACACCACATAAACTTACACCACATAAACTTACACCACATAAACTTACACCACATAAACTTACACCACATAAACTTACACCACATAAACTTACACCACATAAACTTACACCACATAAACTTACACCACATAAACTTACACCACATAAACTTACACCACATAAACTTACACCACATAAACTTACACCACATAAACTTACACCACATAAACTTACACCACATAAACTTACACCACATAAACTTACACCACATAAACTTACACCACATAAACTTACACCACATAAACTTACACCACATAAACTTACACCACATAAACTTACACCACATAAACTTACACCACATAAACTTACACCACATAAACTTACACCACATAAACTTACACCACATAAACTTACACCACATAAACTTACACCACATAAACTTACACCACATAAACTTACACTACATAAACTTACACCACATAAACTTACACCACATAAACTGACACCACATAAACTTACACCACATAAACTTACACCACATAAACTTACACCACATAAACTTACACCACATAAACTTACACCACATAAACATACTCAGCACAAAAGTAACTTACAATTTGACGGATGTTTTAATATTTACTCAATAAAAATTATTTGAGGGACATCTTAAAACTAGACAGGGAGGGTTTATCCAGAATATGCCGAGGCAGTGCATTCCAGACCTTTACACCATGATAATGAATCGATTTTTGAGATTGATTTGATGCCAATAATGGAATTTCTAAATCTCTTGTGTTTCTTAAGGTATATCTTTCATTTAAACGAAAATTAAATATATTTATGGGATTGTAATTATTAATGGCTTTATAAACAAAGATAGCAGTGCAATATATGTTTATGTCTTCCCATTTTAAAAGCCTTAGAGATTTAAATAATTCATTTGTGTGATCATATTTTCTTTTGAAAGTGATTGTCCTAATAATTTTCTTTTGCGCTAGTTTGACTCTCTCTATCTTAGTTTTACCTGCGGTTGCCCAAACTGTGTGACAGTATGAAAAGTAAGGGTACACCAAGGAGTAGTAAAGTTGTTTAAATACTTCCGAAGGAAAGCAGTTACGAGTTAGATATAATATACCACATTGTTTATTTATCTTGTTTGTTAATGTTTGTATATGTGACTGCCAAGTCAATTGCCTATCCACTACAACACCAAGAAATTTTATATTTTGCTCTTCTATTAACATTGAATTTCCTATTTTCATGGAATCTACATTTGGAGGAACATTCTTTTTTCTGTGATGAATAATATATTTTGTTTTGTCGATATTTAAGGTTAGCTTATTTGCGGTCATCCAACAATAGACATTATTTAGTTCATTATTCACTGATTGCACTAGAGTATTTAAATTGCTGTGACTAGCATAAAGTGTTGTATCGTCTGCAAACATAATTGTTTTAAATAGTACATTTGTGTTAATTAAATAATTCACATATATAATAAACAATAATGGGCCCAGTATGGACCCCTGTGGAACTCCAAAGGCTAAAGATTGTTCACTAGATTTAATATTATTATATTCTACATATTGTTTTTTTTTTTTTTTTTTTATTTTTTTATTTTTTTTTTTTTATATTCCAACTACTCCCTCTCGGGCATAGGCTGAGAGCCTGTACATTCCACCGCCCAACACGGTGAAGCCCGTGAGGTCTTGTTCCAGTCTGGGGAGTGAGACATGCGAAGCATCCATCATGGCTCGAAGCAGCTCCATCTCTGAAGCGGCCGGTTGCTTCGCCCAAGTGCTTCACCGTCTCACCCTCCAGACTCAGACCCTCACTCTCAGAACGCCACCTATTGAGCAGTGAACTCACTAGGCATTGTCCCCCTGTAACATATTTTGAATATGGGAATATTCATACAGTGTTATTTAATCAGGGAACAACGAGGGTATTTTTTTGGCATTTCGGTGGGCTTTGTGGTAATGCACTGACACTAGGCACAGCACAAATTCAATCCCAATAATATCTTCCCATTGACATATCGGGATTTGAACCCGGGTCCATTGGATTACCAATCCAGTGGCATGACCACTCCACCACACCTCCCCTTTACGGTCCTTAAGGTAAGATTCAAACCACCTGAATGTAGTATTTCTTATACCATAATGTTTGAGTTTCTCTAATAGAATGTGGTGGTCAACTGTGTCAAAGGCTTTTGACAGATCTAAAAATACACTAATTGTAAACAGTCTATCATCAAAGGCTGCAAGTACGTCATTACTAAATTTTATTAGCGCAGTTTCCGTTGATTTTCCACACCTAAATCCATACTGGGCATCAGAAATTATACAGTTCGATAAACAAAATTAATTTAGTCTATTATACATTAGTTTCTCTAATATTTTGCTCATAACAGGTACAACTGATATGGGCAGGTGATTATTAAATAGCGTCGTATCCCCAGATTTATATATTGGTAACACCTTCGCAATTTTAAGATGATCGGGAAAAATACCCGTGAAACAGGACATATTACAGAGGTATAAAACAACTTGTGACATAGAAGGCATCACGATTCGTAATATTTTCATAGGTATCCCATCACAGCCTGGAGAGGAATCCCGCAGTTGGCTAACTGTATTTAGTAATTCTTTTGTAGTAACTGGAGGCATTAAGAATGTTGATGCTTGTGGATTAGTTAAGTATGAATTAAAGGAAACATTTGACTCTCTGATGTTTTCAGCTAGATTTTTCCCGACTTTGACAAAGTATGAATTCAACTGGTGTGCTATTACATCTGGTTCTTTAATTTCATTGTTGTTATGAATAAATGTATCACTTAATTTGCTGTATTTTTGTCTTCCTAGAACTGAGTTAATTATATTCCAAACCTTTTTACCGTCACCAGCAGCTTCTTCCTACTTTTGTTTATGGTAGTTTCCTTTGGCTGTTCGTATAGAGGTCGTAACTTGATTACGAAGCCTACGGTATCTCTCTCCAAACGTGATCGGTTTTATGGCATATTTTTTCGCTAATTTATTTTTGTCTTTGATTATCTCTTGTATTTCCGGTGTTATGTAAGGCTTATATACAGTAGATGATTTACCTTAATTCGTTTTGTAATAATAGGAAAATGTTTGTTAAACAAAACTGTACATATTGTCATAAGATTACTATATATTACATTGGGGTTATTTGAACTATAAACTACTTCCCATGAAACCTCTTCTATTGCTTCTTTAAATTGGTTAATGTTATCAGTACTGTAGTTTCTATAGGTAATATCTTGTTCTTCTTTTTCAGCTTGCTCTAGCGATGATTTTGTACTAGTATGGAAACAAACGTGACGCAGTAGAACGCTTCTCTTCTGATATATCAATTATTTCTGACCCAATTTATCCCTCTATATCTCCATCACAATCTTCCACAACACTATCAAATACTCTTCAAAAGTACACAAATCGACCCTTCATAATTTCTCAATATTTTAGGTGTATTTTGTTCATCATACCTTTCTTGGAAATATCATGCTACCGCTCTTGCTAAAACAGCTTCCCAAAAGTTAGGTGTGCTCAATCGTCTCTGTGGGTTCTTCACCCCTGCACAGCTTCTTGCTCTGTATCGGGGCACAGTGTGCCCCTGTATTGAGTATTGTTAGAATGTGTGGGGAGGCTCCACCCATACTGCACTTCTCGATAAAGTAGAGTCCAAACCATTTTGTTTCATCAACTCACTACCGGTACCTCTTACTTTTTCCCTGCAATCTCTTTATTCACGCCGCAATGTTGCATCTCTTTCCCTCTACTATCGCTATTACAACAATCAGTGTTCTCTCTCAGTGCATACCCGCTCCCTTGCAGCGAGTGCGAGACACCCTTCTTTTAACACAGTCCTACCCCTATGCTATCCAGCTCTCCAACCCAAGAATTGGCAATGTTTATATCTTTCTTCTACTCAACAAGTGAACTTTGGAACTCTCTCCCTCAATCAATCTGCTATTCATGCTATGACTTAAACTACTTTAAACTTTGTGAGCTTGGCATTTTGATGCCAACGTTTCTGGGGGTTTCCTTCATACACATAGAGAATATAAATAATATATTACAACCTCGTGAGGATCGTTATGTATGTTGTTGCTTGTTTCCCTTTGTACAACTTGTATCTATTATAAGCTTCCGTAATAGGATATTTTGTGATTTGGTTCAAGCACTAGCCCGAATTAGGTGATTATATTTAGATTACGTGGGAATATCCAATATGCCAGTTTGTGTTTTTGGTGCCAACGAAAATATTCTGGTGTGCAAGATTGGCTGCCAGCCAGACGGAATTGGAAAGAGATCTTGTCTGGTATAGGTGTAGCAGCATACAGAATACTGTAGTGGCTGACTTATAAGCATCAGTCAGTACCAGAACTACGATGGGCCGTGATGTGATGCATTTAACATAACATGGACAGATAACGTTTTAATGCGTCATGCAAGTATGGTAATCGAAGAAACTCAGCCAGAACATTTTATCAACCAATAGTTCTTTAATTGTACCAACTCAACCAATAATCTTAGGTTAGGTCAGGTTTAAGTTAACACTAAGCACACGCATCTCTACTAATAACATCAACAATATATGTATATTTAGTTGACCCGGAAGACTAAACTGAATATATTATATATAGTGATAGATCTGGAGAGTACACGGAATCAGCTAGAACATACACGTGCAATGTACAATGTCGTGGCTATATTATGTACAGTATATCAACAAGTGCGCACAACAATATAAGACTAATATACAACATAACGATAAACTATTACTTGCGTCAGTGACAAAGGAAGACGAAACAGATGGTGAGGAATGTAAGAGGCAGTGACATTTGGAAATATCTCAGGAACTGCAATGTCAGGGCTGAATGAGACCCAATTTCATACCGATTACCGGGGAAGAAATAAAAACTAACTCAGAAAATAAAAGGTCGAGGTTAATGAAGAAAAGGACTGGCCCTCAAGGCAGTAAAGTGCAGTCAAATATTTAGTAGTTAATACATGAACTTTCTAGCCTCGGATAATACGTTTTCCATTTTTATCCAACGATATTAAAACAATTGGATGTACGGTATTTTCAGAGAAAATAATATATAGTAATGGTTGCCTTGGGATACAAAAAAAGTCCCTCCTCCCTGGACTTATTGCAATCAGCTTCTATTTTACTACTATGGGTTTCAGAGGCCGTGTTACATGGTTTTCCGGGAATAACTTATTAACACAAATTTGGATTAGTATGATATTTTGACACAGCTTTATTCACACCCTGCCCTAATTTTCGCCAATATCGTGCATTACCAAAAGTGTAGAATTAAGGTACTTGTCCCTGTGTCATGAGGTTAAAGTCGCACCTGGTCACACCTGGATGATGAGGAAACGAACAAGGTTAGTCACTCCCCCCCCCCCCATCTCTCTTTCTTTCCCTCTCGATAACTAATTTTAGCAATAGTATTCGGGATTGGTATAGAGACTATGAACCAATTTGTACAAATCAGTTTTATGAAGATATGGCCAAAATTATAGAAGAGTCATTAAGTGTTAAAGGAGAAAGAAAAATAAGGGAATATTCGTCAAACCGGAATAAATACTATAATGACCAAACATTAAAGGATTGGTCAAAAATGCTTAAGCAAAGCCATAAGAAGTGGGTGGAGGCGGGAAGGGATGACTCTACTAAATCCGATCTACTTGAGGCGTCCCGGATTTGCGGGTAAAGAAGTGAGAGGAGACTATTGGAAGAAATTTGCAAATAAGATTGGGAATACCACAAATATCAGTGAAATCTGGAGAGAAGTTAATAAAGTACGGGGGAAAAGGAAAAGTAATGTCGCACACCCACATCCACAACAAAAGGCAAACGAATTAATGGAAAAGTGGGCAACTGCCGCTAGTACCGATTCACTGCCGCAGGACGTCAGGGAGGGATTAGAGGGTTGGGAAAATGAGAGGAGAGAAACTATTGTTAACGCATTAAATATAGCACACATCACAAATGTAGATATAACAAGAGATGAACTACTTAGAGCAATTAAACAAGGTAAATCTACAGCTCCCGGGGAAGACGGTATAACTTACGATGTATTAAACTGCCTAGCCAGTATAGAAGATAGCCCCCTCCTTCGATTATTCAACATGAGTCTTAAAGAGGGTAAACTACCTAAAGCGTGGAAAAAAGCTATAATCATTCCCATCCCTAAACCAAATGGGGAGAGTAGACCCGTTTCCCTCACATCGTGTATGTCCAAAATGATGGAGAGAATCGTGTTGGAGAGGCTATTATATATCACAGACGATAAATTGTGCAGCAATCTGTTCGGTTTTAGAAAAGGTAGGGGTACATCTGATGCAGTCATAAAGTGTCTGGCCAACGATAATGATTACTGCAGGGTATACGTGGATCTCAAGGGCGCCTTTGATAAAGCAAATGGAGAGGTAATTTTGTTTGAATTAGCTAACATGGGTGTAAAAGGAAAATTATTACATTGGATAGGAGATTATTTATTTGGAAGGAAGGCGCAGGGATCTGCCTTGCTTAGGCCAATCGGCTTTCTGCAGACTCCCATTTTCTTATGTTCTTATGTTCTTAAGTGTGGTATCAAGGGGCTCTTTCTGAGGAAAGGAAACTTGACCTGGTTACACCACAAGGCGGGGTATTAAGTCCATTCCTCTTTAATGTCCTAATGAATAGGATAGCTCAAGATATGCTAGGTCCAGGTGTTAAAATAACAATATACGCAGACGATATAATGCTGCAAAGCAGTAGCGTTGAGAATATGCAATTGGCCCTCAACAAATTTGGGCAATTAATCCAGAAGCTAGGGCTAGTAATTAATGAAGAAAAAACTAAATTTCAGTGTCGTGCTATGGGCGATAAACAATTAGCTGTGAATGAAAAAAATATTGATAGGGTTAGGAGCTATAAGTATCTAGGCATCTATATAGGATATACATCAGACAGTAAAGATGCCGAGTTACATCATATACAAACACAATGTAAGGCACGTATGGCACCCTTGAAATCCCTAGCTTGGAGTGGTACAGGTGTTGGTGTACAGGTACTGCGGATGATGTACCTCACCACTATTAGGTCAGTGGTGGAATATGCCAGCCCCGTTCTCTCTTGCCTTGGTGAAGGAAGGTTGGATAAAATAGAAACTATCCAAAATGAGGCTATGCGGGTTATATTAAACTGCCCCAAAAATGCGATGGTAGCTGCTATGAGATTAGAATTAAATTTAACAACCTTGCGACACAGAATAGAGGAAGTAAACCTAGTATCGGCAATGAGACATATACGGTCAGGTAGTGGTGAAAAATTGGCACAAGACGTCAACGATGGCATACGTAAAATTCGAACCTTCAGGAGGCAAGGCAAGAGGGGATACCTAAAAGAACTAATACATAAAGTAGAGAAATTTGACCTAATAAATTTCTTTCTGGTCGAAGAGAGGGCACAAAAACCTCCACCCTGGGAAGATAAAGGTGTGGATATAAATATTATCAAGCTGGGGAAAAAGAAATGTATGTACGAGACTGGGGAACTTAAAATAATTGTTGAAGAAAAGATAAATGAATTAAAAGATGATAATGTTGCGCAAGTATACTGCGATGGCTCTGTCACAGAAAATGGGAGAGCAGGGTGTGGGATACTGGTGAGTGACGATGTAGGTAACGATAACATATACAGTGAATATTATTATAGAATAAGTAACAACGTGTCCTCTACGCAGGCAGAAATATGTGCTATGTTATATGGGTTAAATAAAATAAGAGGGGGAGAAGGTGATGTGTGCTTTTTCGTAGACAGTCGAAGTGCTTTGGAATCTATGAACAGCAAAAACCCGTGTATGAAAAGCTGGTATCTCAGTGTAAGGTTATTATAGATGAACTACGCAATAATGGGAGAATGGTAAAATTTACGTGGATACCTTCACATGTTGGGATAATAAATAATGAAAGAGCGGACGAACTTGCTAAATTAGGAACGGAGAAAGACACAATAGATTACGAGTGCATTCAATCTTTAAGACAAATTAAATCAACAATTAGAAAAAAACAAAAGGATGCGGAACTTTTTATGATGCAAGAAAAACACGCGAATAGTGCAACATTCTATCACTATAATAACGTTGTACGGCGAACTAGCTTTATATACGGAAACTTAAGAAGTGCTTGGAAGGACTCCTTGTGCACACGACTTAGGTTAGGATATTGTTACATGTGGGATCTTGGTGTTCCTAAAGGAGAACACGAAATATGTTGTCAACTATGTAAAAAACCAAGAAGTCATACCTTAAATCATTATATACTGCACTGCCAATACCTAGCGAAATATAGAAACAATGTCATAGATAAGGTCGATGAACAAATTATATGGATGTTCAATCATAATATGATTACTCAAATAATAGCCAAATGCAAAAAAATACAATACATCGTAAGGTAAATATACATAAAACAAAGTTTAGGATTTAGTGTTATGATTATTATGTAATTGATAGCCTCATTATATCATTATTGTTATTATAATAATAAATGTGTATGTATACACTGTATATTGTGAAATTTGTGTGTTATTGTATGAATTATTGTGTGTATAGGTATGTATGTAGGTATATGTACATGCATGTGTGTGTGTGTGTGTATGTATATGTATGTATATGTGTATATATATATGTATATACTGTATATGTATTTATGTGTGTATGGGTGTATGTATGTGTGTGTATATGTAGGCATGTATTAAACTGGAGTGGGAGGGTCATTCTATGACATTAAGGAAAGTAGAAGGATTATAACAAACCCGCGCTAAGCCTAAGCCCAGCTTAGCTAAGGGTCCTTCTTAAACAGTTAGGGACAACTGGTTTGCTAACAAGTATAGAGATAAAAACTTACTAAATGTTGTTTTCATGTTTGTGTTTATATTGTACATGTATAATATGAGTAGGGTAAAAGACTGTTTTATCGCCTTTGCCCTTTTGAGACGTGTAATTATGTATTCCCATGTATTTATGCTTTCTCAATAAAGAATCAATCAATCTCGCTCTCTCTCTCTCTCTCTCTCTCTCTCTCTCTCTCTCTCTCTCTCTCTCTCTCTCTCTCTCTCTCTCTCTCTCTCTCTCTCTCTCACATGGAAACTACGGCCACTGGCGCATCCATTATACATATAAAAATGAGGCATGCAAAATGTGTTAATTTTATATTTATATTGTATAGTGACATAACGTGAATGTAAGGACAAGAGTATGGTAGGGTGCTGGGTATATAACGACCGTGTTTCATCGATGAGC
Organism: Paralithodes platypus; assembly: GCA_032716605.1. Taxonomy (NCBI): domain Eukaryota; kingdom Metazoa; phylum Arthropoda; class Malacostraca; order Decapoda; family Lithodidae; genus Paralithodes; species Paralithodes platypus. The sequence continues at coordinate 11,625,927 of CM064578.1, read as the reverse complement.
AATGGTTCGGTTGTTTCCGGGTGTAGTGTGTTTTCGTCGGGTGCCACGGGCTTACGGCAGCAGTCGTATACAGTCAGCCATACGTGACATTCGCTCCAGCAAGGCAAATTATGGCAACCATGTTGCGTCATTGTCCGCGTGGGTGTAAAAACGCATTTGTCATGCGTCTTTACTACATATACAGCAGGGAGAAAGCCGCCAATCGGCTAAAAATCAGTTTGAATAGGTAAGTGGTTAATTATGGCTATTATACGTAGTAATACTTAACCAGACAGAGACACAGGTTACGTGTACCAGTTTGTAGAACATCATTGGTAACAAAAACATTTCAACATAAGGGAGTTAAAATATGGAATAACCTCATTGTAAATGTTGATGATAATTTTATTTTTTCATTTTATAAGAAACGCTTAAAATTATATTTAATAGATAGCTAAATTGTGCTCTGAATTCTAGGAATTTTAAATTGTTAATTTATTTGTCGTCTAATGGAAGAGGCAATGTGTACTTGAATGTAAATTAATATGTGTATATAATTTTCTTTATTTTATGTATATATTATGTCTTTGTTTTGTATTGCACTTGTGTACATTTCTTTCCTTTGTTGTCTTATTTCACCTGATATGCATATGATTATAAGAGGACATAATTATATGCCTGATGACATCAAATCATCTTTGTCATGGATATATCTTATCTTTGTATAATGGCACATTTTTGTAAACATGTATACCTATATCTATGGCAATAAACTGTTATTAACTGTTTTAATCTTTAGATCTTTAAAGGGCGTTTTACTGCAACAAATTAATTGGCAGCACTGAAATGGTGAGCCCGATAGCTACAAATATAATATTTATAAGTATTCATACAAAGAGCAAAGTATTTATAGCATGATTCCATGCTTACAATAACATACACAGTATTTATTAAGTTTTTCATGCGCCACATTAGACATAAATAAATATAATTTATTAATATCACTCCCAACACCTAACACCTCCGAATGAAATTAATTGGACTTTCACCACACAGGCCTTATGACCGCGTAGCGGAAGCCGTGGGAATGACGATGAGAGCAGTGCAGATGATGGTGCACCGCATCACCCAGTCTCGACCTGGGACAGCGACAGCACCGCCAACACCGACAGCACCCCCAACACCGGGCGCCTTTGACAGTTTCGCCATCGGTGCCATTCGCCGCAATATTCACGCAAAGTTTGCTGCCCAGCAAACCTTCACGATTGGCTCCGTGACGGAAGACCTAAAGATGGCGAGCATCATCCCGGAGGCAACCTCGGAGACGTCGGTTTGGCGACTCATCCACATCATGGGATTCCACTACAAAACCTCACAGCGGAAGATGTATGTGAGGAAGGAGTCGCTGGACATTGTGTGCCGCCGGATCAACGCTCTCCGGGCACTCAAACAATTCCGGGAGGAGGGGAGGCAGGTGGTTTACCAGGACGAGACCTGGTTTACCACCAGGATGAACCACAGCATGGAGAGGGTCGACAGCACTCAGCCTGCCACCAGCACCACGTTCAGTCGTCAAGTGCCACCCGGAGAAGGGGAGCGTTTCGTGGTGGTAGCAGTTGGCACAGCCGACGGTTTCGTCGAAAACTCATTCCTGTGCTTCCCGGCCAAGAACACCAGCGGCGACTATCACGGCGAGATGAACAGCAAGCTCTTCCTCCGCTGGCTGACGTCACAACTTCTGCCGTCGCTGGCTCAGGCATCGGTACTGGTGATGGATAATGCGCCATATCACAGCCAGCTGACGGAGGAGAGTCGCTGCCCCACCACCTCCACCAAGAAAGCGGATCTTATAAAATGGCTGGACCACCGCAGACTACCCTTCCCACCACATGCCACACGTCCTGAACTGCGGCTCATCTGCAAGCAAAACCGGCCACAGCCACAATACACGGTTGATGACACCATCCGCGTGTGGGGCCACGAGGTCATCCGTCTGGCACCCGCTCATCCTGAGCTTAATGCCATCGAGCAGGTATGGGGGTGCATGAAACGGCACATGCGCTCCTCCCTACACTTTTTCACCCGGGCGGATCTACAGGAAAGGCTGGAGGAAGCCAGGCTTTGCGTCACTGAAGAGGTGTGGGCGGGTGCGGTCCGACGAGATCGAGCCTTCGAAGACGAGTACTGGTCCACGGACAACATCCACGAAGGTGTGGATCCCGTCATCATCAACCTCGCTAGTGATGAAGAGGAAGACTTGTTTTTAGATAGTGACGATGACTAAAATAAACTGTTTGCTGTGTATTATGTGTGTTAATTTGTCCACCCTTCATGTCTCCGCTTCCTTTCGTTGTATAAAATGACCTATTAATAAAACCTGGCCACACTCACCCCTCCACATTCCTATAAACTTTGTATAAATGTCCCATTGTTCCACCCTTCTCCTCCGTGTTTGTTTGTATTGTTTGTTTTATTGTCGGCAGCATCTTCCTCAACGTACCATCACTCATAACAATTCATGGACCTCACCTTTTTTCTAATTATGGAAGTATATCTCTACAAACGGATTTACGAATATGATTTTCTATACATCAATTACGAACCTACATATACCATTGATTGTAAAGCAAGTCCCAGCCAATAATCAACCCAGATAGTAATTGCATAACGAAAATCGTACCGGTCCACGATTTTGTATAAGTGACTGTACTTACTTACCCTACACTACCCTTCCTCCCCCAACATTTTCCCATCCTCACCCCTTCCCAATCCCTACCCAACCCGTAATTAATGACCAAGCGTCAACTGCCCCATCCGACCTGACATCCAACACAACCTGACGATACGATGACCATATTACACCTTACAGTAGATGCAATATCATGCCAACACAAAACCACACAACACCTGGAAACCACCAAACCACTGCTCTTCCATCACACACGCTCGTTTTATACCCACCACCCTACCCTTCTGTTGCCCTTGCAGTCAGTTTATGTCACTATCATATATTAATATAAAATAAACACATTTTGCATGCCTCACATTTATATGTATAATGAATGCGCCAGTGGCCGTAGTTTCCATGTGTGAGAGAGAGAGAGAGAGAGAGAGAGAGAGAGAGAGAGAGAGAGAGAGAGAGAGAGAGAGAGAGAGAGAGAGAGAGAGCGAGAGGGAAAGAAAGAGAGATGGGGGGTGACTAACCTTGTTCGTTTCCTCATCATCCAGGTGTGACCAGGTGCGACTTTAACCTCATGACACAGGGACAAGTACCTTAATTCTACACTTTTGGTAATGCACGATATTGGCGAAAATTAGGGCAGGGTGTGAATAAAGCTGTGTCAAAATATCATACTAATCCAAATTTGTGTTAATAAGTTATTCCCGAAAAACCATGTAACACGGCCTCTGAAACCCATAGTAGGAGGGGACCAATTTAGTTATACCGCCGTCGATAGGGAGAGTTATAGTTTTGTCTGTTTTATATTTTGTATTATTTTGTTATCAGTACTATGTATTGTGCCCATATAATGCTTGTCTGATGGTTGAAATAAATTGTAATATAAAATTATCTCTGCTACATTATTGTTTTATAATAAACTTCAAATATTGAGATAAAATTCGAGGTCGTCTCGTAAATAAGTACCAATAGTTGTTAAGGCTGTGTGTAACTAGCAATATGGTAAATCTATATTGATAAATCTATTTAACATGACCTTTGTCTCTCTCTCTCTCTCTCTCTCTCTCTCTCTCTCATACGAACATCAAGGCCATGTTCCACAATGCCCAATGCTAAGGACTTAACCATTGACTGTGATCCAAGGGATATTGTTGTGTTCCTAATTAAGACCTCGTTACCTTTAGTAGAGAGAGAGAGAGAGAGAGAGTTAAAGTTAGCTTGTTAGTGGCCACGTCACTCTAGGATATAGTATATTATAGTATGCCTACTAGCTGAGGTAACCGGCCCTGCCCGGGGGAAAATGGAAAGCCCCCCTCCCCCTGCTTAAGACCTATTCTGGCACCCCCTTAGTAGACATGCCAAGTATGAGCTTTACATCTTGAACACTGAGAGTCGGGGGAATCCCCCCCAACTCCCACCCTTCCGGGCTAAATACCTATTCTGGCACCACCTTAGTATGCATGTCAAGTATAGACTCTCCATCTTGAAAACTGAGGGAGAGGGGGAGAGGGGCAATCACTCAAAAACTGATGTAACAAGGCCATGGCACGCCTATCTTCTGATCTATTAAATTATTTCTGATTGGGGTACTGAAACCTTGATACTTTCAACGCCTCCACCAATACCTCACTTCTCGAAGGATTAAGAGTCAAAAGGATTTCGCTTCATCAACTACCATCCTCTTACTAGTTCCCTACAATCTCTTCCTACACACCAGAATGCTGCATATTTTTCACTCTACTATCACAACAATCAGTGTTCTTCAAATATTTCTCAATTCTCTTACGGCGAGTGCGAGTCACCCGCCTTTCAACAGTCTCGCTCCTATTCTGTCCAACTCTCTAATCCAAGAATTGCCAAAGTTTCTCAGTCTCTCCTCTACTCAACAAGTGAACTCTAGAACTCTCTCACTTAATCAATCTTTCCTTCATCCTCTGAATTAAACTGCTTTAAACTTTGCGTGTCCAATCATTTTGACCTCAACGTCCTTTGAATTTAGCTGTGTTCCTCTTTTGGTTTAGGGTGAGACACTCATTACAAAAAACCTACCTTTTGTTTACTTCATACACATAGACACAACAAACTTGTTGGAGTTATCTTGGGTTCAAATGTAATTCTGCCAATGGGAAAATATTATTGGGATGACACATGTGTTGATTATCACGGACTGTATCCACTTCAATGCGTGACAAAGAGTTAAATCTTACCTTGTATGTATATTTGTGCTCCAATGTGGTGAAATATATGTCCCCCACTTGGTCATACTGTTAGACCTTCGTCGTGTATCACATACTTGACTTTGAAAATGTTGTCACCATTTCACGAGGCAGGGGTAGAATTTGTTTAGGGAATCACTGTGTATCTATGGGTACTTTACTATTTATATAATGTATAAATATTTTATTAACATATTCTTATTTGTTATATATTACTCAGTATGAGTCTACCATGTAATTTGCATCGTAGTGTTATAAATATAATCAATTGGATATGAAGAGCCGATCCAAATACATATTTGAATAGAAGAAAAGCTAAACTATAGATGAAATGTATCCAGATTTGTGAGGTTAAAAGATAAATCTAATGCGCAATCGGAGTTTTGATGAACTACATCAAATATATAGCATTTAATCACAGTACCAATCGGCTACCGTGAATGTCATGCATTCAAGCATTCCATTGTAAGAAGATTTTCACTTCAGTATCACTCTGGAGTTACCCCGTGTATTACGTCAGTAATAAAAGTATGTCATATCCAGTAAAATAATAAATGGCAATGTTAGGTTGATAATATTGGTCCATCACTCCAGCCGTACATGTAACAACAATGATTCACATCAATGTATTTTACATTGATTATAATGATGTTGGAGCCAAACTGGGTACGATCACATCAGTCCACACGTTTGGGTTGCTGAAAGAACCACCTGCATACCTTGTTATATATATTGTTTAATCATCTATTGATGATAATGAAAACAATAGCAACATTGCCTTGCCGAAAATTGTCAGAAATCGTAGAATAGAATGTAAACACCCAATGGGTCGCCTCATTTAATACAAAATTTATAACAAATAGTTATTAACTTTTCTGAAATAAGCTTGGTGAAAAACTAGGAGTGGGACTGTACTGAAAGGTGGGTGCCTCGCACTCGCTGCTAGTAAATGCTAAGCAAACAAAATCATCAAAAAATCATTGGTTGATCCTGATGATAAGTTGTGTGTGATCAATGTTTCATTATTAATGAGTGGCTTCGGTCTCCTGGGCTTTATTAGTAGTAAGCAGGGAGGGTTCTGTGGGGGCGCTCGGTTATGGCCTTGACCTTGCTCGGGACCTTGGGTCTGCTCGGCCAGACAGCCTGGGGAACAGCAACAACAACAACACTGTTTAGTGAAAAACGTTTCAGTCCTGGTTGACATATACAGTTAAGAGTGTGTTAAACAGTGTGTGTAACCTACTTCGTAATGAGAAAGGTATGTATAGAAAGGCTATGTTGACGTTTATTGAACACAATTATAGAACAGAGATAAATTAACTAGTACAGTGATTGGGAAGATATTATATCCTGACACCAGTGACTTACACACTTACCCCAAAGTGCCTAACAAGATATCTTCCATTTTGATATAGGATAATGTTGCCTTTTATCCATTATAACATATTGGGTTAAAGCCGTAGATGCCATTCTGTTGGTCGGAGGACCTGTATTGGCTTGTGTACAAAAATTATGGTGACATTTTCTGGTCCATTGGTTGTAGAGCCATGAATATCAGTTGTCGATACCATATCTCTCTCTCTCTCTCTCTCTCTCTCTCTCTCTCTCTCTCTCTCTCTCTCTCTTTCTCTCTGTTAACTCACACCAAGCTGAAAATGTCTTCTTCAATCGAGTTGTCAACTTATGGAATGGGCTTCCCCGAGATGTTATAGACTGCAGCACCGTTGATTCATTTTAACTTCGCCAAGACAAATATCTCGCATCAAACCCGCGACTGACTGCGTTTGTAAATGAATAACTTTATTTTATCCTCCCCTCAGTTACTAACCCATCTGTCCCCTACTAACTTCCTAATCCTGCCACGGACATTAGTTCCAGGGCAGTTCCAATGTTCCCTTACCCACTCTAAACCACTGTTTGGACACTTGATCCACAGTGTTTTGGAGGACAAGCAGCCTAGAAGGGTCACTAGACCTGTTGTTGCTTGATTTCCATTGTACTCCTTTGTACTCTCTCTCCCCCCCTCTCTCTCTCTCTCTCTCTCTCTCTCTCTCTCTCTCTCTCTCTCTCTCTCTCTCTCTCTCGTTACAGCTTTCTCAGTTTTCAAATCCCAAACTTGTTTTTAACCGCGTCTTGCCATCTTATATATTATTGACTCCCTTGCATCCATTCGGTAGCCTACTTCAGTTTGCTCCTGCTCCGTAATTTACAACATAATGTAACGTTTACACTTTAATACAGTTAGTTGATTCCCTATTTAGTGCTTCGTTATATAACTAATGATTTATGTTTTGGTTAAGGTGTCTAAAAATCTGTGTGTGATAACCCAGGTTCGAATCCCGGTGGATCACATATATGCTTTCATTAATTTCATTGGAGGTGTTTGGTGGTGTGGTGAAATTAATAACAAATATATTATTTATTCTGAATGTTCAACTTGCCCGTATGATTTTTTAATGTTATATTACTTATTATCTGGGTTACAGTCTTGCATTATTTATCTTCATTGTCTTATTATATCTTAAGCCTCTCTTCGTCCGGGCTTATTTAAATTCAGTGTTCACGATAGTCTCTGATCCATCCACTTAACATTAATTCACTTTTGTATTAATCAATAACATAATTAATTAGTCACCTTAACCGTCTGTGTGTGTCTGTGTAAATTAATATACACACAAATCTAGTGAAAGGGTCTAGGGTCAGCTAATCAGAAGAAAGTAGATGTGATATAAAATTAAATGTTGAAAGGAAGATAGCAAGAAGGTAAATGGTTTCTTAGGAACTGCACCGTCAGGGAAGAATAGCCGACATTAAGGTTAATTGGTGATCGTGAGAGAGAACGTCAATGGGGAATGAGGGTGAACTCAAGAAAAGAAAAAACATTGCTGAGAAATCCCAATCGTAATACAAGAACTTTAATACAATGTTTGTGTCATGGATTTGTTCTCCCTGTTCATACCTACCAAACATAGTAATACCTGTTACTTGCAGAACCTAAATCTTGGCTCAGACAACCGCTTCAGAATTGGTTTTACAAAGTTAGAGTTGGCAAATCTAATAAATCCAGCTTGATCCCTGCTCACATTCTGGCCCCGAGGATCAGTACAGTAAACTTAGGTTCCAGTATATTCCGTATAAATACTCCATGGTGCAGGGAAGACTGGCTTGAATATCGCTGTGAAATCCGAATTTAGCATTGTGAGCTAAATTAAATTATTTAGATCTACCGAAAGAATAATATGTTTCTCTATTACATGTCAACATAATAATTTATATTTACAAGATTGTTGAAATGTATACTGTATAAATATACACGCTGTCGTGTACAGTAATTTATTAGTGCACCAAATGGCTTGTGTCTGGTGTGTTTTGTTCTCCATACAACCTATTCCATAGTGCATTTGGCATATAATCTTTCTCGTTATGTTTCAAATTCAATTATCTAGCCCAGGTACAATATTCGTTCTTGTTTTTTATACCGGTACATAGGCCATATATTTCATCAACTGTAGCAGCTACTATTACAGCCTAAAACAAACGAAACAAAATATCGACTAACATCACCCTTCTTGCATCAGGTGTACTGGGGTGATAACTCCAGGTAGAGTGATGATGGAATTATAGGACAGCTGGCCCTCATACTTTAAGTCAGTTTAAGACAATGGGGAAAGTAGATTTATTGGCGGCTTAGACCTTATACTGGCATGTTGGGTTTGGGAATTCCTTTGTGATGCGTCTAAAATCACTGAAGTGCTAGCTGCTTGTGGTGTGGTAGATATTCGTTACATATTTTCAAGTGTATCATATCATTATGACTTTAGTGGTGTTTGTTGCATTATACATGGAGTGTTCACAGGCATTGTTGCCATTTGATTGTGTTCTAGATAAGTTTTATGTATAAAATTATAATAGCTTAGACAAACTGTCACTTTTAATATGAACAAATATTCAACCATGTTATAACAGTACTTCATCCACTGAATGAAAACCTGGATGACACCTAAAATATATATTCTGTTTAGCCTTGATCATAATGGAAATCATAGAATGTTGGTTGGGAACTGGCGAGATAATACACGCTTTCGCAGGAAATTCACGTTATATTAAATCTGTTTGACCCCCATGTTAAAAAACGATCGTTTGACCAACTCATTATAGCTATTAGTGCAGTCTGTTATTATGTTAGTTTATTAAGCGTGATATCCACATAGCGAGTTTTATTAGTTCTGTTGCATTTATCTTGTGTCGTCCCAGTTTTGGTTTGTTTATTTTGCAAGTTTTACATTATAATTACCCTCCCCCCCCCTCTCCTGCGTCTATAATCTTATTCACCATCAACACTCGCTCTCATAACCGTTTATGTTATTATAGAAACAGTTATTCCCTTATTTGTTTGAATGTTATAATATGCTTGATCATATATACAGTATATAGATAATTTTAATCCCTTTGCCACATGTTCATTCAATAATTATATTAGCATATATACCCTAAATAATTTGATGAACCAACCTTGGGCGCTGTTGATATATTCATACTAGGGTTCAATATAGGATGTTACAAGGAACAACAAATTGCATCGGATTCACAGTGTATTGTACTTAGTTATTTAGAATCTAATGACATCATGCCATACTCTATCTTTCTCATTTCTGAAATATTCCCCATATCAATTGTATCGTCCATTTAATGTATGCAATAGTACTTTACCTTAATAACTGTCTGGCTTACTTAATTATGTTTGTATTTCTATCCACTCTAAAGCTTACTACTTCCTTTCACATTCCTTCAGGTTACATTTGTCGTCCTTGCTTCCACCTCCTGGTTTACGAGTCTTGAAGTGTGGCAGTCTTTACACTTAGATCAGGTATTTTATGTTAACCAAATTGAGTGTAAATGTGAACCATATACATGTACTGCTGCCATAATAACACTTTACTGTATAGGATAACCGTACATGTGGTGATGGACTGGTCTATCAGAATGAGAGCTGAGCGATCTCTGCCATACCCATAGCTTTCTCAGACTGTTCCTTTTACTTATATATTTTCTAGATCTCAAGTGACTGCGTCTTTTCTGTGGATTGACCTCCCTAGATTGGGAGCCAAAGCGTCACATTTTTCCTTTGCCCCTCAACATTCCCTTTATAATTGCTGAGGGGCACAGGGCCTTGGGTGGGGCTTTGGTTTCCCGGGCGTTTCTGCACCCTCCTCAGCCAACCTTACAGACAGACACATTATTTTAATAGTATTACCCATTATGATTTGTTGAGGTACATTCGTTGCAAGGACTGTATTATGTTACTTTATTTAGTGGACCACTGATGCTATATACGGCCATATGAGTGAATAACGTACACCCAACTACCGGTTGTAGCCTAGCGCTTTAACCCTTGTCTATCGGGGCCCGACTTAAGTCCGTATCGAAAAATTTGGACTATGTGGCGGGGCCCGACTTAAGTCTGTGTGCAATTTTGGCGCAATATTGGCTCTGAGAGAGAGACGAGCGACGGGAGGAGCATGGGTTACCACATGACCGCTCGCCACGGCCTCCGTGGACCAACTGAGATGTACTCCACTTACATCCACCCTCACTCCCTCGCTACATACGTAATTATATAAAGAAATTACCGTATTTTAGCGATTTTGCCCTTCGGTTGCACGATCGTTGCAAGACAACCAGTGATCGTAGAAGGATGGTTCGGGTGTCATTGGAAAGCTCAATTTATGCTCTTTCAGGGATATATACTTGTATTACGCTCTGGTTCTTGTTTATGCATGAAAAAGAGCACGGAAACAACCCCATTTATGGTAAAAAAAAAAACGCTGGGCGGCACAGTGAAATATACTCCACCACCCGCTCTTAAGGTGTTAGGATTACCGTCTCGAAGATTTATATTTTATATATTTATATATATATTTGTGTTATCCATACCGTTTGCTTTGGTTCATATGTATTTAGTAACTTAACTAAGATTCTTATTGAAGCCCTTAGTGCAATTACCCAATTTAACTGTCTGTACTTCTTTCCCTATCCCCTTCACTATGACGGCGCTGTTTACAATATACTCTTTCTGTATAAACAATGTTTAAGCCCAAAAACTACCTCTTAAATCAAAATAGCCAAGACAATATTCTGTATATATAACATAATCCTCTGACTCCCATTGGATTTTCTTAAACTGCATAAACTCGTCTGATCATAACCATTAACAATAGGTAACGTGGTAACCTGGTGTAAACGTATATTGTCGAGCACTACTGTCTTAAATATATAATACTATGTAAGAGGATCCATCAGTATGTTGATTGCAGACCGACAGCTTTAATGTCGATACATAACAGATGTTACCTGCCGTGGTCTGGTCCTAATGAGACTGTCATCATAATTACTTGTGTATACAGTATAGGTATACTTGTGTATACAGGCAAAGTAAATGTTCGTGAATGAAGGTGTGTAAGAAGGTTTGTATATGTATTACCACATTTATTTAATTGTGTTTCATATAGGTAAGCTCATTTTACCTTTAGACAAATAATTCCTTATAATTACGGTGACGATAATATTCAATTTACTTGGCAAAATACATTGAAAGTGTGTTAATTAATAGTTGCCAGTGCCCAATAGATATACTGTAATTCAACGTAAAATCAATATGTAATTCAATAAACGAGATAGAGTACTTGAAATATTCCTATCAGTGGTGAAGAACCAGCATAGGCTGCAACATTGGTGGATAAAGCCAGTGAAGGCTTCTTCAAGAATAACATAGGGGACTACAGTTAACTAAATATATCCTGTGCCGTGAGGAAACAACACAAACAAACGCAACAATGTGATATTACACATATTTCAGCAAGGCAGACACAAGCTGGATATTGCCCAACTATTAAAATCTAGAGTCCATGTGTCATGCAGGAAGAAGGGAGTTCACTGGATAGGAACATAATCGTGAGTTGGAGTAGACTGTTATGCTTGATTTGTCTAGCTTCAATTGTATCAATAGTTATACTATTAACTATTTGGGGTGGACAATTTTGAAATCCTGGATGCTTATGGGGTAAATTCACAAGAGTTTGCCTAGGCAGGGGGTCAGCACAGAAGCACAGTTTTTAAGTACAACAGAAGGAACACCGTCCGTCCGGACCGTACGCCTTCTTAGTATTAAGCCCAGAGAGGATAGAAAGTACATCTATAGAAGAGATTAGCATATTAGGCATAAGTAGGAGAGAGGGGGGTGGAGAGGGAGGAATAGCACCAGAATCATCCAAGGTAGAGTTTCTGGCAAAAGTTTGAGCAAAGAGTTCAGCTATGTCAGAGGAAGAAGTGATGGTTGTGCCATCAGAGTGGAAAGGGGGAGGGAAAGACGAGGAAGAAAAGTTGTTGGAGAGGTTTTTGGCTAGATGCCAGAAAGCTTGGGAAGAGCTATAGTTGGATAGTTCCAGTGCATTTATTATTGATGAAAGAGTGCTTGGCAAGTCGAAGAACAGATTTAGCTTGATTCCGGGCAGAAACATAGGAAGAATGAGATTCTTGAGTTTCCTCCTAGTGGACAGCAGTAGAACTAGCGTGAGTAAACCAAGAGTTTTTTTGCATTAGACTGAGAGAAAGAAAATGGAATGTACGCCTCCATGCCCGAGAGGATTACCTCGGTAATGCGTTCATCACTCTCCGAGGATCCTCGGCCACGGAAGCAGAAGTCATTCCATGGGAAATCAAAGAAGTACTGCTGGAGAGCCTCCCAGTCGGCAACACCAAAGTGCCACAAGCGCCGCCGGCTGGGAGGATCGGATGGCCGTACTGAAGAGATAGGACAGGTGACGGAGATAAGTTTATGGTCGGAGGAGCCCAAAGGAGAGAAAAGATTGACAGTATAAGAGGAAGGGTTAGAAGTCAGAAATTAGTCAAGAATGTTGGGCCGGTCTCCGAAGCAATCCGGGATACGGGTGGGTTGCTGGACCAGCTGCTCTAGGTCATTTATGATAGAAAAGACGTAGGCTTGTTCACCATGATTGTCAGTAGAGTGAGAGGAGAGCCATGGGCGGTGGTGAACGTTGAAATCTCCTTAGATGGAGATTTCAGAGAAGGGAGATATAGATAGAAAGTGTTCCACTTTAGAGTTTAGATAGTCGAAGAATTTGGGAAAGTCGGTAGAGTTAGGGGAAAGATAGACAGCACAGAAATATTTAGTATGACAATGACAGGATAGTCTGAGACATAAAGTTGAGAATTCAGAGGAGTCAAAATCGGGAACACAAGAGCAAGTGAGTTTGTTGTGCACGTATGCACAACATCCGCCTTTGGCTTTGAAACTAGGATAGAGAAAGTAGGAGGATACAGAGAAGGGGCTGCTGGAAGTTGTTTCAGATACCTGGGTTTCGGTTAGGAAAAGAAGATCAGGCTTGGAGGAGGAGAGATGGTGTTCGACAGAGTGAAAATTAGAGGAAAGGCCGCGAATATTGCAAAAGTTGATAGTAAGAGTGACAGGTCGTGGTCCAGAACATTTAGAGGGGTCGTCAGGGGAAGGTCGGGCATGTGGGGGGTATTTATGGTCCCCCCTCCTGGGGACTCCGAGGCTGGGCCTGTGTTCATCATGTTTTTTTTTTTGTTTTTTTTTTGTTTTTTACTAATTTTGAAGGAGGAAGTGTGGTGTGCATGTTAAGTGTAGTGAAGTAGATAGGAGGAGGTGTTTGTGAGAGCATGCTAGACTACTCTCAGTGTAAGTGAGGCACAAAGGGAATCAGTAAGAGAGGTCAAGCAAATGAAACAGGAGTTGCAGCAATTCCGTATCAAATGCTTACAGCCTCTCCTGGGCATAGCCCTGTTCGATTGGTGCCTACAATCTACCCCCATTTCCCCTATTAGTCGCCTTGTACGACACACACGCAGTAGGACGCATGGGGCATATCCTTTTTTTCCTCTACCATAAGATGGAAGCCCCCTTACCCCCAGGGGGGATATGTATATAATCCATAAATCGCTGCAATCTCCCCTCCTCTCAATCAAAGTCAATACTTATACACAAACTATACTTTGTCTGTTGTTCAGTATTTTGTTATCCTTTAAAACAAAACTTTCACCACCCATCTATTTTTGTGTAGTAGTTCACTCTTGTTTGTGGCAAAGTTTGCAGCCAAAACAATCCACCAGCTTCCCCCTCAACTTCCAGATTCCTGCAGATTACTCGTGGGTAGTTTTCCTACCTGATGCAGATTCCTCGTGGGTAGTTTACCCGCTGATACTAAAACGTTCAGCTGCATCACAATCTTTTTAAGTAGATGAATGGCATGGTACGGTGCATGGATGATGGATAATAGACTATTGTATTATATTGTAGTATATTTTATTATTTTATTGTTAGCGTAATTTAGTGTTGGTAGAGTTTATATAGAATACTATACAGAGTATCGTACTACCATTGTCACTTGTAAACTTCAACTGCATCATAGTTTTCTTGAGTAGCTGAATGACAAGACGTTGTGCATGGCTGATGGATGATAAACTACTGTACCGGCAGTTTATTATCTGTTTATATTATGTTAGTGCATATTATTGTTTTCCATAGTTTTCTATATAGTTCCTTATATAACGCCGATATAGTACTACCACTTGCACTTGCCATGCTATTAAGATGTTATAAATGTACTCGTATATCTATCTTGTTCATCAAACATTACCTTCTGATACCTCCCTTCACAAATCAATAACTATTGAACAAAAAATGTATTAGTTTACATTAGCAAGTGATGACCCACCCCATGTAATGTACTGTACGTGTACACCCTTGTCTATGTTGTAATTCACCAACTTTAATACCCGTTCACGATGTCCAGGATCACTATATCCGCACTATAAATTATGGCAAACTCATTCTAATTAACATCCCTCCCCTCCCCCACTCTCTCTCTCTCTCTCTCTCTCTCTCTCTCTCTCTTCTCTCTCTCTCTCTCTCTCTCTCTCTCTCTCTCTCTCTCACACACACACGAGACACACAGAAGATCAAACACGATAAAGTGGGACAGGTATCGGGTTTGAGGTGTAGCCATTATCTGCAGGGAGGCCGGAGCAAGACATGATGATGATGTTTGTTAGCAAGTTTTTTCTATTGAGACGTACACAATTGGGCCTGTTACTGTTTTAATTATGTCTTATCTATAGGTTATTAGGTACATACTAAATGTCATGTTATCACTATAAATATATCAGTGTATTACCTAATATACTGTATACTGCAGTTGTATCTTTACGGGTTGTATAATACATGGGTATTATCTCACCAACAGTAAATTTTGTTCAATATACATTCATCTCTATAAACCAAGGTGACATTTTTGAATTGTCGCTTTATTTGGGCAACTACCTTGTTAATGCAAGTATGTAAACATTTCCTTGCCTGAATGTGTCTCCTATAAACATAATATTACTGAATATACTCCATCCATCACCGCTTGAAACTGGAGCCTAAAGTGTTTTGTATGGATGTAGCTGATTGGTCGGTGGATTGAAGTGTCTCAGGTTAATACAGTATAACCAAATACAATACTGTACACTTCACAGTCATAATAGTATACATTGGAAACTATCTCGTAATGTACATATTATGCTTATTAATTTTCCATGTATTATTTCACTAAGTTGCTGCTGCTGTTGTTATTGATGGGTTCTGAAATATTATGCATGTGATTAATCGTATGTATAGCATATTCCTTTCTGAAAATTACATTGCATATTTATGCCGTAAGCTCAAGCATACTGGTGCACTTTAGTAAACATTGGCGTTCCGCTTCATATATACCAGAGTGATCCCTTCAGCCAGGACCTGGGATGACGCCAAGCTAGATTCAACTTTCACGGCTGATGTGGGTCTGGGGGGAATTGGATAGGCACAGTGTATTGAAGACAGTCTCATAATGTTCTATATCTTTATTAAATTATTAGTGCCTGCAATGTTCATCTAAATAACGTGAGAGATGTCAGTTCATTAATTGTATTACCATACTGTTCACCTGTCTATTGTATGTGTAATTATGATGCCATTATATTTGTGTTAGTATACCTTGCACTGTATATTTAATATGTTGTATCATGCCCCAGCCAGGATTTGAATCCAGGCCAGTAGTGCAGCACTCCAGCACCTAAACCACTAGACCACCGAGGAGTATAAAAGTAGTGGCTTAATTTGTAATTATATCCCATCCACCACTACCCGCTCCGACTTGAATCATACAATACACACAAACACCTCACACACAAACACTAGCAACTAAGTACTATATAAGGATACTTGTAATCTGGGGCACATTGAAGGCCTCACTGAATAAACAAGTAGAACCCTAATAGATTAATATTTTGTGTCATGCCCCAGCCATATTTTGATTAGCTCATATTGCCTTCTTGTAATATGACTCCTACATATGCCCTGCCAAAAACAGCCATTTCAACTTAGTAAACTGGGCCATACAGGTTGAACTTGAAACCCTTCATTTACATACACCATGTTTCCTCCCATAAAAACTAGTTGTACACACCATATAACCAACAATCTATATATTGAATCACTCTGTATGAGTGTATGATCCCTCGGCACGTTTTGAGTTAGTAAATGATTTACCTTTTTAAACACCTTGCCACCGTGTAAGATAATAATTAGGCCATTGACAATACTTACAACCATATAATTGACGTTCTATTGTTCGCAGTACAACTTATAATACAACTAAGGTATCGTCAAATAGTTTATCGTCACGTTTATAACAGTTACCCTTTCCTTCACTCCAGTACATGTTGTGCACTTGTAAACAACAACCAAGGTAATATATCCTACCATTTCACAAACATTAGCCAAACATGGTCTGAACATAATTTGTTTCCCTTGTCCAGGCGAGTCATTTGAGACTAGTTTGACATTTCTATCACAGTATACAGTTTGGGGCAAAAATCAGTGTTTCAGAATTCTAAAGGAAATTAATTGAAAAGGGGCTGCCACAGGCACCAACATGAAGATACAGATTCCCTCCACCTTTTAAAATATTCCCATTGGGTCTTAGTACGAATGTAGAAAGTATGATGCTTTAGTCAAAAAGTGCACGATTTTCTCCTTATCCGCTGTACTGTGAATATTATCAACAACTAAGGGATACAAAGAAACTATTTGAGAGACCATATACATAACATAAATTGGCCGAATTATTGTTTAAATATAGCAAAAATAAGCAAGAGGTGAAATTAACAATATATGCTATGTGGATGAAAAGAGAAAATACACCAGACCAGACCAGCTACATACACGTTATATTTATAATGTTATGGACGATAACAAACACCAACATGTTAAGGTGACTAGAAGTATTTGAGGAAGAGTAATTTGTCTTCAAACTTCACAAATTGGTCGTGCATGAGTTGCCTACAAGGTGCTAAGAGAAGGTGAAGGGATCGGACATTATTCTAGATTATTTATTATGTTTCGTTGGTATTTTATGATTGACTAAATATATCAGAAGTAATATATTAGTATAGTGTCAAATGGCTCAAGAGTGATACCGTGAACTGTTATGTAGCCTACTGCAGAAAGGATATTGAATACCTAAATATATCGCTGATTAGTTTGGTATATTAGGTAGAGTTGCCTTTGACTGATCTTGTTAGCTTTGTATTTTATATGGAAACATGATAAAAGAACTACACAATGAGACAATATAGACACTGGCACAAGGCAACAACTAAATGTGGTAACGATCGATAATATAATCCAACTGCTCATTAATTAAATGTTTAACTGGAGGGTAGCTAATGTAATATAATTATTTAGGCAATAGTACAGTCATGCGCAGGACTTCCTTATCAATATATGAAGGCACAAGGTTGATACATTGGAAATATATTTTAATAAACTGCTTGGGCCAAAAATAACACACTACATGTAATTTGCTAGCTAGGCTAAATCTCCCACAAGGGGTAGGGAGAATCAGCAAGAGACACGAAAAAGGAAAACATAGGTGACAGGAGAACACAACAAGCAAACACACAAGTATTCAGCAAAGCACACAGGCATTAACCCACAGAACCCCAGCGACGCAAACCATGCGTCCTCAATGTATGAAACGCTAAACCCCAGCGACGCAAGCCATGCGTCCTGGCCGGTCAGGTCCCAATTACTCCGGTCCTATGGCACCTAGAGGGCTCAGATATGTATGGGAACTGTGTAAGTATCCCACGCAACCTTGACAATGGTTGAAAACTCTCAAAGACCAACTGCGTGCGCGTGAGCGCGCAAAAACCGGTATTTTGGGTGTATTTGCCTTCCATTTTTTACTCTTGTAAAATCGACTGTCGGGGGCTCCGTAGGACCATTTTTTTAGCTTTTTGATCGTATTTTTGTGGTTTTTCCTTCATTCCTAACCCATTCGCTATTGTTTCTGGAAAAAAAAAAAAATCAAAACAGCCGGTCCCTGGTGGTACATTTATTATAAACTAGCTGGTCCTCAGTGGGTTAACACTATAACATACCACTAACACTATTAATTAAATTAATTAATGAGGATGAACACAATTGTTGAATAATATCAACTACAACTCTCCATTTGGACACTTGTAATACCATTGTTTGGCATAATCATTATCAATAGCATTTATTGTATTATATATTTAACCTTTACATCCCATTGTTCTATATAATTATGATTATAATTACTGTATCTAAACACTTACATGTCACACATTGTTGTTCTGGTAATGATCTGTGTGTGTTTTCACAATTTATATTACTGTTATCAAATAAAGTAAACTTGTGTGAGGCGTGAATTGACATACATTTAAATTAACAGGTAGGATATTGAAATTGCATCTACAATATTACTTGTATTTGTATCAGTCACTATTATTCGCTGTATGTACGTACATTACGACGATGCATTGTACAAGACAACATCTATAGAGAAGGAGGTGTGAGGTAGCTCAGGCTGACATACAATACATCTCACATAATACGCACACGATTGGAGATTAATTAAAAATGTTTATATTTAACAAACATCGAAATGATATGTAGTGATTACAAAAAACAACAACACATGATGATTGATGTCAGAAGGCTACATACAATTAATGTTGAAAATAATGCCCCAACGTGAAACATTGTGTTACGACCGTATACAACAAGGGCTCTTAATCATTGGACTAGAAAGGCACACAGCCACAACGGAAACACTAGATCCAACCCTCGAACTTATAATGCCGGCGCACAAAAACACCTATACCCTCCAGAGTTAAATCTGCAATAGCCGGGTATCCTCTAACAACTCGGTATAAATGCACTACTACTACAGGCTGATGATCTCTGATACAGCCTGATCACAACAAAATACAATTACGTTAATAATGTATACAAGGAAAAAGATAGAGAGCTTAATTAAATCACTGGAATGATTTAATGCAAACAAGAAGAAGGTATAATTAAAGTTACTCTAAACAATAATAAACTGTCACTCCTATATTAAAGAAAGTGAATGAAAGTCCTAAAGCATCGAACAGGAATCTTCTGAAGAAAGTCTGATGCTGCTTAAGATGATCAAATCGGATTTTGAACTGTTATATAAAGCAGGAACAAGATATGACAAGTGTAGGGACATACAGTGTTAACTGGCACGGGAATAACGATAAATGTGCAATAGTATTATCTCCAACAACAAAAGAAGTACTTCCTCAGGCAATGCAAAAGCCTGCTCGGGTTGTGCAACTCAACAACAACCAAGGCTTACAATCAACGTGAATAAAAATGCTGCATACATAACATAAGAGTTTATAATCCTAATCGGGTGTCTGCTAGGCGAATAAAGTCTAGCTGGGATGTCGTAGGCTAGGAAACAATGGCTGAGCAAGCGGCTCGTAGCCTAGCGAGGTCCTTAAGACTGTACGGCCAAATTACGTTAAATGACGGGGTGCTCTCTTGAGAGATCCAGATCGCTAGTATCTGGTTCTCTCCTGGCGACCCTCTTCAAGTCAAAGCAAAACGAGTTAGCTCAGTGTTGGGTGGCACAGTGTTGTTGAGGGCAAAAGCCCTCACTCGCCACACAGTGCTAAACTCACAAAGTACACAGTCAGAAAGACAACCTAGGCTTCCTATGTATCCGTTGCGATTGTACAAGTTCAACAAAACCGGGAATCACAACACCAATAGCCTCACCCCAATCTAGCATTAAATAGCCCAGCAGACAACCAAGAAATAGGTAGGGAGACACCGCGAGTGTGTCGAACCTCTACAGCCAAAATGTTAACCCCTCCAAAATGTCTAACTAAACATGAAATATCTGAGAGCTTCAGCATATAATACGATGGCCGATATATGAAATCGTGCAGAACCAAATGGGAGTTATGATGTTAAATAGATTAGAAGAATAAGAGGTAAGAAGTTGAGAGAGAGAGAAAGTGTTCTATAGGTGGAAGTCGGGGACAGATGGCAAGGGAGATGTGTAGGTTATGCTGGTCAAGCAAGCTCTAAGCGAGGAAGGCACAAAGCCAGCAAGGAGTGCGGGGGAACTACCTCCTGCTGCGGCAGGAGGGCGGCAAAGCGGCCAGCCACTCAGAGGGCCCGGTCGTGGCATGACGTCACCGAGACAACGCGTAACACTACGCGGACAACCCTCTGCCCCCTGCACTTACTCACTCACACTCTCTAGCTGTATCATTCAGTCTTATACATTAAACTTATAACTGATGATATAAAATATAATGCATTGTCACAGACGAAAATAAAGACCACTTCTATACTGCCCGTGACATGACGATTCACAAGAAAGAAAGTACAACATTGTAGATAGACTGTAGCCAAATTCATTGCCCTGGCGAGTGGCCAAGCGAGTGGTTGAGCCCATGTGGCGTTCTGCTAAGCTGCAGGCGTCACAATTGACAGTGATGATTACCTTTGTTGCGGCCGACCTGTTATCATCACCATTGACCATCAATGTTCTCAGACATCTAACAATACAGTCACCCGGTCAACACACTAATATATTGGTAAAGAGGCACACAATAGCCAACAATACTACCACAACTTCCGATCTGTCCGCGGCAAGACTGCGAACACTGTTTACAAAATGCATGGTCAGTCTCCAACCAAGGACAAGCTTCGTGTATCATTTTATGATAGTATGTTTGTTTAACTTATTGTAGCGTAATACATCATTATATTTTTTATCTATCATATCTGAATATATTACCACATTGCATTAGCTATATAGGGTAAATATTACTTCTTAGCAAATTATTTACAGGCCATAGAAAACGTACCTAGGTAGGGTAACTTCTTTACAAGGTATTACAACACTAACTATTGTAAACATTACACTCTGCTCAACAAGTTGAAAAATGGATCGTCCGATGCCTTTATCATGTTTTAAGAAACTGGCAAAAGTAATTGTGATTGATCGCGGATATACAGAGTAAACATTTGGCAACCATATAAATATAACTTATAGGGATGTTCATATTCACATATTACTAGATCAGAAAACATTGATATTAAACTTTATATAGGAACGGGTGTAATTATTGGTTGTTGGTCACACAATTGGTTAATTGCAGATCTGAAATGCTGTAAGCTTAAAATTAACACATGTCAGCCGGAATAATAATAATATCCGCATTACCAATTCTGTATAATATTAATATTATTATTTTTTTTTATAATTATTTTATTTAGTCGCTTTTGCATTTTCCTATTCCTCCTTGGAACAGCCTATTCCACGTCTTATTATTCACGCGTCTTTGGCTTCATATTGTGCACATATTGTGTACCTCACTCTTCCTGCGGGTGCTGGTTTGGCTACTGACTGACTACGTGGAACATAATGTTATTGATCATCTCTTTCATCAGTCACCATTACCACCAGTGTACAGTTTATTAAAGGATAATGTCTGTATAGGTCTGGGGTCGTCGGAACAGTGACTATATTTATTATGGCAGCATGAAAGTAATAATAACTGTAGGCCATACTATCATCATGCATCACAATATTTCATACCGGGGTTCGTCTACATTGATAGCAGTGTAAACCATGCTATAGGCATCGCAGTGAAAAAGGTTGTCCACAAAGGTAGATTGATATACATACTAATGTCCCAAATCTTGGAAAACAAATAATGTATTACTTTCCCTTGGTTGACTACTGACATGGCTATATGGGGTTATAGATCCAGAGTGTTACTTATTTTATTTTTTTAATAAGTCACACCAAGGTCGAAACTCAGTCATGGATTGTGGACAACAAGGAAAGATAAGGAAGAACACATTATATATATAGTCTATGTAGGTATGTCTGTTATATATATATACACATAAATATATTTAACCTTGAATGCAGTCCCAATGTACATTCCATTATATTCCCAGTTTCATAATTATTATCGTTATAAAGTTCCCATCCTTTTTGTAGTACCGTAATGTATTCCAACACACACAGTCCAATATTCCTTCACCACTTCGCTGCTCCTCTCAGTCTCGTTTCCCTCAACGAAAACTGGATATTTATGGTGCATGGCGGCGTCAATCACTACATATATGACCTCCAGACACGCTAATGTCGGTTGTATGTATATTTGTAAACATGAATTCTCAAAAATCATTAGACAGATATATATATAGACTTATTCAGTCCCTGTAGTAAGTACGAAAGAAAAGATTCACATAATTAGATGTAGGATTTACTGTATATTGCATTACAAAGCACTACTCTCCAAAATGTAATTTTGTTACAAGATTCTCATTCTTGTCCTTATGTCATACACAATAACATAACGTTATTCACAGTAATTACGTTTATCCTCCACTCATTAATGTTATATTTCCCTTGATGGTCTAACACTTAGTTGACCGAGGGTAGAACATGTTGATACTAAGCCGGGATAATACTGATGGCTTGGTTTATAAACAGCAACTGTATATGATAATGATAAAACAGTTACACGTGGATGGAATACAGGTGCTCTCGTACCAGACAAGGAGATTAAACATGACAAAAATACACTTAAGTGAATTATCCGGTAAACATTATCCTAATACCTAAAAGTCGTATTGAGAGAGAGAGAGAGAGAGAGAGAGAGAGAGAGAGAGAGAGAGAGAGAGAGAGAGAGAGAGAGAGAGAGAGAGAGAGAGAGAGAGAGAGAGAGAGAGAGAGAGAGAGAGAGAGAGAGAGAGATACCGTAATATACAAACCTAGAAACAAGGAAGATATACTGCACAATCTTCACTTTAATAGTTTTGTTTGTCAAGGTCCATTAATTGAATCTTTACAATATATTACAAAATAAGCAGGGACACCATTCTCGTTTCTTGTTAGGGGAGTAAATTCGCCATGTTACTATGGCTAGAAAACAACTGTCCGTAAAAAACACACATCAAACATTACTACACAAATACACAATATTGCTATAAGGTCACTAGATCACCGTGTATAAATATGACATCACCAACTACGATGGCAATGATGAATCAATGATACTCACAGTTGAGCCTTTCTGTACCTGCGACGTCATTTAAATGTTATTCTAGCTATATTCAGAGTAATTTATGCAGCTTAGGAAAGTTATTTGGCAGTGAAAAGGATTAATTGAGATACTCGGTAAGCTTTTAATGGTTAGACGTCCTTCCTATCCTGAATACAATCGTCGAATTATTATCGGAATATAATACAACGAATGTAATTGGCACTGAATGGGTTAAGGGTCCATTGTCATGATATATAATTGTTAACTTGTATAACAGGTTACAGAAGTCACACATCATCAATCAATTTATTTCAGAGAAGTAAGCGACTACAATATTTTCGAAACGCAACCCCTACAGACTATGAAGCAAACAACACATCACGTGATCTATATTACCACATGGATTAATATATCAATGAAAACACAACCATTACACAAACAACGTATAATATTGCAAATGAATAACACAATACAAGCTACGGCCATATGATCAACAATAAACATACTCGTACACTTACTGTATTTTAACCATACACTATTTGTTTTAATAATTTCAAACGTTTGAAAGTTAGATATTATATGCACATTTTGTAGTTTTGCAATATATCCTCAGGTAACCCCCGCATAATCTTACAACTTTATATTAATGTTGATACACGTTGCTGAGCCTCCAGAACGTCAGACAGTCAACAGTAAACTGGGCTCGGAATAACCACCTCTGGTTCTTGGTAAAGGCTTTGACCGGGTTGATTAATTAAGGCAAAGCTTGGTGGAAATGGATATTCCAGTGGCTTGATACTGTTTATTATACTGCTTGGTAAATATTTATCATGAATATATGTTATGTATGTCTACTTCTATATGACATTTTCGAATATATACTTTAGTCTTAACGTTACGAATTACTAATCAGAGTAAAATTATGAACATGTAATTGCATATCCATCTCTTCACTCGTTGGGAAAATAAACAGCCTCTTCTCTATTAATGTTCTACTGAGTATGAGTATACACATAAGTTTACTATTATAAAAGAACTCCTCAGATTAGTTTCCTCGGGTCTTGTATTATGCGTTATACTGTGACTCAACATACGGGAACAACTAGGAAGGCAGCAAGTTGGAACAACAACTAAGAGATAACAACAAGTATTCTAACTAGTGATAAATGATACAGTAATTTATGTTGAAGACCCCTTTGAGGCAGGAAGATGGAGAAGGAACCATATTCCAGTGTTTACGCAGAGAACAATTAATACACCTTACAGTCAGACCCTGTTACTAAACAGAATAGTAGGATTTAGTTGATATTATATCATTCCTCCAGCCCCACTCCAGTTATGGGTCCCTCATGGCTATAGTTGTATTTATCCCTTCCTTTTAACCTTTTGGTACCGGCGACGTCCTTTTAACTCTATTCTGGCTAATATTAGACCATTTTATCCAGTTTCAAAAGGGTGTCCAGCTATTAAAAGGCTTCCAACTATCTCACTTAACCATATTTACTACCACAGATCCTTCTTAAACTGCACAAAAGCCTCTAAATATAGCTAGACGAAAATAAAAAAGACGTCGCGGTATAGAAGGGGTTAACCCATTCAGTACCGGTGACTTCCTTTTAATTCCTTACACATATCAACCAATTCCCCATCCATATATTACAGGTTTTCTCACAGCCTCTTACTATACTATGTTGGCACCTTAACTCTCAATTACCAACAGGTGATGTACCATCGTAAATTGTCAGTGTCTGGGGACGTACACAAAAATTACATGCATCCTCTTTCCGATATATTGTAATATTGAAATATGATCGGGGAGGTTGAATATTCGTTATATATCTAACATATGATAGTATACTGTAGTTTGGTAGTTTTATATTGTGAAGGTGTGCAGAACATATACAATACATAAGGCACATGTATAAGCGCATACTTTACACGAGATGTACCTGTTCTTTCAAATATATATTTCTATACTAAATTACAAACCGTACAGGATACGAGGTAATTTCATTACTGGACGCCATCTATAGAACACGGACACAGTGGGGTAATTACACTGTCAATGAATATTTCTACCATGACTAATGAATCCCTTACATTCCCCAAAGTCAAAGTAAAATAACAAATAATGTTGATAGTGACATTGCTGTTAATTTCTTGTAAACATGTAGGCTATTATGTAAAGGGAGCCGAGAGTTAATGAAATTTTAGCTAAATAATAGTAGTTGTATAAGGATTAATGTGCTAATCATATTTATTCCAAATCCATTGTTCATGTTTTGAAAACCCCTTTACAAAATATGTTCAGACATACAACAAACTTAACAGACTGTCAGCAACTGTTTAATGATGGGAAAACATTACGATCTTAAATAATAGCTTTAAGATTATACTATTAATATTGTATTAGTTTGTAGAGAGACAAACAAGAGGTGATTGAACCGTATTAAGCCAGGTGCCAAAAATAAGTTATTATTGAAAAAACTGTGAACAACAATTATCGCCCCAAACAGTGTATAAAGGTGCACTGACAGAACAGCACAAAGGGAGAACTTTAGTGATAGAGGGCAATGGCCAATTTGATGCAGTGCAGAGAAATAAAAAAATTAGGTGATAATCGATGAGACATACGCGATTTAACCAACAATGAAGATATATTTGTCTTCTGTAATATATGGTAGACATGGTAACGGATAAATACTGTATAATGCCAAGTTTAGGAAGGGATAATTATAAAATACGTATATGATAATGTTTGGTATTGCCATTCTGTGATTCCTAGTGATATAATGAAAGCTGTTTAGGCTTAAGTTGGTACATATATCAGAATATCCAATTACACAGGTTAAGGTAAATTAATGTTAATGATATTGTCTCCGCTGCATGTCTGCCTGCCGAGATCGGAACCTCTCCGGGTGGTCGGGGGCCGGGGGATTGCTGGAGCGACCTTGGTGACCCTGGTCTCTGGGTCTTCTCCTGGGTGAGCTGGATGTGTGTGAGTTTGTGCTTTTTATCTGTGTGTATTTGTTGTTTTATGTTGTTTTTGTGTTTTCCCTGTTCTTGCTCTGTCTTGAGTCGGCTACCCCCAAAATGGGGATTGGGCCTGAGCATATAGATAGATAGATAGAATGTTAATGATATGAATCAAAGTTTGTGAAAACACCGGTGTTAGCCAATGTTTTGTTAAACATATGATTCTAATTACATTATTGTGAATATATGTGTATTTGAAATTTAGGAAGTTGCAGATGAATTAACTTTCACTTACATGTAGCGCTTCTTATTTCCCTCCTTTCATTTAACTCTTGGTTTGCTTCTCCCTCTCTATTCTTCCACCTCACTCTCATAAACTCATTTAGTCATGTACTCGCTATCCTTGGTGATGTATATAAGTAGTGGAAATCATTATATATACAGAACAAAAGTATTACTATGGTGAATGCCTACAAACGACATACTGAATTCCCATCGACAACCTAAGATTTCCGAATATTGCAAACTGCATATGTACACTAAATATCAACACAGTTAGATTCCCTAACATTATTTCCATCTTAACTTTTAGTGCCATCACTACAGTTTCCGACTACAAAGTGGTATTTTTTCGTTCACACATTCTTTAGAAGTGGAAACAAAATATGAAGGACACGACAACAAAGAGACGAATATAAAAATGGTACACCTCCAGAGTGTTCAAGAAACTTGTTTGAAACTTGTCATCGAGGTGGATGAGTTTAGGACACCGTGACTTGGACGACTGATGGACAGATCAAAACGGTACACAAAGACATGCAATGAGTCTCAGTTCTGACCATTCGTACACCATAACCTAACCTAACCAAATGTATTGCATATCATGTTCCATATATATATAACAAATATACACTAGTAATTAACAACGACGCGGAATTGTATGTAGAGAGTTAATCAGGCACCACGTTGTATTGCCATACACTATGTAATATTTGTTTTATCTGGGTTGCAACACAGTACGTATATAAGGGAAGGGTTGGAGGGAAAAATATAGGAACCGTTAGATGGAATAGAATGGGATAAAACACGAAATCAGAATTATAGGAAAATATAATATATGATGAATGTAGGACAATACAGGATATTAAACTGATGAGTGACTGGGAATGATGGAAGATACTAGATGAGGGAAGGATAAAGTATAATAGTGGTAATAGGCCAACTTGTTGTGAGGCCAGGATATCCCTGGCTACCATAAAACAGGCTAACTTGTTCTCCAAGGTAAAAGTTTCCTCCCATTCTCAAAGCCATATATAATATGCGAGGAAATAACCTTAAATCTCAGCAACCCAGAAAAGTTAAAAGGTTTTGTGTGGCCAGTGTTCCAAGGGCCAGTGATGCTCCTGAATTACTGACATTACCTACACAGGGACACCAGCCTACCAGTAACACGATGCATATATTAATTCACTAGGTCACATTATTAATATTGACATTAAAGCAATAGACACTTTATTCTATAGCCAACCATGAGAAACAGTTTACATTAATTTATAAAGCCACTAAACACCCACAACAAGGCAGACACTGGTGGTTTGTTAATGTTTAAATTGGGTGACAATTTTCTTCAAAGAACCTGGCCAGCATGTCAAGCACAATAAGCCTATGATGGAAAAAAACAAAATACAATGTTCAGAATGCAGAACAATAAATATATATTAACCCTTAACTGTTGGCGCGCAACGCAACTTATGTCGTGCGAAATAAATATGGACTATGTGGCGGTTCACAACTTATGTCGAGCGCCATTTTCAGCAAGTAATGTTGCTGAGAGAGAGAGCTGAGCGGTGTGAGGAGCGTAGCAACCCTATGACCGTCCCCCACCACCGCGGTGGACCAATTGAACTGTATTCTAACTTCCTCCCCCTCTTCTTACTCGCTACACAGGGAATTATGTAGGGAAATTACCTAATTACAAGGGTTTTTGCACTCGTGTTGCACGATCGTTGCAAGAGAACCAGTGGTCGTACAAGGATGGTTCGGGTGTCATTGGAAAGCTCTGTTTACGCCCTTTCAGGGATAGATACTTGTTTTACACTCTGGGTCTTATTTAGGCATGAAAATGATCACGTAAACAACCCTATTTAGGGTAAAAAAAAAACGCTGGGCGCTACGGTAAAATAGACCACCTAGCCCGCTAAATAAGGGTTAAACACATATTTACAGCTGCATCTAAAATAAAAAAAAAAAGCATAGATCCACCAATTTCGAAAATACTTGTTTCAAAATATAATTACAGTACCTCTGTATAATTGGAATTCCTTGAAAGACAGCACATGTTAATAGAACGCGATTACTTATTGTGTTGATCATGTATATCACCTATCTCAAGTTGTGTAGTGTTTATTGTACTAATGTGTGCACCGGCGTGAACACACACACGCACACGCACACACACACAAACACATACACACATACACACATTTTCGGTCACGGTGGCTGAGCGCCCTTAGTACTCTGTATTGGGAGCGCTAGCTCTGGTGTCGGGGGTTCAATCCCACGCGCCGGCAGGGGAAATTCTCTCAAAAACTTTCCCTGGCCGTGAAGGCAAGGTCTGGACGGACCGTCTCGGGTGACCCACAAAGTCTTCTGCCCACGTCCTACTCCCTCGGGAGTATGTAGGCACTCTCGTTAGCAGCCAGGATCAGTCTGTTGATCCCTTAGGATAAGATCTAGGTTAAGTCTGTGTATTTTCAGCCCCATTGGCTGCCGGCTTGAAATAAACCGATTATTATTATTATTATTATTATTATTATTATACACACACAAAGTACCGGTACTTAGGCAACAATAACACATTCATTCCCAGTCAAACTTCCGAGGTTGATAATGGAGCATGATGTTCATTTCAAAGGAAATAATAAGCCTTGGCATGTTTCGTATTCAAATTATGTATATATATATATATTATTATAGTTATCATATCAGTGTGCTTAATGCTTATATGATTATTTCGTGTGGTACAAATCGTATGTATTATGTATTTATCATTGTCTGTGAGGTGTTATTATACTATATTATTACTCCCTGACATTTTGTTAAATATAGCAACAATAATGATATTAGTTTGAAGGGTGCACCTGGTGTATTTGATGACCATTAACATATACGGTACTGTAATTATGTACCAACATTGTCATATACCGACAATGTTAGAGGATGTAAGTGTAGGGAAGGTGTGGACTCTCCTCACCAACACCTAAACAAAAATATCGTGCTACTCGAGGCAGAAATTGGCTACTTTCTCCACCGCTTACAAACCAAGGAGAGTGTTTATGGTGGAGGCGGGTAGCGAGGCGTTAGTTCACTGTGGAGTTGGTGGGATTTACTACCTTAACCTAAACAAACACAATGGAAAAACAAATTAAAATCTAACAAAACAAATACAACAATTAACAACACATCAATGGGCTCTCTTCCCACCCTGGACCCTGGACCCACCAAAGAAAAGCCTTTCTAGAAATTAATTTGAAGAACAACCTTACATGACTAGAAAATGTATGCATTAAGGAAATATTATAGAGAAGTGAAAACTAGTACGGACAAAATAAATAGGCATGCAGCCAGCCACGATTCTGAAAGAGAGAGAGAGAGTGAGAGAGTCACTTGGTCACGTTTACAACTTTTACACTCGCATTCTTTAAAGTTTTAACAATTTTGTGCAGGTTCCACATCACGCCTGTTATGTATCTGCGACAGTAAAATCTCTCAATCTCTCTCTCTCCTCAACTAGAAGGAAGCAATTTTATCATTATATTCCAATGTATGAGGCTCCATAAAAATCATTCTCAAGATGAAGAAAGCAGAAAGTGTGAAGCTCATGTTTCTAATCCATGACAGTTATGATATAATATTGTTAACAATATGCCGAATGAACACTGTACTTATAAATGAAGTCCATTGAATTGTGATAAAGGCTTAAATTATTAAGCCTGTCCACTAAAATTCATTACAATGAATCTGAAGTATTGTAAATACGCTGCTGAATCAGGAGAACCAGGGTTATAACATTCAATGACCCACTCAGCTGGGAGGCATAACAGTTAATTACTCACATTTATTATCGCCAGCTGAACTTACGTTGTGGTATATTTCAGCACAAATATTAATTCAAGTCCAAACAATGAATGACTTGTACTGTTATTATACAGGAACTATTTATATTATATATATATATATATATTTATACAGTATATAATATTATATATATATATATATTATATATATATATTTAATTATTGGGCTAAGTTACAATGAATCTAATTAGGTACCACAGATTTCGAGGAGACTAGCCAAGATGGCCCCTTGCTGTCCCCGTGAGCAGTAAGGCAACGAAGAAGTAGCAAGGATAATACTCCTCTGAATTCTCAACTTTACGGCTCAAACTATCCTGTCATTCTCATACTAAATATTTCTGTGCTGTCTATCTTTCCCCTAACTCAACCGACTTTCCCAAATTCTTCGACTATCTAAACTCTAAAGTGGAACACATTCTATCTATCTCTCCCTTCTCTGAAATCTCCATCTTAGGAGATTTCAACGTTCACCACTGCCAATGGCTCTCCTCTCACTCTACTAACCCACCTGGTGAACAATCCTACGTCTTTTCTATCATAAATTACCTAGAGCAGCTGGTCCAGCAACCCACCCGTATCCCGGATCGCTTCGGAGATCGCCCACCATTCTTGACTTATTTCTGACTTCTAACCCTTCTTCTTATACTGTCAATCTTTTCTCTCCGTTGGGCTCCTCCGACCATAAACTTATCTCCATCACCTGTCCTATCTCTTCAGTACGGCCATCCGATCCTCCTAGCCGGCGGCGCTTGTGGTACTTTGGCGCTGCCGACTGGGAGGCTCTCCGGCAATACTTCTTTGATTTCCTATGGAATGACTTCTGCTTCCGTGGCCGAGGACCCTCGGAGAGTGCTGAACGTATTACCGAGGTAATCCTCTTGGGCATGGAAGCGTACATCCCATTTTATTTCTCTCAGTCTAATGCAAACAAATTTTGGTTTACTCACGCTTGTTCTACTGCTGTCCACAACAAGGAGGAAGCACACACGGGCGTTGTGTGTGTGTAAGTGTGAGAGTCCGAGTGTAGGGGGTGAGACAGTGAAGCACGGGAAGGAGGTGGCTTCAGAGATGGGGTCGTTTCGGGCCATGAGTGAGCACCGTGCCTCATGTGAAGGCAAGATGGCAGGTGCTCGTTGTACTCTACGTGCTTCACATGTCTCACTCCCTAGACTGGAACAAGACCTCACGGGCTTCACTGTTCATTGTAAAGCGGTGAATGTTAAGGCTCTCAGCCTATGCCCGAGAGGAAGTAAGTTGGAATATAGAAAAAATAAAAAATAAAAAATAAAATAAAACGGTACCGACGCCTTAAAACTCAAGAATCTCATTCTTCCTATGTTTCTGCCCGGAATCAAGCCAAATATGTTCTTCGACTTGCCAAGCACTCTTTCATCAATAATAAATGCACTGAACTATCCAACTCTAGCTCTTCACAAGCTTTCTGGCATCTAGCCAAAAACCTCTCCAACAACTTTTCTTCCTAGTCGTTCCCTCTCCTTTTCCACTCTGATGGCACAACCATCAACCTCAACCTCGCTACCGCCAGACGCTGCAGACGCTCTGCCAACGCTCTCACGATATCGATCATAATTTGAGATTAACTACTCATCCTCTTCATTCTTGTGCATGAAAGGTGGTTAAGAGCACGTTTAACCATCCTGTAGCTTAGTAAGTAACACTGCACAATATTTCGCTGTGAATTGACTGATAAATGTTGTGCTTATCACAAGACTCCTGCTCGGACAGTGCGCCACTAGCGCCATCTATTGTTTTGTTTTGTTTTGTAAACAAACCCTCTCTTACTATTTTATATCAAATCGTAGCCCCTAATTTTACCCATTACCTACTGTAGTAAGTATCTATTTAACTGCCTTGTATGTAAGTAAAACTTTGCATATTAATTTGCTAATAAACAATATTTTTAACTAACTAACCTGCCTACAGGGATTAACGCCGACGCCATTTTGTAAACATACTTTTTGGGGGGATTATACATATAAAATTCCAGCCAATTTTGTACCAAATTTAAGTGCATTCATTTATCTTTTCCCCCTAGATATATTCTTGAATTTTTCTCCTCAGACTGATTTTACCTTAAGCTAAGGGTGGTATTTGTACAAACTAACCTAGCCTAACCCAACCTGCCAAGCTTTTAACCTAACCCAAACCTAGCCTAGCCTATAGCCACCAATCTGTTTTTATTATTAACTCTTGTAGATATTGTATTTAGTATCCTACTGTAGCTATATATATCTGTAATTTTAGTTGTTGCTTGCACGATCTTGTAGTAACCTTTGACTGATACACTTTTTTTATCTAAAAAGAGTAGGCTACTGCTTTACTAGGCTACAGCGACACCAGGGCCATCTGTTGACACAGTATATTAACCCCTAGTGTGCAGTCACACTTTATTTTTATATAATCTCTATTTGGTGAATTGTATATTTAGTTTCATATTCTGTTATATATATATTTGTTTAAGGTTAGGTTATCACACCTGGTAGCCTATTTCTGCGTATTTCAATTTTATTATTTTCGGTTTGGCTATTCAACGCTGGTAGCCTATTGTTGCGTATTTCAATTTAACACTTAAAGAGCGGCGCCCGACTTAAGTCTGTATCTAAAAAGCAGCAAGTTAGGAGCATTATTAAGGCTTTTAAAGGGTTAAAATCGAGTGCAAATGGCCGGGAGCGCAGCAGGCCACACGGCCGACACCCAGGGCTTACCGCCGCCCACTGACTCACGCTCCCTTTGTTCTCGAGGCCGGCAGTGTAGCCAGTAGTGAGTGTAGCTGGAAAAAATATGCCGCTATACGCTAAACTCCCATGTTGGTGGTATCACTGCATCAAAACGACGAGTGCTACGTAGCTCGTTCTGGTCTCATTTTGAAGCTTGTAGCGCCTAGTGTTTTGCTGAATACATTTCTTTTCATGCAGATACTTGATTGATCATTCAGGAGGGCCTGAATATGCCCAAAATAGCCCAAAACCCCCCGCTAGACGAAGGTTAAAAAACAAACTTTTGGTTAGGCTATCGCCCCTTAAAGCCTAATTCTGCGTATCTCAATTTTTTTGTTTTCGCTTAGGCTATCACCCCTGATAACCTATTTCTGCGTATTTCAACATATTGTTCTCGGTTGAAGTGATTGAAGTGTTTTTTTAAGTATGTGAAGTGTTTTAAAGGGAGTGAAGTGTTTTAAAGTGAGTTAAGTGTTTTAAAGTGAGTGAAGTTTTTTTTTAAGTGAGTGAAGTGATCTGAAGAAATTGACTGTCACCATACCTCGCGCTTGTACGAACTGCGCCGGTAGGTTTGGTGAGTCCATGTTTGCTACTGTCGATCTTCAAGTCTGCCGGCTCTGTCAGGAATGAGAGAATTTTACAGTGAAATTAGATGAAGCCTACAACAAGATATATATAAACTTCCTAACCATGAAGCTGGAATCACTCTAAGAGTTTGTAACACTCAACGTTGGAGTACCACAAACCTCAATTGTCACCGCAACTCCAGCAGCCACCAACGCCCCAACGTCAACTGCCAACAATTCAACGCCTGCAGTAGCCACTTCAGCTGATGGTTCCGATACTCAAGAAACAAATAGTGACTCTCTTCCCCCTCAAGACAACTTCCGTGTCGTGAGGAACAACGTTTGCCCCATGACCAGGAAACCCAAACTGATTACCGAGTGTCAAAACCGTTTCCAGATACTCACAGACTCAGATGACGAAGAGGAAATAGAAGAAGTCCGGCTCGTGGGAGACTCGATGATACGTGGTCAGCTCACAGAGGTTTGCGCCAGGGCACCTAAGAATAGGAAGCGTTTTTGTATCCCTGGTGGTGTTGTGGACGACGTAGTTGCTGCAGTTGACGAAGTATCAAAGCTGGCCCCTGCTAATACAATGTACGTCATCCACGTTGGATCCAACGATGTACAGCGAACCCGGTCGGAAGATTTGCTTTTAAAGTACCAGCAGCTGATCAAGTCGTTTAAGGAGAAGTCATCAAGGATCATCGTTTCAGGAATCGTCCCCCGGCTCGGTGTAGAGAGCCAATTTTACAACATGCCACCAGCACAAATCGTTGTCTAGCAAACCTCTGCAGGAAGGAGAATGTGGGATTCGTCGACACCTGGGACAATTTCTACTACGATGACTATTTGTTTTCGGACGATGGAATTCATCTGAACCAGGTGGGAGCAGCACGATTTGAGCGTCTTCTCAACGATGCTGTGAAGGATTTTCGGAGAAGAAATCGACTCAGCACAGGACAACCAGGAAGGAGGTCCGAAGACAGCGAGGACGGCAACCTGCAAAGGAATTAAATGTTAATCCGTCAAGAACCGCGAATTTGGATAAAGCTCCACCAATACGACCCAAATTCAAAACCGCCAGGGATAAACCCGAGGACAGAGGACAGCCATGAATGTAAATGTAGATCCGACCAGAACCAAAAATTTGATTAAAGAACGTTCTGTGAATTCTAAAACCGCAACTTTAAAGTTTTTTTATGCAAACGCTCGTAGCATACGCAATAAATTTTCAGATTTATAGGAACTAGTGTTTACAGAAAATTATGATGTGATTGGCATAACAGAATCTTGGCTCAATACAGAAGATAGAGACTTTTTAGCAGAGTATTCACTTCCCGGTTATGTAATGTTTGAGAACAGCCGAATAATTAAAAATGGAGGTGGCGTTTTATTTTATATCAAAGAAAGTTTTAACCCGACCCTCCTGTCAAAACCTCAAATTGTGAACGTCGACACATCTTTTGTGCTAATAAAGAATAATAAAGGTACAAAAATAATACTTGCATTAATATACAGACCTCCAGCTAAATCAGTGCAAACTGACCGAGAAATTTATGAACAAATTGCAGATGTAAATAACTCGCATAACTCACAAGATACCGTATTTTTTGGCGACTTTAATTTACCTGTGACCAAGTGGGGCGATACTTTTAATTCACACTCCGGACATGACTTGTATGCGGACTTGCAAGAGAGTTCACTCTATCAATTTGTTCGATCGCCGACCCGTGGTAATAACGTTCTTGACCTTGTACTTGCAACAAAAGAAGAATTAATAGAGAATTTGAATGTTGGTGATGAATTCAGTAACAGCGACCATCGTACAATAACTTTCACTTTAAAGTTTACTAGTAATGAACCAAATAGCAGCATCGAAAAAGTCCCTAATTTCAAGAAAGCAAACTTTCATAAACTTAGAGCTATGTTTAAAGAAACTGACTGGAGATTTTTAATTAACATTAACGACATAAATACATCTTGGGAATTATTCTAAACCACTTACCTAAAAGCAGTGCAGGACTGCATACCATCGAAAATACGGCGTACAGGCCATACTAATAAGCCCAAATGGTGGAATAAAGATATTTCAAACTGTCTGCTTGCTAAAAAGTTTGCTAATGATAGATTAAAATCCTTACAAAATGACGAAGAACGGGTGAAATTTGTAGAGCTACGACGCAAAGCCAAAAAGTTAATTAAGCAAAGTAAAAAGACCCTGGAGTTACATGTTGCGAATCAAAGTAAAACAAACCCGAAAGAATTCTATAGTTATATCAGAAAGAAAAAAGTAGTTACTTCAACTGTTGGACTGTTAGTCGATGAAAATGGAGAATACACCAAAGACGAAGTACAAATGAGTAATGCCCTCAATACTTGCATCAGTTTTTACAACGGAAGACCTCAGTGATATCCCTACACCATCGCCGATTCAGATTGATAATTCAGATGTTCTAAGCAATATCACCGTTACTGAGAGAGAAGTATTGAATTGTTTAGATAAACTCAAGGTAAATAAAACGCCGGGACCTGATACAATCTCACCCAGAGTCCTAAAGGAAGCTAAGGATGAGCTCTCTAAACCACTGACATT
Organism: Paralithodes platypus; assembly: GCA_032716605.1. Lineage (NCBI taxonomy): Eukaryota > Metazoa > Arthropoda > Malacostraca > Decapoda > Lithodidae > Paralithodes > Paralithodes platypus. The sequence goes on along the minus strand of CM064578.1, from coordinate 11,589,563 downwards.
GTTATTCAATAAATCCTTGCAGTCTGGAACTATGCCTGATCAGTGGAAGCTAGCCAATGTAACACCGATATTAAAAAAAGGCAGCAAATCCCTACCCAGTAACTATTGTCCAATTAGCTTAACCTCAGTTGTAAGTAAAATGCTAGAAACACTCATAAGAGACAGACTCGTAAATCACTTAGAGGATAATAACATACTTAACCCGGGAACTGCCGGAAGACTCTTAAGAGTTCCCCCGGCGGACTGCGGGAAGACTCTTAACCCTCTCACATCCTTATGATGCAGAGGTTGCCAGGTTAGCAATAAGTAATAGATTACTCTCACTCTTATAATTACCACTCCAAAATTAGTTTTCTGCCCACAGCTAACTCAAAGACAACTGCACAGGTTGAAGTAAATAAACTAAAGGTTTATAAATACCCCGGACGGTAACAAAGGCTTTAAAGTATCCCTAATAGGCTCAAAAATTGCGTCAGGATGTGAGAGGGTTAAGAGTCAGAGAAAAAAAAAATCAACTTTAAACATCGAAACAAATTTTTTTTTTTTTTTTTTTGGGCCCCTGGGCCATGCAAAATATCACTCCTCTACCTCCCCTCCTTCCCCACTTTCCTCCCCTCATTCAGTTATCACCTATTTTCCCTGTTATTCCCTTATTCTGAGGTATATTTTCGTGCTAACATTAGCGAGTTGCAAGCAGGGCATAGTCATCAGTGTTAGCAAGCGAGTGCAAGAGAGAGAGAGAGAATATCGATCGACTTTGTCTCAGTGGCCTTGGGAGAAATTGGCGGGAAAGCAGGTTGCCTCACCCATACATTATATAACTCGCGGCCTATATCTCCGATTTTGACCATCCAAACGCTGTTTTCACTCGTTTTATTGTTGTTTCAGGTTAATACCTTTATAATCAACCCATAATAGGCGCGTATGGATAAGTATTAATGCTATTTATGGTAAAATGAATATTTTAGTGATGGAAACAGCTCAAATACGTCAGCACAGGGTGACGTTTCTAATTACCCCCATGCCCACTTCTTAGGTTAAAGATACTCAACACGGCTTTCGTAAAAAAAAATCCTGTTTAACAAACCTCTTGGACTTCTTCCACGATATCCTCAACCTCTACGATGAGAGTAAAGCTGTAGATATTATATACCTTGATTTCCAAAAGGCCTTTGACAAAGTTCCCCACAAACGTTTACTGCTAAAACTAAAAGCGAATGGAATACAAGACAGTGTGTTGAAATGGATAGAAAATTGGCTCAGCGACAGAAAGGAAAGAGTAGTCATAAACGGTAAGGCATCTAAATGGACCAATGTAAATAGCGGGGTTCCCCAGGGATCGGTACTAGGACCAATTCTCTTTCTAATTTACATCATCGACATAGATGAGGGTCTCACCTGTACAAACTAAAAATTTGCTGACGATACAAAAATTGCAAATAGCGTACTCTGAAAAGAACAAGTTGACGATATGCAACACAATCTAACTAAGTTGTCATGTTGGGCCCAAATTTGGCAAATGAGTTTCAATGCGGATAAATGTAAAGTAATACATAATAATCGGATACCAAAATGAGAAAGCAAACTATTTGATGAATGGCACTCAGCTTAAGAATGTAAACAGAGAAACCGATCTGGGAGTAACAATATCGAGTAACCTAAACCCGAGTCAACAATGTTCAAAAGTTGTTAAGAAGGCAAACAAAATAATTGTCTTTATAGGCAGGTCATTTGAGCATAAATCCAAAGACGTTATCCTAACCCTTTACAATTCTTTAGTCCGCCCTCTTCTGGAATACTGCATTCAATCCTGGTGCCCTTATTACCAAAAAGATATAGACAAGCTAGAACGAGTTCAACGTAGAGTTACCAGAATGATACCTAGCCTAAAGAACAAACCATACGAGGAGCGTCTTAGAGAAATAAATGTATTACCTTTAACCCAGCGCAGATTAAGAGGCGACTTAATTCAAGTGTTCAAAATCATCAAAGGCATCGACAATATGAACTGTAGTAAGTACTTCACTATCGACCAATCTACTTACACGCGGGGAAACGGGTGCAAAATTATTGGTAAATCTTTTAACTCACACGAAGCTAAAAAATTCTTCTTCAATCGAGTTGTCAACTTATGGAATGGGCTTCCCCGAGATGTTATAGGCTGCAGCACTGTTGATTCATTTAAACTTCGCCTAGACAAATATCTCGCATCAAACCCGCGACGGACTGCGTTTGTAAATGAATAACTTTATTTTACCTTCCCTCAGTTACTAACCCCTCTGTCCCCTACTAACTTCCTAATCCTGCCACGGACATTAGTTCCAGGGCAGTAGTTCCCTTTCCAATGTTCCCTTACCCACTCTAAACCACTGTTTGGACACTTGATCCTCAGTATTTTGGTGAACAAGCAGCCAAGAAGGGTCTGTTGATTGATTTCCTTTGTACTCCTTTGTACTCTTTCTCTCTCTCTCTCTCTCTCTCTCTCTCTCTCTCTCTCTCTCTCTCTCTCTCTCTCTCTCTCTCTCTCTCTCTCTCTCTCTCTCTCTCTCTCTCTCTCTCTCACTCTGATTTACAATATTTACCTTTCCTTCATTTGTCCTGTTAGTTTGTCCTGTCAATGTTACTGTTATCTTCTCCACACTTCCCCTCTGCTTTTTGTGTACTCATTTTAAATCATAATCTTCCATCCATTTTGTTTTCATTTCATTTTTTTCCATTTCCATTTATATTTTTCATCTGCTGATTCACTTTCCTCTCTCTATATATTCGTATCTCCCATCTCCTTCTCTATTAAACTTGTGCAACCTTGCTTTCCCCAGCCCATTGTGAATTTTAAGCTTAGCATGATACTGTGGAATTCAATTAAAATGGAAAAAGTTGAACATGATAGCGGGCCATAACAGTTAATATAAAGGTCGTTAACATAAAGATTGGAAGAGGGGGAGTGGGGAACGGAATATTGAAACTAAACAAAAACTGAACATTGGGTCTGAGATTATAAAACAGTGGACATTATAACAAGAAGAAAGATGAGGTATTCACGAGTAAGAGCTTATGTTAAAATAGGGGATTAGGAGTGCTCAGAAATGGTATAATTATAACTTTACCCCCCCCCCACTTCTCACTCACTCTCACCCTAACACTCACTCTCTCTCTCTCTCTTAATAGCCTCATCCAATTTCCCCATTTGTAAAACACTTCACTCCCCTGTTCTCATTTGGTATTTCAGCTTGATTCCTTGCTTTATAATTTCCGATACAATGTAGCGTTTTCCCCTTATTAGAATGAGATGGTTCCCTCTTTAATCGTTCGTTACATTATTATTTCCATTTCAATAATGATCTGATATTTAAACTTTTCTGCAACATTTATTCATATTCATTTACTCATTGTCCCTCCACATTATTATCTCTATATGATTTAATCACCCCCATTTCTTAGTCCAACATTGTATTATGAAACTAATTATAATTCTCTTTATGTAACATGATTTTCTCCATATAGCCAAATATACCCTCCTTATTACGTTAAAGTATTATGTATCTCTGTTGTTTTAGTATATACTCTTCTCGTTCAGGCTTTAATTATGCGTTAAAAAGAGTCAGAGTGGTTGTGGTTGCTTAGTACTGCACCTCTCTCTCTCTCTCTCTCTCTCTCTCTCTCTCCTAACTTCCATACATTTTACTTACGGCGATGCGAAACTAAATGACAGATACAAATTGTTTATGTTATTTTTATGTTGTGTGTTTTATAATATGATATACCAATGTTACGGTCAATTTGAAGTGTTAATGATCCATAATATTCCAAACATAGATATTAGGATTGACCTTGGAGAGGGTATAAATCATATTATCCATTACAGTTACACATCAAACTGTTACCTTGCAACATACACAGGATTGTTTTGTTATTACAGTGACAAATGGAAAACACAATCTAAATAAATGGCTAACCCATTCAGTACCGATGACCACCTTTCTATTATATTCTGGCAACTATCAAACAATATTATTCAACTTAAGAAGGACTTGAACCAAGTATTTAAAGCCTACCCTATATCCTTCCTAAGCTACATATACTTGTCTATATGCAGCTGAAATAAAGACAAAAATACGTCGCTGGTACAGAAAGGGATTATTGCATCACCCTTTACTCTGTATAGTAGAAAACAATACCGCAATACAAACTATTTTCTACATAATAATCATTAAAATAGCATAATTCCCCAGAAACAGTAGCATTATTGTATTTCGTTAATCCACAATCCCTATCAGTTCTTAGTTTACTTTGAAAACAATCGGTGAGTTAATTACAGTTTACTATTGTTATTATACAGTTACCCCTCTTTGTCAAGTTTTCTGTAGCTCGATGGAGATAAAAAATATGATCTTGCGTTCTGTACAATTTATACTTTATCGCTTATACGCTAAATATTTGACAGATATTTATTTCTGCTGCATACACGAATTATTGTAGTTAGCTTATATTGCGCATGTCAATATAAATACTTAACACTGTAGTTGATTACAAGGCTACAATGTGTGAGATTAACCAACCTGATTATAAACAGTGAGGGTAACCTGTGTCCCCGCGGTCAGTCTGTGAGGAATATTTGTAAATATTTCCTTATTTGTGTGTGGTTGTGGTGTGTCTGTGTGTGGTAGTGAACTCAGGATGTATTGTACCAACAGCAGGACTTCTGACAACCCTCACAACAAACACACATGCAACACACTAAGTATTGTTAGGACATTGTTTTTAATTTTCATAAATTATCTTCTCAACTGTGCCTCCAGTCCGTCCATTCATATGCAGACGACTCTACTTTACACTACTTAATTAGTTTTCCAGAATGCCCCAGCCAGCAATCCCTCAAAAACAAACGTAATGATGCCATAGAACACTTATCTTCTGATCTAACTACTATTTCCAATTGGGGCAGAGAAAACCTTGTTGCCTTTAATGCTTCCAAAACCCAATTTATCCATCTATCTACCCGTCCGGAACTCCCAGAGGACTATCCCTTATTCTACAACAATAAAAAAATCAACCCTTCATCTTCTCTCAATATTCTTGGTGTCTCTTTATATTCTACTCTCACTTGGAAGGACAATATTACCAGTCTTGCTAAGGCAGCCTCCCAGAAGTTGGGTGTGCTCAACCGCCTCAAGGTGTTATTTACCCCTGCGCAGCTTCTTGCTCTGTACAGGGGCACAGTGCATCCTTGTATTGAGTACAGTTCACATGTGTGGGGAGGATCCTCTCACATTGCACTCCTAGACAAAGTAGAAAGGAAGGCCTTTTGTGTCATTAATTCCTTCCCACTCGCCAACTCTCTGCAAACTCGCTCTCTTCGCTGCAATGTTTTTTTTTTCTTTTTTTCTATATTCTAACTACTCCCTCTCAGGCATAGGCTGAGAGCCTGCACACTCTACCGCTGACGGTGAGGCCCGTGAGGTCTTGTTCCAGTCTAGGGAGTGAGACATGCGAAGCACCTATTAACGGCTCGAACCCAACTCCATCTCTGAAGCTGCTTCGCCTCTGCGCTTCACCGTCTTACTCCCCAAGATTCCGACCCTCACTCTCAGAATGCCACCTATTGAGCAATTAACTAGGCATTGCCCCCCTGTAGCATATTTTGAATATGGGAATATTCATACAGTGCTATATAACCAGGGAACAATGAGGGTATTTTGTTTTAGCATTTCTGTGTGCTGTGGTAATGCACTGAAACTAGGTACAGCACAAATTGCATATCTCTCACTATTCTATCGCTACTACAATAATCAGTGCTCCTCAGAGCTCTCCCAGTGTATACCAGGTAGGGTAATTGGTACCCATCTTGTAACACAATCCCACCCCTATTCTGTGCAACTCTCCAACCCAAGAGTGAAACATTGCTCTCAGTTTTTCTTCTATTCAACAGCTGAGCTCTGGAATTCTCTCCCAGAATCAGTTTTTCCCTCCTCTTATGACTTAAATTGCTTCAAACTCTGTGTGTCCAGGCATTTTAGCTCGAACGTCCCTTGATTTTGGCCCTGTCACTCTTTCAACTTTGGGGGATGCACTCGCTTCAGGCAGTTCTGCCTTTTGTCTCCGTCACTCACATAGACAAAAAAAACACCTTCAGAGGCATAGTAAAGAACCATTGGTGCAGATTTATCACCTCAATATTTTCGTTGAGCTATTTCCGCTACTTTCACACATGCAAGTCAATATACTTCCTTGGCACTGACCTTCACCTACCTATATGTGCAACATGTTTCATATATACGTCTTCTGTAACTATAAATGATGAACAACTCTAAGTTAACCTCTTTTCCGCGTCGTCTGCACCGTGTCTGCCTTTGTTGACATTCCGTCTGTTCTCACCAGAGGGTGCTCATGATACAGTATGACGCCACATTTAGATATCAGTTTTACTAATTAGTTGTTATAGTTAACGTCGGTTAGCGATTTCATGTTTACAAGGGTGTGGTGGTTAGATTAGGTTGAATTGATATGTTTAGTCAGGTTAAATAAGTAACGTGTTGCTATGGTTTGCAATTGTTTTGGAGATATAGCCCATGTTTGTAACATTAAAGTCAAGCATATTTAGGTAGATATGCTGGTTTTGGGTATATACAGGGCCTCACAACTTGTCGTGCTGGTGAAATCAACATTGCCCCACATCAAACATCAGTAAATAAACGTTCAGCATTGTAGGAGAGTTAGTCTGTCCACATCGCTGCTGTAGGAAAGACGGTAACTTTGAACACTTTTAGACATGCATTCGTGCAATGACCATACCTACAAATAATATACATGTATACATGTTAACGACATTTAGGCAACAAGACATCGATTGTTATTAATGTATGCAAATATATTTGTCAATAACTCATGCACTAAAGTTTTTAATTTTGTCTGCATATTAATATTTATATATTTGTTGGCATTGATACACCAATTATTGTTAATGTTATTATTTGTTCACAAAGCTATTTTTCCTTGTATACTAGTATGGTACTTGAACGTTTTTATTGACCCTAAATACTTGTACTAACGTGTCCCTCAGTCCCAGTCATTGTGTTGTTTGTCTCCCTCATAACACCAAAGTATCTCACTAAAACATACTCGATATTCAGGTCGGGATGTTTGATGCAAATTGGACTCAACTTTTGACAATAGCTCATTCACAATTGTCTGCTTGTTACGGGTTCATTGTGTTGTGGTGTCATCATGCTGCATAATAGTTTGTCTTTCTGTTTAGTAAACATTTTGCATTAGTCTTGTACAAATATATATAGTATGCCTTTTTCTTATTATCAGTAACTTTTCTGTTCTATGTGAATGAAGGAGACAAAAAGCAAAGCTGCCTGTAACAAATATTTCGTCCAAAGTTGAAAGAGTACCACAGTTTTAAATGTTCCTAGTTGTTGGGATTTAAGGAGATTTCCCCGCACATACAGTGTCGAGAAATAAGGGAACTTTTAACCTTGGAGCAAAAGTTAGTGTTATGGTGGAACTGGATATCTTGAACTGACAAGAAGGATTTTATGTTTACGTTCGTTCCCCATCGATTCTGTGTTATACCTCCCACTCACTCATCCATTTATATTAATTTTTTACACATCCCTTTTTCATCTTACTTATCACTATTTTTGTTTTCGTCTCTCCCAAGCCCCCTCCTTCCTCTATCACTCTTTATGTCCTGTTCAGTGTGACCGTAAGCTCAGCCATCTGGATAACAAGTTACACACAAGACAGTTTGGGGACCCACCATTTTTTCTAGTCGACATGTCACCGTATTAAAACATCTTTCCCTCTATCTTGTGAATTCTTCGACCTACATAAATGTGTGAACGAATGTTAAGTTTTTTGAAGAGTGAGTACATGTGAATGGATACAATGTCAATAAGAAATATGAAAGCTTGATTTTTGTTTTCAATTATAGATAGGTTTGTATTTCTTGAAATAGAGTGCCAGCGAGTGAAATATGAGTCAGGCTGGACTCAATAGTGTGTGCACGTTTTTTTCTTCTTCTATAAACACAAGCAACAATTATAATAGTTAATATTGTTTTTATTTGTTTTATTTATTTATGTATTTATTGTTTATTATTGTTTGTATCCAAACTTTTCCTCTCAATTATAGGTTTGACTCCTGTAAGGAGATAAAGAAAACCTAATATTTAGTAGTGGCCCCGTAATCATTGACGAACATGCCTATTACATAAGGCATCCTCTTCAAACACTAATCCGCCGTAGTTTTGAATCTACCGCGCAGAGCATTTAAAAACTGAGGAGCCTTCATCATGAGCGCACGCGACCTCACTCATGGCTTCAGTCATTATGAATTGGGTTCTCACTACGAAAAACTTCGTAAAAAATAAAAACAAAAAGAAAATAAGAATAACTATCCAATAAGCTTTCCATCATATCGTGGATGTACTTGTGTGGATTTCTGACCAGACGCTGATTCAGGCGTCATTCTTCCTTCACTGACATATCAAGTAAACCAAAATCCTCAATACATCAACGAATGGGAAGGGGACGGTCGGGAGGGCCCCAGTCGTCAATGATTACGGGGCCACTACTAAATATTAGGTTTTCTTTATCTCCTTACAGGAGTCAAACCTATAATTTATTAGTGGCCCCTCCATCATTGACGAACATGCCTGATTTCTAAGACTGGAGGGGGACATTCGTAATCATATCATAACTCTAGAAAAGCAGATAATAAAAACAACCACATAGTATTCTTACTTTGAAAATATATTTAACAACGGCGTAGCCGAAAAAATACAAGAAAAAGGGGTTCAGGCAGGTGCGTGCTTCAAAGAAGCCTGCCTGACAAAAAATGGGTAACCCTGAAGATTCTGAACACAGATCTGTAGTTACAAAGGCACCCCACTCAACGAGTGGTGACAAAAAATAACAAGTTATAAGTTTATATGTGCACATAATAAACCCCAACATAAACTTGGAGATAAATTGCAAAGGAACTCCATTATTCTAAAATTAAATTGCTTTCGCAGCTAAACTACTCTAACAACACCGTTGTTTTGTACTTAACATTGTACTAGCACAATTTCTCACTGAGAAATTTTCATATCACATTTTAACCTTAAATTGTATCACAGCTCTCATACTCCGGCGGGGTCTAGGGTGTCCTATGTCAACTGACTGCACCCCCCCCCCCCCCCCCCCCTTTCCCGTGAAAGTAAACAAAAGTGACTGCAGGGCCACCTAGACCCTCTGCCTTAAAGCTATACATGGTAAGGAAGGTTTGTCTAGAGCAACTGACAAGTATCTAGACAGAAACGTATGATTAGACGCCCACAACTGCGTGGACGCTATGTCTTCAACTGAAAAAAATTTCAGGAAACGTAAAGAGGCTGCCCATTTGCGTAAATCGTGGGCCCGACCCACAACGCCGGGATTACTTTCTTTAATGACTTCTACCAGAAGAGAGGCTAATCGCCGTTTAAGTAAGCGTTTACCCGTACTTGCTACCCATAAAGCACCTTGGGGGTTTGAGGAGCTACTCTCAAATATTTGGTTAGAGCTTGCACTGGACATAAATTATGATGCACCTTTCCCCTTTTTAACGCCGGCACCGTGAACTCAGAAAACACGTGTGCACTATGCTCATTCTTGGCTACAAAACCTGGGGAGGGTGCAATGGAAATACATTCATTAAGTCTACCAAACCTAAGACAATTAGGTGTGTTGCTCATCGCCGCCAGCTCAGACACTCTGTTTCCGGTGGCCAAAGCCAAAAGGAAAACCGCCTTTTTTAAGAGTAATGCAAAGTCTGCAGTATTTTGGTACAGACGAGAGTGAAGCAAAGACAAAGCTTTGTCCAGAGACCAAGTAGGCATGAGCTGACGGGGAGGTGGGCGGAGTTTAAAACATGCTCTCATAAAACCTGTTTCCTCCGCTACCGGTATGGAAAGACCCGTAAGGTCTAAAAAGGGCACTCTAATCGCAGTTAAGTGATTTTTTAATGTTACCACAGATAAACGTTTCTGCTCAAACAGATAATTCAAATAATTAAAAACTAATGCCACTGAGGGTACAGTTTGTTCTGTCCTAACGATCCAAGAAGTAAAGGCTTGCCAATGTGATTGATACTGTCGTTTTGTAGACTGAGTATATTGATTAAGTAATTTATTTGTCACATCTCTACCGTATGGTGCTAGCCACTTGGCCTCCTGAATGTCCATAATGCAAAAGTCAGCGAGGTCGCTAGGTTGCCAATCGTGTCTAAGTGGAAATACCCGACCGGGAGCGATACCGGGTCCGGGCACCACATTTTCAATTGCTGGTACCACAACTGCGCCGGCCACAGTGGCGCGATTAGCGAGACTAAGCCTCAATAATTTCGTAGTTTGTTCACTACGTGGCACATTAGTGACGCATCTGGCGGTGGAAACAGATAGATGGAGCTCCATCTGTTCCAGTCTGTCACTAGGGCGTCTGGCCCCCCTGCCGGCGTTTTCGCCCGGCGGGTGAGGTATAGAGGGAGTTTGTGAGTCTCCTCGGATGCAAAAAGATCCACTTGTGGATGGGAGAGCTCTGCAATCATTAGGTTGAAAATGGGTTGCTTGACCTCCCATTCTACTGTCGTGCTCTGTCTCCGGGACAGAGCGTCTGCCCAGACGTTCGCTACGCCTGGGAGATAAGATGCGTGAAGATAAATATCTAGACTGTTGGCTAGAGCAAAAATCTCTTCCGACACGTTTAGCAACTTCCTTGACCTCGTTGACCCTTGTTTCTGAATACAGTGGACTGCATTCAGATTGTCCATTCTGAAGGCCATCGACTTGCCCCGTAACGCCGGGCCGTGAGCCTGAAGGAAATACAAGGGGACTAGTAATTCTTTGACATTGATGTGCGAGATTTCTAAGTGGGACCAAAGCCCCTGACCCTGGTGCCCCTGATTTGACTGAAATCCCCAACCTATTGTGCCTGACGCATCCGTGTCTACCCATACCGTTGGTGGAGGAGAGGTCCATGACATTATTGAGTGCAATGTTTCCCTCTTCGCCCAGACCGCTAGTAAGGTGTGGATTAATTTCGGGATGGGCCATAATTTTCCCGCCAGTAAGAGCGGGAAATATTTGTTGCCTTCCAATATTAATCGTTTTACTTTCAACCGGCCCAACTTGACAGTTAGTTGAATCCAGTTGAGAGAGCCGACCAGAGACTCCCAGACCCTTCGCGTCGTAGTCAGACTGTGAAGAAACCTGAACAGTTTCCTGCGAAACCTGTTGCGATTGTCCACACTCTGACTCAGAGTGAGAGCGGCGGTGTCCCAGACCAGCCCTATCCACTGAATTACTCGTGAGGGCACAAGGTTTGACTTTACCAGATTTACCTTGAACCCTAGAGTTTTGACATGATTTAAAATGATATTGACATGTTTTATGCATAATTGTTGTGTCTCTGCCACCACCAGCCAGTCGTCCAGATACCACAACACTCTGATGTCCTGTTTTAACAATGGCATCAGGGCTTGCCGGACTAGTTTTGTGAATAATCGAGGTGCCAGGTTCAAGCCGAACGACATCCTCTGAAAAACAAAATTTTGGTGCCTGATCCGTAAGGCCAAAAACCTTTGAAATCTTTTGTTGACCGATACGTGCCAATAGGCGTCTGTCAGGTCTAGTGAACACATCCAACCTCCCGGCGGAAGTGTTAGCCTGATTTGGTGTACTGTTAACATTCTGAAAGATTCGTTGTGAATGTGAAGATTCAGATAAGACAGGTCTACGACCGGCCTCATCTGAACACTGTCCCTTTTGGGAACCAAAAATAGTTTGGACGTGAATACAGGGTAATTTGGGGGGACCGGGATGATGACATTCTTGGCAATCATTTCCTGGGCTAGTGACTCCACCTCTAAAGAAACAAAATTCGCCGTTGTCGGCTGACGTAATCGAGGTCGCCGGAGCCACTGCCAAGTGATGCCTTTGCGTGCCACCATCCGTGCCCAAGTGTTTAACGGCCATGCTTGGTGACACGTTCGGAACGACCCAGTTAGCAGACAAGGGTTCGCCGGCTGTACTACCCTCGGTTCCTCCGGCCTTAAGGTAGGCGCCGGGAGTGAGAGAGACTTTAGTTTTTTGATGGTGGGGTTGGTGCTGGACGCTTCGCCGGCTGGCTGGTGTTGGCCGAAGACTGGCCCTGACCTGGTTTATGTTGGCCGCGTCCTCTCTGACCTGAAAACCTACTCTGTCTATGCCTGAACTGACCCTGGGGGGAGTGGGAGGACTTAGGCGGAAGAAAAGGTTTAGATCCCCCTGGCTGAGCTTTAGTAGTAGGCCTGGGTTTGGGGAAGTTAAATGCAGGTTTCTTAGAAGGGGTGGGACTGTGCTTAATGGCCTGTGCCATATTGAACACTGTTCGCCACACTTCAGGGGTCATTAAAGAGGGAGTAAGCACTGGTGACATAACCACCTGATTAGCAATGCGATCAGGTAGCTTGCGAACTAACGACATCCTAAGATCTTGTCGTGCTCGTACCGCCTCAAGCAAGGCGGTACGTATGTCACCCAAGGATTGGATTGACGACTGAAGAATCAGTCGCCGGGATAACTCAACCGATCTTCGAGCATCCGCATCTGCGATTGCCTGAGTGGATCGTAGTAAAGACTTAGCCACCTGCTGAGATACTATGTACTGCGAGAACAGGCGAAAAGCTTTTCCCCGTAGCCTAAATTCTCTGTCTAGGTGAGTAGGGGTAGGGGTAGTGAACGGGTCCTTCAGCTCACAAAGATTAATCTTAGGGGCAGCTAGAAATGAAAACAAAGCTGACGGGACTCCGCCGGCAGAACCCACCGGCATGGAGAACCATGAATGAGTATCCTGAGGTATCTGGTGGGAAGATTTAGAAGTGAAAGTGGGTTAAAATATTAAGTGGCAAATCCTCTTTTGGGACAGGCACTGCACTGGACTCTTGGGCCTTAACACAAACTCTGTCTGGGGTAGAGGTACGATGAGATGCACTAGAAGTTGGTGAATGTCGAGAGGACTTCCGTTTATGAGAATCCTTTTTAGAGGATTTATGGCTACGGTGTGACCGCGAACTATTCTTAGATCTAGAGGAATCCTCGCCGTGACCACTGGTGGAACCTTCCGTCCTGCTCTTCTTACTCGCCGGTGAAGAGGCCCGACTAGATGACTGGTGTCTAAGAGGAGACCTAGACCGGGATCTCACCCGAGACGAAGAGGCGGATACCGGGGGTGTAGGCTCTCTTGGGCGTTTAGGTGTAGCCGCAGAGGATACAGAACCCTGACCAGTCTCCGCCGGCTTAATACTCGTGACTCTAGAGGAACGTTTAGGGGGAGGGTGTTCGGAGAGCAATCTATCCCAAAGTGGGACGTTGTCACATTGAAGTGATTTATGTGCAACAATGGTAGTGTAGGCTGACATCTGTTGCCTAACCTCTCTTAAGGCTACCGCCGCGGTCTTATCATTATCACAAAGGACCTTTAAAGCTAATTGGGAGCAAAAAGAACAATTACGCATAACCCAGAGACCCCTTGAACGGTCTAGACATTTAACACACCTTATGCAACGGGTATGCGCAAAAATAGGGATACCAGCACAAGCAGGGGTAGTGCACAAAGCAAAAACTGGGGCCACGGTAGCCATGACAGAGACTGGTGGGAGGAAACTACCGCCGGGTCTGTATTGGTCCGCCGGAGCTCAGCTCTGGAAAAAAAGAAAATTTCCAGGAATTAATGCTCATAAGGTTAACCCAACATGTTCGCGCACAAGTGTTAATAACCCGCCGGGTAACGAGATGTAATGGCACAAACACAGCTCGCTACGCGGTGGGGTTCAGAAATCTAAACAAATCTTTTGTTAAAGAAAGTGAAGAATACCCTCTGATATAATATAACGGTCCAGCATGGCGCTTATAGTCTCTTGGTGGTGGCGACTGTCTCAAGATTCAATTTTGTAACAAAGCAACCCCCCAAAAAGATGCCGGCCCTTGAAATATTTTAGTAGAATAGCACAGGGCAGGATGATACGAGATCTGATGTCTAACGAATTGTCACAAAAGATCGCCGTAAGTTAGAAGGCGGCGATACCTACTTGTATCACTAAATTAAGTGGTTAAATCGAAATCGAATTTTGTAAATTCCTTAGTTCCTCCACCTAGGAGCACCCGCCGGGTGAGAAGAATCGATATATTAACCTAAATTGAACCTTCAATTGCCGTAAAAGTAAAGGCGGCGATACACATAGTATCACTAAATGGATTGGTTAACTAACTGAAAGACATAAGTCGTTCATCCCACCCTACCCAGGTGCACCCGCCGGGTGAGATGTCCAAACGTTAACCCCATAAGTTCCTGTCCCCACTTCTTTGTAAAAGATCGCCGGGGAGGAAAGCCTAAAACAACAGCTAGGTTTTTCAAGTGGCTTTTGAAAAAACCGGGTAGAAAAACTACATAACGTATGTCCGCATGAACAATCGTTTTATAGATGGGAACAGCCATCCCGCCGGGAATCAAAGGAGGCCTGAAACCAGGCATCCACAGAGACGCAGTCCTGGAGAGCCACAGACACCCCAACGCCGGGGAAACAAGCCAGTGTTAACAACCACGTGTGGCCCAACACGGCTCGCGGCCGAGATTTTCATGGTGAAACCGAGAAAACCCCGCCGGAAGGCAACCCACCCTGAACAGACACCATCTGAACAACAAGAGACACGAGGAGAGCCACGCACGACAACCCCAAGGTCACTCCATAATCCGTGGAATTAGCCAATACACAACTAAACCAGGAAACAATTATAGTCCGAGGAATTAGCCAATACACAACTAAAACCCGGATACACATGACACAGTAGGGCATATTTATCAATAATAAACAATAACACTAGTACATGTGGCAAAGCTACGAGCGGCTGGCTAGGCCTAGGTAGACGGCATAATAAAAGTTGAAATATACACAAACACTGGAAATATCACAACAGGAACCACCGCCAACACACCACCGTAGCATAAACTTCCAACCAAGGGAAGACTGACTCGGGACCCAGAAAAAACTTCACTAAGTGAAGAAAAATACGCTGGGAACGTCAGAAACAAAGCTTACCTCATCAGAAAGATAAAAGGCAGCACTAACTAACGCGTAGTGAAAGCCGCCTGCATCACAAACTAACTCAGCTGTGAGAAAGTTCACATGTCCACAACGGGACCACGAGGGTACATCCGAAATAGATGCCCCATACACTCGACCCAAAATACACTGCACTGCGGGCAACCAGCCCAGGACACTCCTGCTACGCCTATCCTAACCTTACTCGATACATCCTAGAGTAAACAAATGAGAAAAAACTCACTAGGGACGCCACGAATGCGGAACTAGCGGAGCGTGGGGAGGCACGTCCGGGCAGGCTGAACGCAGAGCAGAGAAGGAAGAATGACGCCTGAATCAGCGTCTGGTCAGAAATCCACACAAGTACATCCACGATATGATGGAAAGCTTATTGGATAGTTATTCTTATTTTCTTTTTGTTTTTATTTTTTACGAAGTTTTTTCGTAGTGAGAACCCAATTCATAATGACTGAAGCCATGAGTGAGGTCGCATGCGCTCATGATGAAGGCTCCTCAGTTTTTAAATGCTCTGCGCGGTAGATTCAAAACTACGGCGGATTAGTGTTTGAAGAGGATGCCTTATGTAATAGGCATGTTCGTCAATGATGGAGGGGCCACTAATAAATATATAGTTTGCTACTTAGGAACGATTAAATAATTTCATGTGAGCTTTATAGTTGCACTAAAATTGTCACTTCGCTTAATGAAGCACATTATGTATGCATAATGATTTTGGCTATGAATATATATACTGTATAGCTAATATGACAATATTATAATGCAAACCGTAGCCTTGTAATTCAGTGAAGAATTACAGACAACTTAATAACTAACAACATCGCAGAAAACATCTCCAGTTCTACATTTTACTTTGTTACTTATACTGATGACAAATAATAATGAGACAAATATTGCAGGCGTATAACACTTTTTCTCAAAATAATTAATGTAAATTATGCCCAAGGCTATATTAGTAAGCTTTGTCGGTTCGTTTAAACGTCCAAATAAAGACTAGCGAGCATAATATTGACTCAAATAGCTAAAGGAGACGTGTTATGTAAGGCTGTAGTATATATAGTTGTTTTATGTGAACCGCATGTACGTTTACCATTCTGTTTGGTAGTATCGTGAATACAAACTATTATGGTAATATAATCGGCTCCTGGTATTGACCAGGATTGTTGGAGGACGTCTGGATGGGAGGAAGGAACTGGTTACTGCCAGGTTTGTGTGAGCTCTGGGAGTTCACAACGGGTAGATAGATGGAGACCATTTGGTTTTGGAAGCATTAAAGGCAACAAGGTTTTATCTACCCCAATTGGAAATGGTAGTTATATCAAAAGATAAATATTGTATGGCTTCATTAGTTTGTTTTTGAGGGATTGCTTGCGAGGGGGTTCTGTGAAACTAGTTGAATAGTGTAAGGTAGAGGCGTCTGCATATGAATGGATATGACTGGAGGTAAAGTTGAAAAGATAATTTATGAAAATTAGAATTCGAGATAGGACAGAGCCCTGAGGAACAGTGGAGTTGATAGCATGAGGAAGTGAACGATGGCCATCCACAACTGCAGTTATGGAACGGCCAGAAAGGAAATTGGAGACAAAGGCACAGATGGAGGGATAGAAACCGAAGGAGGGTTGTTTAGAAATTAGAGATTTGTGCCAGACTCTATTGAAGGCCTTCGATATGTGCGCAATACGGTTGTGTTGTGCAACTAAAACACAACACACTGCGAAGGTGAGACGAGACAAACTACTGTAGCAAGAAATACACAACCTTCCACCTCGACTGCCAGTGGCACACTTTGTTCACTTCATAGCTCTCCTTACTCCACAACCTCTTCTAAATGTTCTTAGTTATGTTCTGTTTATGACTTAGAAGATGGCACTGTGAGACAAGACTATAAGTGCTAGATGGTTTAAAGGGCAGCTGCGACGAGCGTCACATCTAGTGACGGAGCGCGGCTGAGAAACTCCACACCAAGTAACAAGTAAGTAAGTAAGTAACACTCTCTGTCTTCGGTATATCTATTATAATTTCCCATTTATCTACGAAAAGTAATAGAAGTATTGATAGGTTGACTGAAATCAAGAGTACAAAAATATGTGATTTGAGATTATTCAATGTGTAGTATAAATACGGCTAAAATGACAAAAACATGCAATCATTCGATATCACTCGCCGTGCTACCGCCAGACGCTGCAGACGCTCTGTCAACGCTCTCACGATATCGATCATAATTTGAGTATTAACTACTCATCCTCTTCATTCTTGTGCATGAAAGGTGGTTAAGAGCACGTTTAACCATCCTGTAGCTTAGTAAGTAACACTGCACGATATTTCGCTGTGTATTGACTGATAAACTTTGTGTTTATCACAAGACTCCTGCTCGGGCAGGGCGCCACTAGCGCCATCTGTTGTTTTGTTTTGCTTTGTAAACAAACGCTCTCTTATTACTCTTTTATATAAAATCGTAGCCCCTAATTTTACCCATTACCTTCTGTAGTAAGTATCTATTTAACTGCCTTGTATGTAAGTAAAGCTTTGCATATCAATTTGCTAATAAACAATATTGTTTACTAACTAACCTGCCTACAGGGACTAACGCCGACGCCATTTTGTAAACAAACTTTTTTTGGGGATTATACATATTAAATTCCAGCAAATTTTGTACCAAATTTAAGTGCATTCATTTATCTTTTACCCCTAGATATATTCTTGACTTTTTCTCCTCAGACTGATTTTACTTTAAGCTAAGGGTGGTATTTTGTACAAACTAACCTAGCCTAACCCAACCTGCCAAGCTTTTAACCTAACCCAAACCTAGCCTAGCCTATAGCCAGCCAATCTGTTTTATTATTAACTCTTGTAGATATTGTATTTAGTATCCTACTGTAGCTATACAGTATATATCTGTAATTTTAGTTGTTGCTTGCACGATCTTCTAATAACCTTTGACTGATACACTTTTTTATCTAAAAAGAGTAGGCTACTGCTTTACTAGGCTACAGCGACACCAGGGCCATCTGTTGACACAGTATATTAACCCCTTGTGTGCAGTCACACTTTATTTTTATATAATCTCTATTTGGTGAATTGTATATTTAGTTACATATTCTGTTATACGTATATTTGTTTAAGGTTAGGTTATCACACCTGGTAGCCTATTTCTGCGAATTTCAATTTTATTATTTTCGGTTAGGCTATTCAACGCTGGTAGCCTATTATTGCGTATTTCAATTTTAAAAAAACTTTTGGTTAGGCTATCGCCCCTGGAAGCCTAATTCTGCGTATCTCAACATTTTTGTTTTCGGTTAGGCTATCACCCCTGATAACCTATTTCTGCGTATTTCAGCATATTTGTTTTCGGTTGAAGTGATTGAAGTGTTTTTAAAGTGAGTGAAGTGTTTTAAAGTGAGTGAAGTGTTTTTTAAGTGAGTGAAGTGATCTGAAGAAAGTGACTGTCACCATGCCTCGCGCTTGTGCGAACTGCGCCGGTAGGTTTGGTGAGTCCATGTTTGCTACTGTCAATCTTCAAGTCTGCTGGCTCTGCCAGCAACGAGAGAATTTTACAGTGAAATTAGATGAAGCCTACAACAAGATCAATGTCCTCACCATGAAGCTGTAATCACTCCAAGAGTTTGTAACACTCAACGTTGGAGTACCACAAACTTCAATTGTCACCGCAACTCCAGCAGCCACCAACGCCCCAACGTCAACTGCCAACAATTCAACGCCTACAGTAGCCACTTCAACTGATGTTACCGATACTCAAGATACAAATAGTGACTCTCTTCCCCCTCAAGACAACTTCCGTGTTGTGAGGAACAACGTTTGCCCCAAGACCAGGAAACACATACCGATTACCGAGTGTCAAAACCGTTTCCAGATACTCACAGACTCAGATGACGAAGAGGAAATAGAAGAAGTCCGGCTCATGGGAGACTCGATGATACGTGGTCAGCTCACAGAGTTTTGCGCGAGGGCACCTAAGACCAGGAAGCGTTTTTATATCCCTGGTGGTGGTGTGGACGATGTAGTTGCAGCAGTTGACGAAGTATCAAAGCTGGCCCCTGCTAATACAATGTACGTCATCCACGTTGGATCCAACGATGTACAGCGAAAAGATTTGCTTTTAAAGTACCAGCAGCTGATCAAGTCGTTTAACCCGGGAGCTGCGGGGAGACTCTTAAGAGTTCCCCCGGCGCACTGCGGGAAGACTCTTAAGAGTCAGAGAAAATAAAAATCAACTTTTGACATCGAAAAAAAAAAAAAAAATTTATATTTTTTTTTTTTTATTTTTTTATTTTTTTTTGGCCCCTGGGCCATCAAAATCTCAGTCCTCTACCTCCCCTCCTTCCCCACTTTCCTCCTCTCCTTCAGTTATCACCTATTTTCCCTGTTATTCCCTTATTCTGAGGTATATTTTCGTGCTAACATTAGAAATCCGATTGGAGGGTGTGGTCATCACTGATAGCAAGCGAGTGCAAGAGAGAGAGAGAGAGTATCGATCGACTGTGTCTCAGTGGCCTTGGGGGAAATTGGCGGGAAAGCAGATTGCCTCACCCATACATTATACAACTCGCGGGCTATATCTCCGATTTTGACCATCCAAACGCTGTTTTCACTCGTTTTATTGTTGTTTCAGGTTAATACCTTTATAATCAACCCATAATAGGCACATATGGATAAATATTAATGCTATTAATGGCACAATGAATATTTTAGTGACGGAAACACCTCAAATACGTCAGCACAGGGGGACGTTTCCAATTACCCCCATGCGCACTTCAGAGGTTAAGGAGAAGTCATCAAGGATCATCGTCTCAGGAATCGTCCCCCGGCTCGGTGTAGAGAGCCGATTTTACAACATAGCCACCAGCACAAATCGTTGTCTAGCAAACCTCTGCAGGAAGGAGAACGTGGGATTCGTCGACACCTGGGACAATTTCTACTACGATGACTATTTGTTTTCGGACGATGGAGTTCATCTGAACCAGGTGGGAGCAGCACGTTTTGGGCGTCTTCTCAACGATGCGGTGAAGGATTTTCGGAGAAGAAATCGACTCAGCACAGGACAACCAGGAAGGAGGACCGAAGACAGCGAGGACGGCAACCTGCAAAGGAATTAAATACTAATCCGTCAAGAACCGCAAATTTGGATAAAGGTCCACCAACACGACCCAAATTCAAAACCGCCAGGGATAACGACCGAGGACCGAGGACAGCCATGAATGTAAATGTAGATCCGACCAGAACCAAAAATTCGATGAAAGAACGTTCTGTGAGTTCTAAAACCGCAACTTTAAAGGTTTTCTATGCAAACGCTCGTAGCATACGCAATACATTTTCATATTTAGAGGAACTAGTGTTTACAGAAAATTATGATGTGATTGGCATAACAGAATCTTGGCTCAATACAGAAGATAGAGACTTTTTAGCAGAGTATTCACTTCCCGGTTATGTAATGTTTGAGAACAGCCGAATAAATAAAAATGGAGGTGGCGTTTTATTTTATATCAAAGAAAGTCTTAACCCGACCCTCGTGTCAAAACCTCAAATTGTGAACGTCGACACATCTTTTGTGCTAATAAAGAATAATAAAGGTACACAAATAATACTTGCATTAATATACAGACCTCCAGCTCAATCAGTGCAAACTGACCGAGAAATTTACGAACAAATTGCAGATGTAAGTAACTCACAAGATACCGTAATTTTTGGCGACTTTAATTTACCTGTGACCAAGTGGGGCGATACTCTTACTTCACACTCCGGACATGACTTGTATACGAACTTGCAAGAGAGTTCGCTTTATCAATTTGTTCGAACGCCGACCCGTGGTAATAACGTTCTTGACATTGTACTTGCAACAAAAGAAGAATTGATAGAGAATTTGAATGTTGGTGATGAATTGAGTAACAGCGACCATCGTACGATAACTTTCACTTTAAAGTTTACTAGTAACGAACCAAATAGTAGCATCGAAAAAGTCCCTAATTTCAAGAAAGCAAACTTCCATAAACTTAGAGCTATGTTTAAAGAAACTGACTGGAGCTTTTTAATTAACAATAACGACATAAATACATCTTGGAAGTTATTCGAAACCACTTACCTAAAAGCAGTGCAAGACTGCATACCATCGAAAATATGGCATCCAGGCCATAATAATAAGCCCAAATGGTGGATTAAAGATATTTCAAACTGCCTGCTTGCTAAAAAAATTGCTAATGATAGATTAAAATCCTCACAAAATGACGAAGAACGGGTGAAATTTGTAGAGCTACGACGCAAAGCCAAAAAGTTAATTAAGCAAAGTTAAAAGACCTTAGAGTTACATATTGCGAATCAAAGTAAAACAAACCCGAATGAATTCTATAGTTATATCAGAAAGAAAAAAGTAGTTACTTCAACTGTTGGACCGTTAGTCGATGAAAATGGAGAATACACCAAAGACGAAGTACAAATGAGTAATGCCCTCAATACCTTCTTTGCATCAGTTTTTACAACAGAAGACCTCAGTGATATCCCTACACCATTGCCGATTCAGATTGATAATTCAGATGTTCTAAGCAATATCACCGTTACAGAGAGAGAAGTATTGAATTGTTTAAATAAACTCAAGGTAAATAAAACGCCAGGACCTGATACAATCTCGCCTAGAGTTCTAAAGGAAGCTAAGGATGAGCTCTCCAAACCACTGACATTACTATTCAATAAATCCTTGCAGTCTGGAACTATGCCTGATCAGTGGAAGCTAGCCAACGTAACACCGATATTAAAAAAAGGCAGCAAATCCCTACCCAGTAACTATCGTCCAATTAGCTTAACCTCAGTTGTATGTAAAATGCTAGAAACGGTCATACGAGACAGACTCGTAAATCACTTAGAGGAAAATAACATACTTAAAGATACTCAACACGGCTTTCGTAAAAAACGTTCCTGTTTAACAAACCTCTTAGACTTCTTCCACGATATCCTCAACCTCTACGATGAGAGTAAAGCTGTAGATATTATATACCTTGATTTTCAAAAGGCCTTTGACAAAGTTCCCCACAAACGTTTACTGCTAAAACTAAAAGCGCATGGAATACAAGACGGTGTGTTGAAATGGATAGAAAATTGGCTCAGCAACAGAAAGCAAAGGGTAGTCATAAACGGTAAGGCATCTAAATGGACCAATGTAAGTAGCGGGGTACCCCAGGGATCGGTACTAGGACCAATTATCTTTCTAATTTACATCAACGACATAGATGAGGGTCTCACCTGTACAATCTCAAAATTTGCTGACGATACAAAAATTGCAAATAGCGTACTCTCAAAAGAACAAGTTGACGATATGCAACACAATCTAGATAAATTGTCATGTTGGGCCCAAATTTGGCAAATGAGTTTCAATGCGGATAAATGTAAAGTACTACATGTCGGATACCTAGATGAGAAAGCAAACTATTCGATGAATGGCACTCAGCTTAAGAATGTAAACAGAGAAACCGATCTGGGAGTAACAATATCGAGTAACCTAAAACCGAGTCAACAATATTCAGAAGTTGTTAAGAAGGCAAACAAAATAATTGGCTTTATAGGCAGGTCATTTGAGCATAAATCCAAAGAAGTTATCCTAACCCTTTACAATTCCTTAGTCCGCCCTCTTCTGGAATACTGCGTTCAATCCTGGTGCCCTTATTACCAAAAAGATATAAACAAGCTAGAACGAGTTCAACGTAGAGTTACCAAAATGATACCTAGCCTAAAGAACAAACCATACAAAGAGCGTCTTAGAGAATTAAATCTATTTCCTTTAACCCAGCGCAGATTAAGAGGTGACTTAATTCAAGTGTTCAAAATCATCAAAGGCATCGACAATATGAACTGTAGTAAGTACTTCACTATCGACCAATCTAATTACACGCGGGGAAACGGTTGCAAAATTATTGGTAAATCTTTTAACTCGCACGAATCTAAGAATTTCTTCTTCAATCGAGTTGTCAACTTGTGGAATGGGCTTCCCCGAAACGTTATAGACTGCATCACCGTTGATTCATTTAAACTCCGCCTAGACAAATATCTCTCATCAAACCCGCGACTGACTGCGTTTGTAAATGAATAACTATTTTATCCCCCCTCAGTTACTAACCCATCTGTCCTCTACTAACTTCCTAATCCTGCCACGGACATTAGTTCCAGGGCAGTAATTCCCTTTCCAATGTTCCCTTACCCACTCTAAGCCACTGTTTGGACACTTGATCCTCAGTGTTTTGGAGGACAAGCAACCTAGAAGGGTCACTAGATCTGTTGTTGCTTGATTTCCTTTGTACTCCTTTGTACTCCTTTGATAAGAGGTGTGTTTCCCCTTGTACACGTGTAACTGAAATTTTACTTGATTTTCAAGTAAGCATTATGTAAATGGAAATTGGTATTATGTATTCACTAAGCGTGTTATGTTCTTTACCTAGGACAGTACATGCAGTGTATAGAAAGGCAACATTATATATTTGACATTTGACAAACCAATATTGATGAAGGTAATATTGTTGGCACCCACGAACAGCCCAGGCCTAAAATATTCAACACCTAACTCCTCCTGGGAACTGAACATACGAACACAATCTGGTAGACTCATCTCCTCCACTCCCCCCCCCCCTCCTCTCTCTCTCTCTCTCTCTCTCTCTCTCTCTCTCTCTCTCTCTCTCTCTCTATCTCAAATAGCAGCATCGAAAAAGTCCCTTATTTCAAGAAAGCAAACTTTCATTAACTTAGAGGTATGTTTAAAGAA
Organism: Paralithodes platypus; assembly: GCA_032716605.1. NCBI lineage: Eukaryota > Metazoa > Arthropoda > Malacostraca > Decapoda > Lithodidae > Paralithodes > Paralithodes platypus. The sequence goes on along the minus strand of CM064578.1, from coordinate 11,565,679 downwards.
ACTGACTGGAGCTTTTTAATTAACAATAACGACATAAATACATCTTGGGAATTATTCGAAACCACTTACCTAAAAGCAGTGCATGACTGCATACCATCGATAATACGGCGTACAGGCCATAATAATAAGCCCAAATGGTGGAATAAAGATATTTCAAACTGTCTGCTTGCTAAAAAGTTTGCTAATGATAGATTAAAATCCTTACAAAATGATGAAGAACGGGTGAAATTTGTAGAGCTACGACGCAAAGCCAAACAATTAATTAAGCAAAATAAAAAGACCCTGGATTTACATATTGCGAATCAAAGTAAAACAAACCCGAAAGAATTCTATAGTTATATCAAAAAGAAAAAAGTAGTTACATTAACTGTTGGACCGTTAGTCGATGAAAATGGAGAATACACCAAAGACGAAGTACAAATGAGTAATGCCCTCAATACCTTCTTTGCATCAGTTTTTACAACGGAAGACCTCAGTGATATCCCTACACCATTGCCAATTCAGATTGATAATTCAGATGTTCTAAGCAATATCACCGTTACAGAGAGAGAAGTATTGAATTGTTTAGATAAACTCAAGGTAAATAAAACGCCTGGACCTGATACAATCTCACCTAGAGTCCTAAAGGAAGCTAAGGATGAGCTCTCTAAACCACTGACATTGCTATTCAATAAATCCTTGCAGTCTGGAACTATGCCTGATCAGTGGAAGCTAGCCAACGTAACACCGCTATTAAAAAAAGGCAGCAAATCCCTACCCAGTAACTATCGTCCAATTAGCTTAACCTTAGTTGTATGTAAAATGCTAGAAACACTCATAAGAGACAGACTAGTAAATCACTTAGAGGAAAATAACATACTTAAAGATACTCAACACGGCTTTCGTAAAAAACGTTCCTGTTTAACAAACCTCTTAGACTTCTTCCACGATATCCTCAACCTCTACGATGAGAGTAAAGCTGTAGATATTATATACCTTGATTTCCAAAATGCCTTTGACAAAGTTCCCCACAAACGTTTACTGCTAAAACTAAAAGCGCATGGAATACAAGACGGTGTGTTGAAATGGATAGAAAATTGGCTCAGCGACAGAAAGCAAAGAGTAGTCATAAACGGTAAGGCATCTAAATGGACCAATGTAAGTAGCGGGGTACCCCAGGGATCGGTACTAGGACCAATTATCTTTCTAATTTACATCAACGACATAGATGAGGGTCTCACCTGTACAATCTCAAAATTTGCTGACGATACAAAAATTGCAAATAGAGTACTCTGAAAAGAACAAGTTGACGATATGCAACACAATCTAGATAAGTTGTCATGTTGGGCCCAAATTTGGCAAATGAGTTTCAATGCAGATAAATGTAAAGTACTACATATCGGATACCAAAATGAGAAAGCAAACTATTTGATGAATGGCACTCAGCTTAAGAATGTAAACAGAGAAACCGATCTGGGAGTAACAATATAGAGTAACCTAAAACCGAGTCAACAATGTTCAGAAGTTGTTAAGAAGGCAAACAAAATAATTGGCTTTATAGGCAGGTCATTTGAGCATAAATCCAAAGACGTTATCCTAACCCTTTATAATTCCTTAGTCCGCCCTCTTCTGGAATACTGCGTTCAATCCTGGTGCCCTTATTACCAAAAAGATATAGACAAGCTAGAACGAGTTCAACGTAGAGTTACCAAAATGATACTATAGCCTAAAGAACAAACCATACGAGAAGCGTCTTAGAGAATTAAATCTATTTCCTTTAACCCAGCGCAGATTAACCCCTTCAGACTCATATGACGCAGAGATTGCCAGATTAGCAAGAAGAAATAGAGTTCTCTCACTCTTATAATTACCTCTCCAAAATTAGTTTTCTGCCCACAGCTAACTCAAAGACAACTGCAGAGGTTGAAGTAACTAAACTAAAGGTTTCTAAATACCCCTGATGCTAGCAAAGGTTTTAAAGTATCCCTTATAGGCTCAAAATCGCTTCATATGTCGGAGAGGGTTAAGAGGCGACTTAATTCACGTGTTCAAAATCATCAAAGGCATCGACAATATGAACAGTAGTAAGTACTTCACTATCGACCAATCTAATTACATGCTGGGAAACGGGTGCAAAATTATTGTTAAATCTTTTAACTCGCACGAAGCTAAAAATGTCTTCTTCAGTCGAGTTGTCAACTTATGGAATGGGCTTCCCCGAGATGTTATAGACTGCAGCACCGTTGATTCATTTAAACTTCGCGTAGACAAATATCTCGCATCAAACCCGCGACTTACTGCGTTTGTAAATGAATAACTTTATTTTATCCTCCCCTCAGTTACTAACCCATCTGTCCCCTACTAACTTCCTAATCCTGCCACGGACATTAGTTCCAGGACAGTAGTTCCCTTTCCAATGTTTCCTTACCCACTCTAAACCACTGTTAGGACACTTGATCCTCAGTGTTTTGGAGGACAAGCAGCCTAGAAGGGTCACTAGAACTGCTGTTGCTTGATTTCCTTTGTACTCCTTTGTACTCTCTCTCTCTCTCTCTCTCTCTCTGTGTGTGTGTGTGTGTAAAACTTCTACCTCTATTCTCGTTCCTATCCAACCCATGATCAGTTTGTCACAGGCCGCTCTATGATTCTTGATTCATCTACTTATTACTTCATCCCTCTCCCTATAATCCTTCAGTGTTTCTTAAACATTACATTATTTAATGTAACTTTGGATTGTTTTAACAATTCATATACAAATGTTGTCATTACATTTGTTCCAAACTTCTTAGCATTTATCTGATTCAGCCAATCACATTGTGGAAAATATCCCACAGATTATAGCCACGAGACATTAGCGTACCGTACTCGGTAGTAGCGTAAGGAAGCATTAGGGTTTGAATTATACTTTCTGGAATAACAATACTTTCAGGAATGAAATTGCGGCTAAAGCCTTGTAAATATGTTTATACTAAAACTGTATATTAATTAATGGTTTTATATTTAGCTAACATAATATAGCTAGTTGTAGTATATTTTATATGGTTTTGTACAAAGTATAACTATAACAATAATAAGAAAATTAAGAACTAGAATCGCGGGCACTACTTTGATATTACTCCGCCATTTTCCAAGGTATTATACTGCTCAGAATAGGAGCCAGTCGCCGGTTGTTGTTGTTGTTGTTGTTGTTGTTCCCCAAGCTGTCTGGCCGAAAAGCCCCAAGGTCTTGAGCAAGGCCAAGGCCATAAACGAGCACCCCTACAAAACCCTCCCTGCTTACCACTAACAAAGCCCGGGTGACCGAAGCCACTTCTAGGCAGGGAGCTGAGGTTGAATTCCATAGTGATAAGACATACAAAAATACTTAGAAAATCGAAGTGAATTAACTATTAGACTGTTCCTTACGATCGTCGGATATAACCGATAATATTAACAAACCGGAAAATATACAGTATAGTAATAGTGAGCAAAATCATAGTATTACTTAACATTAAATATTTGCTGGATTAATAATGACCATATAGATAACACCAGCCTGCTCACGTCACCGGTTCGCTGCTTAAGGTATTCTCTTGACACCACTGGCCAGTAGGTAGATAGGTTTACACTTGGGTTGGCGTTACCAGGCAAAATATATACAAAACACCAAGTAAGTTCGATTTATATATTCTATCTATCTATCTATATGCTCAGGCCCAATCCCCATTTTGGGGGTAGCCGCCTCAAGACAGAGCAAGAACAGGGAAAACACAAAAACAACATAAAACAACGAATAAACACAGATAAAAAGCACAAACTCACACACATCCAGGTCACCCAGGAGAAGAAGTTTTAAAGGGATACATTTCCTTTAGATAGAACCTTTACAACTCTTAGGGTATTATATTTATCTGGAAGAATATCAACAATTTTCCCTATAGGCCAAGTAGATCGGGGGGTATCACAATCTATCAAAACAATGTCTCCAATTTTGAGTTTATCTTGAGGTACAGCTTTCTCAGATCCATAATGGTGCTCTCTGAGTGAAGACAGGTAATCTTCTTTCCATACTTTATTCCACTGTCTTAGGACCTTACTGATATGATTAAATTGTTTGTTGAGATTATCTTTATTTGTATTTCCCACACTCTGGAAAAGGTCAGGAGCTTTAATGCATTCCCTATTCACGACCAGTGGAATGGTATCAATGTGAGATGCCTGTAGCAAATGATTGGGAGTTAAAGCTTCTGGTTCGTCAATGTCCTCTTGTACGTACTGTATGTAAGTGGTCTGTTGTTAATCTTAGCTTCTATTTCTACTATAAGTGTTCGAAGTTCATCAACTGTAACTCTTCTATTATGGAGAACTTTTCTCAGGCTTCTCTTAACTATTCCAATCATTCGCTCATAGAACCCACCCTGCCATGGAGCTCTAGGTGGAATGAACTTCCATTCACATTTCCGAGTTTCAAAATATTGTTGTACCTCTGGCAACTGAAAGAAACTTCTGAGTAATATTTCCGAAGCTCTAAAATTAGAACCATTATCTGTTATCATTATCTCAGGACATGATCTTCTCCCAGTGAATCTTCTAAATGCCCTAAGGAAAGTGTTGGCTGATAAATCAGTAACTAATTCCAGATGGATTGCTCTTGTTTTGGAACAGGTAAATAAGCAGATATATACTTTAGTCAATTCTGTTCCTGTTTCACTATTAGGATTCTTTAGTATGATTGGCCCTGTATAGTCAATTCCGACCACTTGGAAAGGTTTGGTTTCTCTAACTCTCTCTTCAGGGAGTGGCAGTGGGCCTGGATATGGCAGAGTTCTTGAGTCATATCTCCGATATATTGTACATTTCCTAATTGTAGACTTTATGGTTTGTCGCACCTTTGGTATCCAAAAGCTCTTACGGATTCTTACAAGAGTCTCAGCGATAACTCCGTGGAAAGTAGCACTATGTGAATCCTGTATCACCAACTCAGTAAACTTATGATGTTTGGGTAAAAGTACAGGGTGCTTAGCGCTATACAGTAAGGAGGAATTGTGCACTCTACCTTGACATCTAATTAATCCATCCCCATCAAGGAATAACCCTAAGTCATTGATGAGCTTATTTGGCCTTAGGGTCTTTGTAGACGACTCAGTACCCAAATATCTCTTTACGTCATTTGGCCCAAGTGTCTTTGTAGACGTCTCGGGTAACAAATTTTCTTTTGATCCGAGTTTCTTTTTAGACGTCTCAGAATGTTGTAGCTTAAGGTCACTTCTTGATGAAGAATACAATATTCTAAGCTCTTCAAGGTAGCATTGATTTTGCACCTGCTTCACCCAAAATGTTGTTGGTGAGGTAGTCTGTCGGCGACTTGTCCATCCTTTCTTAGTAACTATGTTGTTGATGAACTCTAACACATATCCTGTAACTCTCAGAACTTTTCCTAGAGATGAGAATTTGGTAATATCTATCAGTACGTCTTTTTTGTCATCAGCCTTTATTAGAATTTCCTGTGGAATGTCAATGCATGAAATTACATACATTTTCTGTTCAGGCCAATTAGATTTGTTCTTGAGCCACTCAAGACCCTGGAACCATAGGGCATTTTTGGTGAGGTTTTCTATAGTTGTCCCTCTACTTAACATGTCGGCGGGGTTAGATTTGCTGTCCACATGCCTAAATGAAAAGTCCGTCTGCATCTGGATTATGTCAGCAACACGGTTCTTTACATAAGGTAGTGTTGAGTTGTCATTTCTTATCCACTGTAGTGCTGCTTCATTGTCGGACCATATGTAAGTACCAGTAATGTTTACATGATCCAGTGTTTCACGGATGTGTTTGTCAAGTTTGACACCTATCAACAATGCAGTTAGTTCCATTTGAGGTATAGTTCTGGGTTTTAATGGAGCTACTCGTGCTTTACTTGTTAGGATAAGCGAGGTTGATTGTGTGACTATATACGCAACAGCTCCATATGCCTTAGATGAGGCATCACAGAAGATGTGTAAAGCTCATTCTTCACTCTCATTTACCATAGCTCTAGGTATATCATACTTTGGAACTTGTTGTAATTCTCTCTCCAATGGTTCCCACTGTTCAATGTAGCTGTCTGGTAACACATCATCCCAGCCTACTTGCAACTTCCAGGATTCTTGAAGCAATTGCTTTCCCTTTATTGTAATAGGGGTGAATATCCTAGTGGATCAAACAGTTTGCTGACTTTCGCTAGTAAGAGACGCTTAGTTAATGACTTCCCCGACTGTGGATATTTTACCGTTTTCAGTTTTAGTACATCATCTGCAGTGTCCCACTCAAGTCCAAGTACTGAAGTAATTCTTGGAGCTTCATATCCAGGGAAATCCTCCTTTATATATTCTTGAAGCCTGAAATTATTAGTTGACCACTGTCTTAGAGGCATGTTTGCGAGATTAAGCGCCTTGTTTGCTTCATTGTATATAGTGATTAACTTGTTTTCATCGGTGGTAGATCCTTGAAAATTATCCACATAAAAGTTGTTTGCAAGAACTTCCTTAATGGGACTCGTGGAATTTCTTAGGTGGTAGTCAATTGTGGTGACCGGTCAACTCAACCAGTAGACCATTTCAACCAGTAGCTCTCAACCAGTACCAAATCAACCAATACGGTTAGGTTAGGTTAGTACTATATTTTGGCACTGGTTTGGTTGGTCTGGGTTAATTTGGCACTGGTTGAGATCTACTGGTTGAAATGGTCTACTGGTTGAGATGACATGGAACCGTCATTTGTGGCTTGTAATAGAAAAGGAGAACTTGTCGCTCCAAACAAGACTAATTTAAAGCGATAGGTGTTGACAGGACCGGACAAACTGGATTTTAGGTCACGTTAGGATTGTCGCGGGGTTTCGCTGAAAATAAAGCCTGAGAATATGAGTAAGAATAATTGTCTAGATAGGGTAAATTGCCGTACTGGTACATCAGATAGGAATAGAAAATATCAGTCACAGGATTTTAATTGTACTGCTTGTAGAAATATTGAAGGTGTAACAGAAGATGGGAATTCAGTTAGAAATAAAGGTAAATCCGATACCAGTAAAATCAATTCATTGCGATTATATTATACAAACTGTAGGAGTTTATGTAACAACATGGATGAACTTAGAGCACTTGTTAGCAACGAAAATATAGAAATTATAGCACTGACTGAAACATGGATTAATACCGAATCAAGACATTTTTTAGCAGAATTCCATATACCAGGATATAGTTTGTTTAAACGCGACCGAACAAGTAGGAGGGGCGGCGGAATAGCAGTGTTTGTCAGGAGTTCTTTAAAAAGCTGTATTAAATCAGGTATTAGACTAAATACTGATAACGAAAATGTTTGGGTTGAGGTTAGCGAAGGTAGTGAGACCATAATTATTGGAGTTATTTATAGACCACCAAATATGAGTAGAAACGAAGGTACAGCTTTATGGCAGGAAGTGAAAATAGCATCAAGGTTTAGCAATGTGTGAATTATGGGGGATTTTAATTTTCCGAATATTGATTGGCAGCATCAAATCGGCGACTCAGATTCAAAAGAGTTTATTGAGGCGGTACAGGATAGTTTTTTATTTCAATTCATAGACTCGCCTACTAGAGGTAATAATATCCTCGATTTAGTTCTCAGTAATAATGAACAAATGATAAATAATGTAGAGATAGGAGACAACTAGGAAATAGTGATCATAAATCAATTTATTTTAACATACAATGGACAGGAAAGGCTAAAGAGAATACGACACTTATCCCAGATTTCAGAAAAGCCAATTATGGTGGATTAAGACGAGCCTTAAGAGTCGATCCTATGGTTAAACTATTAAGTGGACCCAGGTGCGCTAATGAACATACTCTCTCTCAGATACCTGTCTTAACTCAGGATAATTTGACAGCTACATATAATCATTTTATTTCTTCACTCCACAATGCGCAAAATAAATATATCCCCAAAAGAAAATTTAGATCAACACAGAACCAACCCAAATGGATGAATAATAGACTAATAGACCTTCTAGGAAAAAAGAGAGGAATATATCGAAAAATTAAGAAAGGCGAAATTCACCTACTTGCTTACTATCAGAATCTATCAAGAGAGGTTAAAAAATGTATAAGGACAGACAAAAGAAATTATGAAATCAGGATAGCCAATGACTCAAAAAATAACCCTAAGGCTTTTTACCAGCTATATAAATCTAAAGTTAGAGATAAAATAGGCCCACTTAAAACTTCGATAGCAGAAATGACAGAAAATGATTTAGAAATGTGCAGTACATTAAATAGTCAGTTTCTATCCGTTTTCACTAATGAAAATTTGGCACAGATTCCAGAAGTCCGTAAGGTATATAGCGATAGTATAGAACATAGGTTAAGTACGGTTACTATAAGTAGAAATGATGTGCTTAAGGAAATTGACAGACTGAAACCTCAGAAATCGCCTGGTCCTGATGAGGTATATGCTAGAGTATTAAAAGAATGCAGAGATGAGTTAAGTTACCCATTAACATTTCTTTTTAACAATTCATTAGAAACAGGTATAGTTCCAGAAGCTTGGAAGCTTGCAAATGTAGTTCCGATTTTCAAAAAAGGTGATAAATCAATAGCATCCAATTACCGTCCCATTAGTCTCACTTCAATCATAGGAAAGCTACTAGAGTCAATTATTGCTAGGAAAATGAGAAACCACTTAGAAACATTTAACTTAATCAATTCTTCTCAGCATGGATTCACTCAGGGACGTTCTTGCCTTACTAATTTGCTTAGTTTTTTCTCAGAGGTATATGAAGCAGTAGATAATGACAAGGCATACGATATTATATATTTAGATTTCAGTAAAGCTTTCGACAGAGTCCCTCATGAGAGATTGATGAGAAAGGTTGAGGCACATGGAATAGGTGGGGCGTTGTTGGGATGGATTAGGTCATGGCTAATTGGTAGGAAACAGAGAGTCAGCATAAATGGTACCAAGTCAGAGTGGGGAGCAGTCAAAAGTGGTGTCCCCCAGGGATCGGTATTAGGTCCCCTGTTGTTTCTTATATACATAAATGACCTAGATTTAGGTATAACTAGTAGGATAAGTAAATTCGCAGACGATACTAAAATGGGGAGATCAATTGATTCAGATAGCGATATAGAGTGCCTCCAAAGGGATCTAGATACCTTACATGAATGGTCAGTAAATTGGCAGATGAAGTTTAACATTGACAAATGCAAGGTATTAAAGATAGGGAAGATGCAAACAAATGTTAAATATAAACTAGCTAATTTAGAATTAGAAAATTCAGACTGCGAGAAAGATCTAGGTGTGTTTGTTAGCAATGATTTGAAGCCTAGAAAACAGTGTATAAGCGTTCATAATAAGGCAAACAGGATTCTCGGGTTCATCTCTAGGAGTGTGAGTAACAGAACTGCTGATGTTATCTTAAAACTTTACTTGTCATTAGTGAGACCCCATATGGATTATGCTGTCCAATTTTGGTGTCCTTATTACAGAATGGACATAGATTCATTGGAGAGAGTACAGCGTAGAATGACAAAAATGATCCATATTAGAAATCTTCCGTATGAAGAAATTAGGTTTACATTCGTTAGAGAGACGCAGAGTTAGAGGGGATATGATAGAGGTGTTCAAGTGGGTTAGTGGGATTAACAAAGGGGACATGACAAATGTACTAAAGCTCAGTGATAGCGAAAGAACTCGTACCAATGGTTTCAAATTAGATAAATTTCGTTTCAGAAAAGATATAGGCAAATATTGGTTTGGTAACAGAGTTGTAGATGGGTGGAATGGACTACCAAGTGCTATAGTGGGATCTAAAACTGTAGGGAGCTTTAAGATAAAATTGGATAAGCATATGGACGAGAAGGGTTGGGTGTGAAGGGGGATCAGCCGGGTTGGGCCAATCAGCGCTCTGCAGACCCCCATAATCCTGCGTTAATCTCTAACCATTTTGGTAAGATGATCCTCAGGGTATTAGAGTGTTGAGCCTATAATTGGGCTTTGTAATTGATTTGGGGTTGTGTGGGACAGGGATCTGCCTTGCTTAGGCCAATCGGCTTTCTGCAGACTCCCATTTTCTTATGTTCTTATGTTCTTATGTATGGGATATAATGTTCTAAATGTATACTACAGCTTTGTTATAGAGTATTAGTCACCACAATATATGTCTTTACCGCTACATATTAAATTATTTGTCCTTGGACTTTGTGCGTTAAATAAGGGTGGAAGGAAAAATGGCGGCCATCTTGGATCAGCTGAGAACTAATATTTTTTCACTTTTTTACCATATATATTTTTAGTATTTTGTCATATTCTAGATCAATGCTAACTCTGCGGGGGTCTGGGGGCGGCAGCCCCCAGGTTAGGTTAGGTTGTTAGGTTAGGGTAATGACAAAATATGGTTTTAGGGGGCATGTTTTAATATTGCAAAATAATGGGTAAATATGAATTTGCTGAAGGAAAAACACCTTAAAACACACTAATCAATGAAGGAACTGATAAGAAAAAGGATTATAATACAAAAAACACATACGTGACCTAAAATCCAATTTGACCACAGGACCTGCTAGGTTATGTACTTCTGATGGCCACAGAAACCGTGTATAATCTCGATCCTCCTCTTGCAAGCCAATCCTTAGAAATGCTTTCAATATATCAGCTGTATAGCCATACTCACCTGTCCGAAAATGCAGTAACACGTCTCCTAATTTCTTAGTTAAGGTCGGACTAGTCATCAGACAGTCATTTAATGATGGAGATTGTGGGCTAGACTTCGAACTACAATTGAATATAATTCAAAGCGGCGTTGTGACTGAGTCCTTCATTACACCATGGTGAGGTAAATAATGGCATGTGTCGTCTGTTGGGCAAGCATTTGGCACTTCCTCTATAAATTTGGAGTCTAATTGTTCATCCAGTATCTTTTGGTAATCCTCAAAATTTCCTTTCCTTTTAAGTTCCTTGACCAAAGAATACATCTGACCTACTGCTCTTGAATAGTTGCTTGCAAGGTCTGGTTTATTTACTCGCCAGGGCAATTTAACCCAATATTGTCCAGCCTCGTATTTAACTGTGTCAAGGTATTCTTGGTAGGATGTTTTGTCTTCGGGAAGTGGTTGAGTAGCATCAACGCCTATCACGTCTAAATCCCATAATTTATGAACTGGAGGATCATGGAGGAGCTGTGTCTCTATGTCCATTAGTGGGTCAAGTTCTTCAGTTATTTTCATCACTAGTACTGATTCTGGTGTGATATACTGTGACAAGTTAATTTCATCCGTTGTTGCCTTGTATTTGGGAGGAATTTTGCCTGTTTTTATATAGCCTGCAGGGGAATTAAGCAAATGTATACTGTCACATATAGTTGTATGCAGTGATATGAAATCATAATAATTATCAGATCCAATAAGTATGTCTATTGGTCCTACTCTGTCATTCTGCATGATTGGTTCTGCAAGGGTTATGCCTTTCTTGTTTAAATGTTGGATAGCATCTGTTAGTCCTGAGGTCACAAGGGTCGTTGGTAGTTCTTCCACAACCACTGCTGTAATTCTCTTCAGTCTATTTCCCATCTTGACTACCGGTTTCACTATGTCAACATCTTTTGTAATAGGTTGACCCATAAATCCTTTCAGTGTCATCCTCGCATTTTGCTTAATAGGGAGGCCTGATTCTTGCACCAGGCTTTTAGAGATGAACGTCTTTTGAGAACCACTGTCAAAGAATAATCTGACATTTCTTACCTCATTTGTCAGCTGCAACTGAGCCCAAGCCGTTGAAAGAGCAACCCCAGAGGATTTAGTTACTGCTGCTCCTGTTGCAACATTTATGTGTCCTATGTTAGTTGCTGCGGGGCTATTGTCAGATTCCTTCTTTTCTGCAGTTGGTCTGTTATTCTGACTATTGTGAGCCATGTTAGGTTTATTATCATATGTCCTGCAAAGAGTGGTGTGATGATTGCCCTTTTTGCATCTTCTGCAAGGTTGCAGTTTTGTCTGGCATGCTTTGATAAGATGAGCACCCATGCATCTGGTACACAATTTAAGATCCTTTAGTCTCTGTAGTCTTTCACTTCCAGTAGAGAACTTTGTGCAATATGAGTCTTTATGAGAGTCTCCACAGAACCTGCACCTGTTATCCCAGGACGTTTTTTTCATTTTTGCTTCGGTGCCTGTGTTATAATATGACCCAACATTTCGCTCCTTTGAATAATCTGGAGTAGTTAAGTTTGGGATATCTTGTTTTGGGTTCTTGAATGGCTTATGACGACTCTCTATCTCCATGTGTGAAATTAGATCCCGAAGTCCTTCATTCATCTGTGAGAGGGTAAAGAAGTTAACTTCATACTTAAGATAAATTTGCCTGATTGTCGTATTAGATAGTTTGTGCTGAAATAGTGAACCTAAAATCCACTCACAACATGTATAATCATGCTTATTTCTTAAGCTTCTAGTCAGGTTAAGCATAGCTACTCTGAAAGTTTCTAAGCTATCTCTGCAAGGTTTGGGGCTCTCCCGTTGAATTATTTTCTGTAGTAAACAATGCTTTATCTTTTCTTCATCTCCATAAGTCTCCTTTAAAGTGACCATAGCACTTTGATAATTAGCAGAGGTAGAACTATATCCTTTGACCAGATCTAATGCTCTTCCTTTTAACTGGGATTTGAGATATTGAAGCTTTGTCACTGGCTCCAAGTCTGGTCTGCTACCTATCTGAGCCTCAAATTGATCTATAAAAGATTCGTAATCAGTGAGGTCTCCTTCAAATGTAGGCAGTTGGATACTTGGTAGTTTTGGCATGACTGATACTTTGTTGCTTTGTTCGGCACTTGTATCTGCTGTGGTTTGTGAACTTGAGGAAATTAGCAGTGCCTTTAACTTAGTATTTTGGTGTTCATACAAACTATACATGGGGTAGTAATTATCTTGCAGCCTATCCACCTCATCTTCTTTGCCTTCAATTTCCAAGACAGCTGATTCCAATTTATCATATACTTCATTATAACATTTCCACTTTGATTCCAGAATGTTTATGGTTGCCTGTACTTCGCTTGGTTCAAGAGTAGGCTTCGTTATTATTGGGAAGGATGTAGTTACCGGGTGTACCACTACCACTACCGACATACAACATAAATCATCTATAAATACTTATAATAAAATAAATACTTATAAATCTATAATGCTAGGTTAGGTTAGGTTAGGTTGTTTGGTTAGGGTAATGTATTTTTGTATCCAAAGGCAGTCAAAATAGACGGGAACATGATGGTGAGCGTCCGCGTAGTGTAAACAAGACGGGCGGTACACCCGTAACTACATTCTTGCCTTATTATCTTTTCAGAATCATTGTTAGCTCTGGTTAGATGGCCTTTAAATGCCTTTAAAGAGCGCTTCAGCTTGTCTACCTCCATTATGAATTAGTTATTTTCAGCAAAATACTTTATGGTGTTTCTTAGTTTTCTCTTTAGATGTACTTTTGATTCATCATTAAAGTGAACTCCATCAGTTACTCCTTGTTGAAATGGCTTAGCTCCAACACTCACGAATTGAACATATGGTTTACTTTTAAGTTTCCGCTTCAGCCTGTTATTGATGTTGTTGGCTATAGGGATGTACCGATGTATCGGTATCGGTATCGGTATCGGCTGATTTTCTACCGATACTACCGATACCTAGAAGTAATTTGCTATGTCACATATCACTCACTGAAGGAGTGAAGGTTGCTTGGTTCAGCAGTGATTGGTTGTTTTATAATTATGAAAAATATATATTTGTTGGAATCTTGGTACATATCTGATAACAATTACATTAAGTACCGTACATAATGTGTAGCCTAGTAGTGCAGTCCATTCTTTGGTACTTATAAGCCTTAAAGCCACGTCTGGTAGTTTGTGATCGTATGTGTACGGAACAGGTTGGTTACCCAACTTACCAAAGTTTTTACCCATATATACATAATACAAGTGTTGATTTTAGTAACATGTTACCTAAGTTTAATAACAAAGATGATAAAGGAGAAAATTACATGATCATGGACAACAGTCTTACAGACTTTCCTGGTGCACATGTATCGGTATCGGTATCGGTATCGGTATCGGTATCGGTATAATTTTGTGGTATCGGTATCGGTATCGGTATCGGTCAAAATTTTAGTATCGGTACATCCCTAGTTGGCTATTCGGTTATAATTCTCAGCAGTGACGTTGAATCTGTTACCTGGAGTGGATTTCTGTGTTCTATCAACACCAAAGCGATATGTGATTCACAATAGTGGTGTATCTGTTCAACTATATTAGTGAGGTTACTTGTAATTACCGATGATACTCATTCATCATTTATGTCATTGCCACCTAAAAATAAAATGGTTAAGTCGTGAGACCAGCTAAGCACATTCTTGAACGTTGAATTATCTTCAAAATTGGAAACTTTGGCACCTGGGGAACGATATATTTTAATGTTTGAACCGTCTACTATACCAACAGAATAAGGTAGTAAGCTGTGCCCAATGATCGCTACTAATTTATCTTTGCTCATTTCAAAATAATCAAACTGTTGTCAAATTTGAAATTATAGTGTCCATAGACTAAAGATCAAAAGTTAAGTCCACTGTGATCCGGTTCGAAGGATCATGTTGTGGAACCCTAATCATGATTACCCTAATCGTCCTTCGTAAGATTGTATTCACACACAAAATTATATAGGTTGGGGTTTGACTATTCAGTGTTATACTTACAATTAAACTGACGTCACTCTACTCTCAGGAATCGCTCGGACTCCCCACTGTACAGATCAAAATGGACTATTATTATATACTATAAGTCTTCTATGTTTATTATAGACACTTTTGTTATAAAATGATTCCGTTATTCAGTTTGACTTTATACCATAATCGCAAAGCTTTAAGTTTACTTTACTTTACAATATTTAAGAGGTGGAAGGAGATAGGTTACCCAGGCCACCCAGGTGGCAGGGAATGAATGAAAGGATTGAGGAAAATGAGGTGAAAGAAGCAGTGAAACAAATGAGAGCGGGAAAAGCAGAAGGTTTGGATGGTATTGCTGTGGAGTGTATAAAGAAGGGTGAAGATGTGATAATAGATTGGTTGGTGAGACTTTTCAATGTGTGCTTTGCTGTGTCAATGGTACCAATAGACTGGAAGAGTGCATGTATTGTGCTGTTGTAGAAGGGGAAGGGAGATCGGCAGGAGTGTTCAAGTTATAGAGGTATTAGTTTATTGTCAGTGGTGGGAAAGCTGTATGGCAGGGTGTTGATAGAGAGGATAAAAAAGTGTACGGAAGTTGCAATAGGAGAAGAACAGTGCGGTTTTAGGAGGGAAAGAGGGTGCGTGGATCAGATGTTTGCAGTAAGACAGTTAAGCGAGAAGTATTTAGAGAAGCATAAGGAGATATTTTGGGCTTTTATGGACTTGGAAAAAGCGTATGATCGTGTGGACCGTGAAGCAATGTGGAAGGTGTTAAGGATTTATGAAATAGGAGGACATTTGTTAGAAGCAGTTAAGAGTTTTTATGAAGGGAGCAGAGCATGTGTGAGAGTAGGAAATGGTGAGTTGAGTGAATGGTTTGAGGTAAAGGTAGGTTTGCGACAGGGTTGTGTAATGTCACCATGGCTGTTTAATATGTTTATGGATGGTGTGGTGAGGGAGGTGAAAAGGAGAACTATGGGAAGAGGATTGGGTTTAGTAGGAAAGAATGGTAGAGATTGGGAGTTGAATCAGTTGCTGTTCGCTGATGACACAGCATTGGTGGCGGATTCTGATGAGAAACTGCAGAGGGTAGTCAAAGAGTTTGGTGTGGTTTGTGGAAGGAGGAAACTGAAGGTGAACGTCAATAAAAGTAAAGTAATGGTGTGTAATAGGGGAGAGCATAGGGTGAATCTAGATGTGAGGCTGGAAGGGGAAATATTGGAACAAGTAGAGTGTTTTAAATATCTAGGAGGAACGATAAGCAGGAGTGGAGGTATGGAAATGGAGGAGAGATTGTGTGAAGGAAGGAAGGTTTTCGGAGCAATGGGAAGTATGTGGAAGACGAGAAATCTCAGAGTGAAAGTAAAAAGTGCACTGTATCAAGGAATTGTTGTGGCAATAGTGAAGTATGGGGCTGAGACATGGGCTCTGAAGAAAAAGGAGAAAAGAGGGCTGGATGTGATGGAGATGAGCTGCTTGAGGAGTATGTGTGGAGTTACTCGTAGAGACAGATTGAGGAATGAAGAGATACGTAGGAGAGTGGGGCAGCAGGAACATTTGTCAGCCAGAATGGACAGAAGGGTGCTGAGATGAAAGGCTTACAAAGAGAATATGTGAGTCAGGTACAAGGGGAGAACTGATAGAAGGGCAGGAAGACCCCCATTGAGATAGAGAGACTGTGTAAGAAAAGCTTTGGATGATAGAGGAATGACTATAGATTAGGCAGGGGAAGTGGTGGTGGACAGGAGTGAATGGAGAATGCTTGTGAATAGTTGAGTGTACACGTGGTCATTTGGAGTAAGGGGTCGGGCGCAAGTTGGACTAGATAATAGTCCATCAGGCGCCTGGCCCGGGGAGACGATTAATATGAAAGGTGCGCCTGGAAGTGTGGTGGGAGGGCGTGTGGCTTTGGCTCCGCTGCATGTCTGCCTGCCGAGATCGGAACCTCTCCGGGTGGTCGGGGTCCGGGGGAGTGGTGGAGCGACCTTGGTGACCCTGGTAATTCCTCTTGAAGTATCCAGTACATATCAACAAATAGATATCCCTAAGGAAAGACCAAAGCGTAAAGCTGCGTTACAAGCCCGTAGTAAGTGGCAAAACCAACAGGATAATGGTATATAGGGACACACTATTATACCATGTAGATAGAGTGAAGGATTAGGACAATTGGGAAAAAAAAAAAAAAAAAAAAAAAAACATGTTGTGGAACCCTAATCATGATTACCCTAATCGTCCTTCGTAAGATTGGATTCACACACAAAATTATATAGGTTGGGGTTTGACTATTCAGTGTTATACTTACAATTAAACTGACGTCACTCTACTCTCAGGAATCGCTCGGACTCCCCACTGTACAGATCAAAATGGACTATTATTATATACTATAAGTCTTCTATGTTTATTATGGACACTTTTGTTATAAAATGATTCCGTTATTCAGTTTGACTTTATACCATAATCGCAAAGCTTTAAGTTTACTTTACTTTACAATATTTAATAAATAAATCGAACTTACTTGGTGTTTTTTAGATATTTTGCCTGGTAACACCAACCCAAGTGTAAACCTATCTACCTACTGGCCAGTGGTGTCAAGAGAATACCTTAAGCAGCGAACCGGTGACGTGAGCAGGCTGGTGTTATCTATATGGTCATTATTAATCCAGCAAATATTTAATGTTAAGTAATACTATGATTTTGCTCACTATTACTATACTGTATATTTTCCGGTTTGTTAATATTATCGGTTATATCCGACGATCGTAAGGAACAGTCTAATAGTTAATTCACTTCGATTTTCTAAGTATTTTTGTATGTCTTATCACTATGGAATTCAACCTCAGCTCCCTGCCTAGAAGTGGCTTCGGTCACCCGGGCTTTGTTAGTGGTAAGCAGGGAGGGTTTTGTGGGGGTGCTCGTTTATGGCCTTGGCCTTGCTCAAGACCTTGGGGCTTTTCGGCCAGACAGCTTGGGGAACAACAACAACAACAACAACAACAACCGGCGACTGGCTCCTATTCTGAGCAGTATAATACCTTGGAAAATGGCGGAGTAATATCAAAGTAGTGCCCGCGATTCTAGTTCTTAATTTTCTTATTATTGTTATAGTTATACTTTGTACAAAACCATATAAAATATACTACAACTAGCTATATTATGTTAGCTAAATGTAAAACCATTAATTAATATACAGTTTTAGTATAAACATATTTACAAGGCTTTAGCCGCAATTTCATTCCTGAAAATTACCCCTTTTTCTCCCTCATTATTGTAATCCTAACACATATATCTCCTTTCCTTCTGTAAGTCCATCATGATGCTTGTCTTATTCCTCTTTCTTTCTACATAACTTCAGTCCATTATACCAATATTTTCACTTCAACATCTTCACAAAACCTACCCCCAACCCCCATATATAATCATTCTCTATCTCCTTCACCCAACATATCCCCTTCAAGCTATCATTTAATCAATGTATGAATTATCCAAGGCCTTGGATATAAAACTATAGCGACCCTTTCATCTCCTCTCTATTATTGTCAGTTTTCTTGAGTCCAGGGCGTACACATCAATTTTCCCTAATTTATATTTTAAGAGTTGACCTGCCTCTCCACTGATTTATATTTTAAGAGTTGACCTGCCTCTCGACTGATTTATATTTTAAGAGTTGACCTGCCTCTCGACTGATTTATATTTTAAGAGTTGACCTGCCTCTCGACTGATTTATATTTTAAGAGTAACTGTTGACCTGCCTCTCGACTGATTTATATTTTAAGAGTTGACCTGCCTCTCGACTGATTTATATTTTAAGAGTAACTGTTGACCTGCCTCTCGACTGATTTATATTTTAAGAGTTGACCTGCCTCTCGACTGATTTATATTTTAAGAGTTGACCTGCCTCTCGACTGATTTTCCTCACGACTTTGCCCGATATATTGGTCTCACCCTAGACGTGTGTATGTGTGTATTATATATATATATGTGTGTGTGTGTGTGTGTGTGTGATTGTTTGTGTAATCTATGTTTTATTAATTTCACCACAACACCACACACCGCCAATGAAATTAATGAAAGCATATATGTGATCCACCATGATTCGAACCTGGGTTATCACACACATATTTTTAGACACCTTAACCATTACACCACCAATAATTATAATAATGGTAGGTTTGTTTAATGTAATTTTACAATTGCAACCAACAAATTGAAAATTTACAGTGAGTAAAACATACATACACAGCGTCAATACACAATACATAATTATGCAATACAAATATACAGAACATTTACCGGTATAGTGATCATGTAATGGCAAAATATATTATTTTGTCATTCAAATCATTGACTACCTACTTCTTCAAACAATTGTTTATATACCTGGTCATCTGTGGAATGTCACTGTTTTGATATATCTTAGTGTTACATTTTGTTCAACTAGAATGTTTCTTGCTTTGTGTGTGTAAGTGTTGGTGTCTGGTGGAAGTATAATATTTATGTGCTGTTTATCGTGAAACAACTTAAGACTGTCTGCTTCACACTTCTTTCTACGTTTCTCTTGTAATGACTCCAAATTGTATGACTTCAAATTAAGCAGACACGTAATTTATATAACTAGGGCCTAAGGAAATTCTACATAATTGTTTTTGTATTATCTCGATAGAATTGAGTGTGTGAGTGACGAACACTAAACTGTCGAAGCATATACAAGTAAAGGCCTAATGTAAGAACAAAAATAATTCAATCAGATAAATTATCCTTAACAAGTTTCAGTTTACTTACTGCAAAACATCGCTTACTTGCACGCCAGACGATGTAGTTGGTGTTTGCCCATTAACACACACACACACACACCGAAGTTTGAAGTGTTGGCCTTGTATCTATAAATTGCATTGAAACTGGGGACCAAGTAACAAAGGTTGATGATGGTGTCAGTGAACCTCATCATAATAGATCTGTCACTCTCAAACCACAACCTTCACACTCAACAGTGGTGCTGCTGATAGCTTAGTGGAGAGAGAGAGAGATTTTTTTTTTTTTTTTTTTCTATATTTCAACTATTCCCTCTCGGGCATAGGCTGATAGCCTTTACACTCTACCGCTGAACACGGTGAGGCCCGTGAGGTCTTGTCCCAGTCTAGAAAGTGAGACATACAAAGCACCCCAGCTCGAAGCAATCCCATCTCTGAAGCCGCCTCGCCTCTGTGCTTCACAGTCTCACCCCCCACACTCGTACCCTCGCATGTGTGTGTATGTATGTGTTTGCGTGCGTGCGAGAAAGAGAGAGACAGATATCAGCATTAGTGGAACACAGCTAGACAGAGATGTGATCGTGTTTAAGAGTGTGATTGTCAGCGGGCATAAGATGGAATTAAATAGGATTGTACATATTGATGGGTGTACGTTAAACCTTTCTGTACCGGCGACGTCTTTTAAATTTTATTCTTGCTATATTTAGACCATTGTGTGCAGTTTAGGAAGGATCTGTGGTAGTAAAAGGGGTAATTTGAGATTGTTTGAAGCTTATTCATTACGGGACGCCCTATTTAAACTGAATAACATTGTCTAAATAATAGTCAGAATACAGTTAAAAGTACGGCGCCGGTACAGACAATGTTAAGAGAGAATGAAGCAAAGATAGATGGCTTTTGCGTGTGTGAATGTGTGCTCGTTACTTGGAAGATCTGAGTGTTGAGTTTACATTTCACTTCCTAGTGTCTTGTTTCTATAACCCTTCTGCTGTTATATTTCTCCCGCCCTTTCTCCCTCTGTCCCTAATAAAATATTCCCCTCGCACTTCTCCAACACGGTCTCTCTCCTCCCCTCCCACGGTCTCTTACCTTACCTCCCTCTCCCCTCCCACGGTCTCTTACCTTACCTCCCTCTCCCCTCCCACGGTCTCTTACCTTACCTCCCTCTCCCCTCCCACGGTCTCTTACCTTACCTCCCTCTCCCCTCCCACGGTAACTTTCCCCTTAATCTCCTTGCCATAATACCCTATTTTTCCACCATCATATATTGCATACCCTCACTCTCTCCACTTCCAACACTTTTTTTTTTTGCAGTATACATATCTATTTTGTTAACAACAAAGTCTGGTACAGGTTAATGTTGGGACGAGTGGGTTTATAAGGAGGGTTGTTGGCCGAGTCTCCGGGTAATTGGATGAGTTGAAATGCTAGAAGAAATATAATCATTCGTGTTTATAAGTGAGTGCACAAGAGTTTAAGAGGCACACAGTAAAGTGCTGCCGTACATTATTGCTGTTCGCCTCTGCCAGAAGCCTGTATTGTATGTTTTTATTTTGTGTTTATATATTTTCTTTTGTTAGCCTTTTCTCCCACCTTTCTGCCCCACTCTCCACCCCCCCCCCCCTCTCCCTTCACATCGCTCTCTGTAATCTTGTCTCGTTCACTCATCTTCTTTCCCTCTCTGCCGCTTCACTCGTCTGCACTATCATTATAGTAATATACAGTATATGAAATTGTGTGTGTGTGTGTGTGTACTCATGTTTGCAGTATACAGGACTGAGTTTTCGGCTCGTATTATCTCGCTTCCTAGATATCATCATCAGTGACAATTACCCATCTCTTTCCTCAAGGGAGGTGGTAACTGCCAGCTATGTCTCAGAAAACCTGCACCAACCTGAGCTAAGATTTGATCCTGGGTCTGCTAGGTAGCAGGTGGAAACGGTACCATTGAGCTAGCCGCGTGGCTCCTGTGTGTGTGTGCGCGCGCGCGTGTATGTGTGTGTGTACATACACAACTAGAATATTCATGGTCAATAATTTGTCATCGTAATTACTGTCTTAAGTGTGTGACTATCATATGACGACTGCTTATTGCCAGCGGTGTTTCTTAAGGGTACATCACACAGTCAGGAGTGCAAGCTAGTGGGAGTCTAACAGGAGTCACTAGGAGTCGCTAGAATCACTAAGTGACATCGATTTTCACCGCGAGCGAGTGGGAGTCTAACAGAAATCGTTAGGAGTTGCTAGAGTCACTAGGAGTCATCGATGTTCACCGCGAATAGGCCTGTGAGTCCGAATTGTCCCCTACTCCTAGTGACTCTAGCTCACACTCCTGACTGTGTGATGTACCCTTTACTCGTAGCAATTTGAGAACTTGATGACGTACCTTGCATACATGAATATCTGATGTCTGAGATTAGTATCTGTTGTAAGACATAGGTGGTGCAAATAGTATGAAGAGGTAGGTACCCTGTATACCCATGTATTAGTTTCATTGCGTAAATACTCTTCTTATGCGAAATTGTTAGGACTTCCATTTTAAGTATTCAAAAAATACAATAGTGTAACTATTTGAAAGTATTATATCCAATTTATTAATGTGTTACTAGATATATATAATTGGTCCACAGTAAGTGTTGTACTAAATGTATACATTATGTTTTACATAACATGGCTAATATTAGGTTTTTCTCACACATTGATTCATATTATTAACATACATTAACTTTGCCTGTGTTACTGGATATCAACCATTGGTCCACAGTAAGCATTGTACTAAATGTATACATTATTAGGGATCACATGGGGTACTAGAAAACATTATGATATAATTATTACCTGCATCTCTCCCCTCTTAAACCAGGCATTATACTTGATCAATTACCACGTTTATCATATATTATGCAACAACTATCCCTTCATTGTTGGATGAATCACGTCAT
The DNA here is from genome assembly GCA_032716605.1 of Paralithodes platypus. Lineage (NCBI taxonomy): Eukaryota > Metazoa > Arthropoda > Malacostraca > Decapoda > Lithodidae > Paralithodes > Paralithodes platypus. The sequence goes on along the minus strand of CM064578.1, from coordinate 11,543,325 downwards.
ATCAATGTATCACCAAATATTAGGTAATATATCTCTGTACTATATCAATTTGTCCATTAACGTCAATCATGATAACTTTTCATAATAATCTGTATAGCTCTCCCTTTGTGCTGTTCTGTCAGTGCAGCTTTATACACTGTTTGGGGCGATAATAGCTCTTCACTAATTATTCAATAAAAGCTGCAATGTTTACACCTCAATTTATGTGGTTCAATCACTTCTTGTTTATCTCTTTACAGCCTAACATAATATTAACAATATATTCATGAAGCTATTATCTAATATAATTAATATATCCATCATCAGATAGTTGCTAGTGTTGCAATGGTTGTTTTATGTCTGTGTGTCACTTATTTGTTACCGAGTCTTCAAAATATGAATAATGGATTTGGATGAAATATGATAAGTACACTAACATAGAACCCATATGCAACTGATAATATTTAGCTAACATTTTATGAAATATCGATTCCCTTTACATAATTAACCAAAACAAAATATATAAACAGCAACATCACTGAACTAACGCTGTGAATTTAACTTATATAATTATTTACCTTTAGGCGACATAAGGGGACTTAATAGTCACTGTATACATATTTGTTGACTGTGTAGTTACCCCACTTGTGTCCGTTTTCTATAGATGACATCGAGTGATGAAATAATCTCGTATCCTGTAAGATTTGTAGTTTAGTATACAAATACACATTTGAAAGCACAGCTATTTCTTATGTCAATATACGCCTACAGTATATATATGACCTATGTATCGTGTATAAATGGTTATGTTTAAAGTAGAAACGCCCTCCGCCAATCACCGCACTCCCTTTTGCTTACTTGCAAAGCCAGCTGATTTTGTTAGCTCACGGCTGCAACGTGCCAGGCCCCGCCCACCAGCCAATCAGCGGCCTCCATTATCGGTGCGCGAAGCTGGACTTCCTACTCCCCCAGACCCTAGATTTGACCCCTGACTCGCACTCCCAAACGAGCGACCTCTACCCAGGGGAACCGATCCGGACCGGAAAGGAATGCTTCCGGTAGAATACCGGGAGACAGAAAACCAGCCAAGAGTTACAATGCTGGAAGAGAGAGACAATTTTCTGTGAAACCTCACATAGAAGGGCGGTATAGTGAGGTCAATATCTTAGAGAGACAAACGCCTTGTGAAACTGTAGTCATAAATAGGAAAGCCGCGAACATGTTGATTGATACGGGGGCACACCGAAGTTGTCTCCTGGAGAATTTCGTAAGACAAAATCAGCGAGAAATGGGCCCATTAACCCTTAATTAGCGGCTCACCACATAAGTCGAGTTAAATAAAGCTGGACTATGTGGCGGCGCTCGACATAACTCGAGTGGCAATTTCAGCACGTTATTTTGCTGAGAGAGAGAGACAAGTGGTGGCAGGAGACTAGCGAGCGTATGACTGCTCCCGACCACCGCGGCGAACATACTGACACGAATCTCAGCTCCCTCCTCCCTCTCTCACTCGCTACATACTGAATTATATGGGGAAAGTACCGAATTACATGCTTTTTGCACTCGCGTTGCACGGTTATTGCAAGAAAACTAGCCATCATAAAAGGATCGTTATGGTGTCATTCGAAAGCTCTGTTTATGCCCTTTCAGGAATAGGTACTTGTTTTACGTTCTGGGTCTTATTTAGGCATGAAAATGATCACGTAAACAGCCCTATTTTGGCTAAAAACACCCCGCTGTGCGGTACATATAAATAAACCGCATAGGCCGCTCGTAAGGTGTTAAATCAAACCAGTATTCAGTTGTCAGGAGCCGGGGGTCAACCACTGACAATCCTAGGAAAAACTAACGCGACGGTAGTGCAGTGGAAGGGCATTACCTTCACCACCGATTTCTGTGTTTTATCGGAAAAAGCCAGTAGTGAGTCGATGGGTATCTGGGAATAGATCTCATGAGTCAGTTGGGAGTAACTATTCAGTGTGGGCCGAAAGACACAACGACTACTCTCCAACCTCAAAGAGTAGCTACCACAGGAAAATTATCTATTTCTCCTAGATTTTGGAAAATGATAGAGATTCCCCCAAACCCAGGCATGACTGCCGGGATTTTTTAACCCGATGCACAGAATGGGGTGAGAATATCTCCCACCTTCATTACTGCCGACCAGAGGAAACTAGTTTTAGCTAATTTTGGTGATGACACGATTAATTATCAAAAAGGGAAACTGTTAGGACAAGTCACACCCGCTCAACCCACTACTGTTGGAACTGACGGACCCGTGAACTTACCTGAGATCCCGAAGAAATTAACCTCAAGTCAAGCCAGTACCCTACATGAATTGCTCTAGACATACCGGGATGTGTTTGCTCAAAACGAAGGGGACCATGGATCGGCTCGAACCTGACACACCCATGAGACACACACGCATGGGCCTCCTATTAGACAACCCTACCGACGACAAAACCCTATTATGAGACAAAAAGAAAAGGAACAAGTTGAAGACATGATCAAACAGGGGATAGTAGTGGAATCATACAGTCCGTGGTCATCTCCGGTAGTCCTAGTAAAAAAAAAAAGATGGGTCTACTCGGTTCTGTGTAGATTATCGGAAATTAAACGATGTCACCATCAAAGACGCGCAGCCTCTACCTCGTATTGACGACTCGTTAGAATCCCTCAATGGGTCGACCTGGTTCTCTACCCTAGATCTCCAGAGTGGATACTGGCAAGTACCAGTTAGGTCCGAGGATCAAGAGAAAACCGCATTTGCCACGAGCGAAGGCAAACTCTACCAGTTTAATGTCTTGCCGTTTGGAGTTTGCAATGGCCCCGCCAGTTTCACTAGAGTCATGGACGAAGTATTGAGGGGATTAACCTGGAAAACTTGTTTGGCGTACTTAGATGATATCATAATCTTTTCCGCTAGTTGGAAAAAACATATTCACCGACTCCAAGAAGTGTTAGAAAGAATCAGGGTGGCAGGACTTAAACTGAAACCTTCCAAATGCCAATTAGGGGCCCGTGAGGTGGCATATCTAGGGCATGTGGTTTCCAGTAAAGTCATTCAACCGGACCCACATAAAGTGAGATCTATTGCCGAAATCTCACCTCCGTCCTCTGTCAAAGAGATTCGAGCGTTTCTGGGAATGGCCTCCTACTATCGAAGGTTCATACCTAACTTTTCTAAGATTACTCGCCCCATGACTCAGAGACTAGAAAAAGGGAGGAGATTTGACTGGGATCAGAGTTGTCAGGTAGCTTTTGATCACTTGAAGCAAAAATTAACCTCGAACCCCGTAGTTTGTCATCCGGATTTCACCAAGCCATTTCAACTATACACCGATGCTTCTGATGAAGGGCTCGGAGCCGTTCTGGCCCAGAAAGTGGACGGAAAGGAAAGCATAGTGGCCTGTGCTAGCCGAACACTGAATAAGGGCGAAAAGAATTATAGCGTTACGAAAAAGGAATGTCTAGCTCTAGTGTGGGCTGTACAATATTTTCGTCCGTACCTAGCCGGGGTCCACTTTGAAGTTATTACGGACCACCATAGCTTACAATGGCTCCGAAAAATGAAAACGGAAGACAGACTTTTTGTCAGGTGGAAGGGGATTTTGGAAGAGTGCTCGTTTGAAGTTAGACATAGACTCGGTAAATTACACACTAATGCCGATGACTTGTCTCGACTACCGGTAGCACCCGTTCAACCCACTGAACCCCACGGGGAAAAACATGACCCTAGACCTCGTAATAGAGTAAAGTTTTCGGAGGGAGCCTGGAGGAATTCTCAAGATCGGGTCGTACTTGATTATTCAGAGGCCAAACACATGATCCAAATCCTCCACGGACAAAAGGGAAGGGGGGCTCATTTGGGGCAGTCTAGGGTTCTCCAACAATTCAATGAAAGGTATTGAACCAAGAGGGCCGACCAGATTGTTAAAGAAGTAATTCAAAATTGTTTGGGATGCCAGAGGGGCAAAGATGGAAGGGAACCTAGACAGTTGCCCGGACATATTACCGCTGGTACACCCTGGGCCAAATTATCGGTGGATATTATGGGACCTCTGCCCAGACAGACAAACAAAAGGTACATCTTGACCTGTGTCGACGTTTTCTCTAAATACACGGTCGCTTGCAGTATCCCGAACATGAAAGCTGAAACAGTTGCCAAGGTTATACTGGAAAAGATAATTTTTGTGTATGGCACCCCTGGAGGTATTCTGAGTGACAGGGGAAAGGAATTCAATAATGAGATCTGGCAACACTTGGGAGAAACCTTGGGGTATCAGGTACAGCACACCTCCCCGTATTACCCTCAGGGAAATGTTGTCTGTGAAAGAAATCACAGGGTGTTAGCCAACTGCATCCGGGCTAGTCTGAGCTCACAACGGGAGAGAATCGCCCGGGGTTGGCCGGAGCTTTTGCCTGAAATTGTCTGGGGAATGAATACCACGGTCTGTAGGACTAAAGGGTATTCTCCCTATGAGATTATCGTTGGCAACATACTGAAATTGCCTCAAGAACGATTATTGCCCTACCCCCGTCCCTCCATGCAGTATTCCCAACCCGGAAAATACTGGAAGGAACAAGGGGAGCGACGACAGCAAGTGCATGATCATATCGTTCAGCAACAACCTAAGAAAGTCTCTCTAAATAATCCTTATCACCGGGGGAGTATATTTTGGTCAAGAGACATGACCCCACCCGAGCTGGTAAACTGGAGGAGAAATACGAGGGTCCTTTCAGGGTTGTCGAGACAAACGGGCCCTATCAAGTGTTATACTTACATTATGGAGATGTGTCCGTTACTCATATTCGTCATACCAAACGATATGAGGGTAATCTTCCCCCAGAAACGAGCGAGTGGAGTAGCGAGGAAGGGAGCGAAGAGGAAACGGAATCCAGGGTCGACAACCCTGATACTTCCTCGGCTCGACCCAACGTTAGAGGTCCTACTCCGATTCGAGACTACCTAGAAGATTCTCCACTTTGGTGGTCACTTAGTCAAAAGAATCGAGAGGGTCTTCATCAGGTTGAGTCAGAAGGAGAACTAGGAAGCGAAGAGATCGTATCTAGTGATGACGATTTTTATGAGCTTACTGAGGAGGGAAAGTCTATGGTCCCAGACAGCGAAGTTTCAGTTTCCCCGACAGATTTAAACAGGACTTTAAGTAGTGAGGAAGAGTGTCCTCGAGACGAGATAGAACTGCGAGGAGTATCTTTTGACGGTAACCGGATAAACGGTTCTCCTACAGCTAAAGTGAAAGAATCCAAAGAAACTCCTTTGCTTAACGTTCCGGAGATGACTCCCGCGAGGGCAACCAAGTTTACGGGCCCCACCGAAACTCTCACTCGTAGTGGTAGGATTAGCCGCCCACAAATCAAGTACCCGGACAAGGCTATAAATAGGACCCCCGGGGCACGTGCCTGTCAGTTGGAAGGCACCATGCCTCTACCCTTTGACCCTCAGTACCGACTCCGTCGACTGGTAGCAATAGTCGACAGGCAAGGGCAAAGAATTAATACCACTCGAGCTCTCAAGCAGTTTCTCCACCAGCCAGGGGAGGTTTTAATAGCCTAACCTATTGTGGGAAATCAGAATCCTGCACTCCAGTTACATAAATGTCTCTGTGAGCATAGTGGACTGGTGGAGTGGCAGCCGGAGGGCATAAATTTTAGGGGAACAGTATTGCGGCGATCAGGAGCTCGCCTAAATTCAGTAGGGGGTGATAAAGTAGAAACGCCCTCCGCCAATCACCGCGCTCCCTTTTGCTTACTTGCAAAGCCAGCTGATTTTGTTAGCTCACGGCTGCAACGTGCCAGGCCCCGCCCACCAGCCAATCAGCGGCCTCCATTATCGGAGCGCGAAGCTGGACTTCCTACTCACCCTCAGAAGTCACTCTCTTTCTTTGCTCGAAGAACTCCTTCTGATTATCCTTTGAGTAATGCCTCGGTGCCAGCCCTGTACTCCCATAATTACAAGTTGTCTGGTTTATCAGGGTTAATGTTTAAACTAATACTTATATACGGTTAATAGTAATAGCTAGTTATTAATAAAATATATTTACCCCGTTCTTATGGTACTGTGGGTGTTTTGAGTCACCAATTATCAAAACTCGTGGACAATATTACTGGGCGGAGGTTGATCCAGGGAGATATTCAAATGTCCCAGGTATCTGTTGGTAACGGGGAAATAAGTTACAATATCACAGGGAAGCTGCCATAGGGGAGGTGTGGCAGAGTGGTCTTGCCACTGGACTGGTAATCCAATGGAGCCGGGTTCGAATCCCAATATGTAAATGGGAAGATATTATTGGCATGGAATATGTGCTGTACCTAGTTGCAGTGCATTACCACAGCACACCGAAATGCCAACAATATACCCTCATTGTTCCCTGATTAAATAGCATTATATAAATATTCCCATATTCAAAATATGTTACAGGGAGGCAATACCTAGTGAGTTAATTGCTCAATAGGCAGCATTCTGAGAGTGAGGGTCCGAGTGTGGGGAATGAGATGGTTAAACGCAGAGGCGGAGCGGCTTCAGAGATGGAGTTGCTTCGAGCCGGGATGCTTTGCATGTCTCACTCCCTAGACTGGAACAAGACCTCACGGGCTTCACCGTGTTCAGCGGTGTAGTGTAAAAGGCTCTCAGCCTATGCCCAAGAGGGAGTAGTTGGAATATAGAAAAAAACAAAAACAAGTCTGTCTGTCTCTGCAATTGGTACTCGACTCTCTCTCTCTCTCACTCACTCTCTCTCTCTCTCTCTCTCATGCAGCCTTTTTTTTCTTTTGTTTTGCTTTTCCTTATTTACTCACGAACTTGGTTCCGATAATAATATGTCAGTTTGTTATACTAGAAACTGTTATTGAAGTATAATGGTGCCTGGAGTTTATTAACAGTTTGTTTACTATATTTACGTGCTGTTTGGCAGTTTGTTGTTCCTCTTTTCATTATTTTCAGTGTGACGCCTGCAGCTTAGCAGAACGCCACGTGGGCTCAGCCGCTCGCTTGGCCACTCGCTAACACTCGCCAGGGCAATTAATTTGGCTACAGTCTATCTACAATGTTGTACTTTCTTTCTTGTGAATCGTCATGTCACAGGCAGTATAGATGTTGTCTTTATTTTCGTCTGTGACAAGGCATTATATTTTATATCATCAGTTATAAGTTAAATGTATAACACTGAATGATACAGCTAGAGAGTGTAAGTGAGTAAGTGCAGGAGGCAGAGGGCAGTGCGCGTAGTGTTACGTGTTGTCTCGGTGACGTCATGCCACGGCTGGGCCCTCTGAGTGGCTGGCCGCCTTGCCGCCCTCCTTCCGCGGCAGGAAGTGGATCCCCCGCACTCCCTGCTGCCTTTGTGCCTTCCTTGCTCAGAGCTTGCCTGACCAGCATACCCTTCACACCTCCCTTGCCACCTGTCCCCGACTTCTACCTATAGAACACTTTCTCTCTCTCTCACCTTCGTACCTCTCATTCTTCCTATCTATTTAACATCATAACTCCCCTTTGGTTCTGCACGATTTCATATATCGGCCATCGTATTATATGCTGAAACTCTCAGATATTCCATGTTTAGTTAGACATTTTGGAAGGGTTAACATTTTGTCTGTAGAGGTTCGACACACTCGCGGTGTCTCCCTACCTATTTCTTGGTTGTCTGCTGGGCTATTTAATGCTAGACTCGGGTAAGGCTATTGATGTTGTGATTTCCCATGTGTACCAGGTTTTGTTGAACTTGTACAATCGCAACGGATACGTGGGGAGCCTAGGTTGTCTTTCTGACTGTGTACCTTGTGAGTTTAGCACTGTGTTGCGAGTGAGGGCTTTTGCCTCTGCCACCAAACACTGTGCTAACTCGTTTTGCTTTGACTTTGAGAGGGTCGCCAGGAGAGAACCAGATACTAGCGATCTGGATCTCTCAAGAGAGCATCCTGTCATTTAACGTAATTTGGCCGTACAGTCTTAAGGACCTCGCTAGGCTACGAGCCGCTTGCTCAGCCATTGTTTCCTAGCCTACAACATCCCAGCTAGACTTTATTCGCCTAGCAGACACCCGATTAGGATTATAAACTCTTATGTTATGTATGCAGCATTTTTATTCACGTTGATTGTAAGCCTTGGTTGTTGTTGAGTTGCACAACCCGAGCAGGCTTTTGCGTTGACTGAGGAAGTACTTCTTTTGTTGTTGGAGATAATACTATTGCGCATTTATTATTATTCCCGTGCCAGTTAACACTGTATGTCCATACACTTGTCATATCTTGTTCCTGCTTTATATAACAGTTCAAAATCCGATTCGATCATCTTAAGCAGCATCAGACTTTCTTCAGAAGATTCCTGTTCGATGCTTTAGGACTTTCATTCACTTTCTTTAATATAGGAGTGATAGTTTATTATTGTTTAGAGTAACGTTAATTATTACCTTCTTCTTGTTTGCATTAAATCATTCCAGTGATTTAATTAAGCTCTCTATCTTTTTCCTTGTATACATTATTCACGTAATTATATGTTGTTGTGATCAGGCTGTATCAGAGATCATCAGCCTGTAGTAGTAGTGCATTTATACCGAGTTATAGGATACCCCGCTATCGCAGATTTAACTCTGGAGGGTATAGGTGTTTTTTGTGTGCCGGCATTATAAGTTCGAGGGTTGGATCTAGTGTTACCGTTGTGGCTGTGTGCCTTTCTAGTCCAATGATTAAGAGCCCTTGTTTTATACGAGTCCCGGTCGTAACAAATGGCGACCTTGCTTAGGATTTTGTGAACTTGGAGAAATATTGCAGGAGTGTTGTGGTAATTTGTTTTTTTGTTTAAAGGAATATAGTGGACACAGATTTTTTTTTTGGCAAGTAGTATAACACTTAAGAGTCTTCAAGCATTTTTGAGTGAATAGTGCTGCATGAGAGTTTAGGTACTTCCTTTTTTTTTTATAAACGTTAAGTATTTTCGGTGGACAATATATCGGACGACAGATCAGTGTACAGTGAGGACACAGTACGGGAAACAGACTCTGAGGTGCAGCAGCGGGGTTTGTCCGAAGGCATTAGAGTTATAACTAGTGAGGAGGATGCAAGAAAGTTTCTGGAGATGCCTATTACTGTTGACCGGGTGTCGGGGATTGATCGGTATGGTCTCCAGTGTTTGGCCACGGTCATGGGTCATGTGGGCACTAGCAGCATGACGAGAGGTGACCTGGTGGCCTACGTGCTCGGCGGGGTGCGTGGGGCTTCGGGTTGAGCGGGAGCTGGGGCACCTTCGGCCCAGCCCCCATTCCACTCGACTCCTGCCATGGCGCCCCCTCGGGCTCCGGAGCCGGGTACGTTCCCGCAGGCCGATAGTCACTGGCAGCGTGGTTTGTCACAGGGTGGGTCTCCAATTGTTGCATCTCCTCCTCCTCAAGGTTTGACTGCAGATATACTCTTCCAGCTTGAGATGGCTAAAATGCAGGCTGAGCAACGAAGGCATGAGGCTGAGCTTGAGCAACGAAAGCATGAATTTGAGATTGAGATGGCTAGGATTCAGGCTGAGGAGAGAAAGGCCAGACATGAAGCTGAGCTTCAGGCTGAGTCTACGAAGTACTGTGCAGACATAGATCTTGAGAAGTCTAGGGTGGAGTCGACAGGGCAGCGTCTCGGTTCTCCCTACTGCCCCCAACCACTCACGGGGCCTCGTTCACCTGCTTCTCACCTGTAACTGGTCGACGTGTTTCCTGCCTTCTTACTGGTCCCGGCAGCTGCTTCCTACCTCCTGATTGGTTAGCTAGGTCCAGGGAACGATATATAAGACGGGGATTTGATAATTCAAACTAGTACATTTCTAGCTGGGGAACACGAGCAGTGTGGTGGGGAGACGAGACAGACTTCAAAGGCTTGTATATTATTATGTGTTAAGTTGCGTCTGGGAGCGACCTCTTACACGTTAGTTAGGGATTATTTGTGACTATTAATTAACCAGAGGTATATCGAAAACATACACTCATTTGCTTTAAGATTTTGTGATTGGAGAAATAATTTTACTTTACTGTTTAATTTACTTGGAGAAATCATATATGTTTAATTTACATGGAGAAATCATATATGTTTAATTTACTTGGAGAAATCATATATGTTTAATTTAATTGGAGAGATATATATTTTGAATTACTGTTAAATTTTGGTGATTAGAATTAATGTTTGATTCAGAGATGATTTGTGAGTGAATATTCTACTTTACATAATTATTAATGATTAACTAACTGGATGTAAAGCTATTGTCATTCATAATTAAGGATTAAGCCTTGTATAAGTTAAATGCTTACCTGACTATTATTCTTTAATTTGTACTTTAGTGATATCAGAACGTATGCAAAACGATCCTGAAACTCTATCATAACTTTCATTGCTTATTATTTTGATTAATTGTAAAATACCTTATTTACGTTTATAAATATAATTCCATTTTATATGTGACTTTATAATATTTCCTTACCATTTTTTTTTAGTCAAATGTCTTTCAGTAATAAGAATAAATAAGATAAATTACTAAAGGAGAATAATAATAATAAACTAAGAATAACGAGATAACATAGAAAGAGTAAAACCTTCTTTAGAGGGTTAACAAACTTAAATTAATTATATATAAAAGATCTTAATACTTTGCAGACAATCAAGATTAATTGAGATATTCTAGTGTCTTAAAACTTTGCTTGCATACGAACTTTTGTATTCGTTATAAATTGCCTATTTCATATTAAACTTTAAATGTAACTTTAACTAGTTTACTGATTAAATATAATTGAAGTGTATCAGAGTATAAAGGATAATTGTCCCAACAACTGAGGGAAAGCAAGTGACAACAGAACTAACTTTAAAATTTTACATTCTTTTGGCCTTCAGCTGTTTTGCTACACTTACACCTTAACTGTTCTATCTTCATTTTTTAGTTAACCACTTCTAAATCAAGATACATAACAGATTAACTGGCGACCTCGCCAGGATTCGTTTTGTATAAGTTTCACTAAGTTTATATCATATCATAATCATGCCTGAAATTATTAATAAGGAAGATGTTAAGAATTTCTTAGATTCGTCACCCGTTGCTGATGACATCGATCACTTGTCCAAGGCAGAGTTAATAGTACTAGCCTCGTATCTTGAGCTAACGGTCTCGGACATGTCAAAACCTGAAATAGCCCAGATCATAAAGTCAGAGTTATTTGGGATTCACAAGGGCGGTGAGCATAACGGAGACGAGGGCGGTGAGCATGGCGGAGCCGAGGGCGGTGAGCCAAATGGAGCGGCTGGTGGAGGACTCGGTAATGGGATACAGATGCGGTTTGGTGATTATTTACCAGAGGGATTTACCCCTGAGCAATATCTTGATTTAGCTAGGTTAAATGCTGCCCAGGCAGAGACTCAGCTGCAGGCACAACAAACTCAGCTAGATCATGAATATCGCATGGCCCAATTAACTGCTCAAACCGAGGCCAAAAACCATGTGCTTGCTACCCCTCCGGGATTAACCATGACTAGTGTAATTCCCCCGTTCACCGAAGACAATGTTCAAGACTTTTTTGTGTTGTTCGAGGAGGTTGCTACAGGTATGGGGTGGACAAGGGATCGATGGCCATTTATGTTGCAAACTGTGTTGACAGGACAAGGTCGGGAAACTTACATATCAGTAGTCTGCGGTTCGACAAGACTATGACCGTCTCAAAGCAGCCATTCTGAAAATCTACAAACTGCTGCCTGAAGCATATAGACAGACTTTCCGAAAGACTCATAAAAAATTTGAGGAAACTCATACGGTGTTTGCCAGGACCATGAACAAAGCTTTAAATAACTGGCTAACAAGTAAGAATGTCACTGAGTATAAGGGTCTGAAAGAGTTAATCTTGCTTGAGAACTTCCTATGAAAGGTAGATTCACCAATAGCCTATCATTTGAGAGGGAAAAAGGTAGAAACTCTTGCCGAAGCTGCAGACATGGCTGATACTTATGTACTAAATAACAAATTTTGTGGGAAAAAGCCCTATGATAATATTAATTTCTCCAATCACAAATCTGATAAATCTAGTCACTCGCAAAAGCCTGTAACGTCTCCCCACGTGAGCCAAACTAAAAATGCTCCCCCAACTAAGAATGTGACTCCTGGTAATGGTAACAGAGGTGGGGCCCAAACTAATGATAATAATGCTTACAAGGGGAATGTATCTCCGAAAGTGTGGACCTATTGTGGCAAGAGAGGCCATTTAGCTTATCAGTGTTGGGCTAAGGAGAGAGCCGAGAGATCTGGGCCGACAGTAGCCGCCGTAACTGCCTCCCCATATAACCAAAACCACTCAAATGTGCCTTTGATGCAGGACTCCCGACAGGAGTACCTAGCTACTAACTTAAATCAGACAGGAAATGGTGTAGTAGCGTGTGTGGTACAACCCGCAAGGGTTAAGCCTGTCTTAGTGTCTCCATCAGTTCAGGATAGCTACCGTCCCTTTATTTCATCTGGATGTGTGAAAATAAATGGTTGTGTACATGAGGTAAAAATCTTAAGAGATACTGGTTCTACTAGCACGCTCATGGTGAATCCTTATTCTGAATGCCCAACTGGCGAATCAGTAATAATGAGAGGTGCTGGAGGTCAGTTTTCTGCTAACTTGGTGAATGGTGAGATTGAGTGTGATTTGCTGAAGGGTGAAGCCTGTATAGCTTTGTGTAGGCCTCAGGACATCCCTGTGCCTGGGGTAACGCTCCTTTTGGGGAATGATGTGGCTGGTGAAGAGGGTCCGACCAGACCCCATTTTGTCACTTTTCCCTGTTGACGAGTCACTAACCGGTGAGCTCGAGAAGGAGATGCCAAAGGTTTTCCCAGTGTGTGCTGTCACTCGATCTATGGCCCAAGTAGCAGTTCCTCCAGATATAATTGTACCACCTGTGAAGGTAGATAGAAGGGATGTAAGAGTAGTGAATGATGCTCTAACTGTGCCTGAAGCGGAGCCTGAAGTAGATCTGTCCGACACCTTTATGGCTAACCTTGAGCCGAATGATCATGAAACCCCTCCTAATTGTCCTAGTGGCCTGGTAGAGTTGCAGCGAGATGACAATGAGTGTAAGGAGTTAGCTGCCAGTGCCATGAGTGAAGAGGAGAGTGAAAAGGAGAAGGGTGAATGCTTCTATATGAAGAAAGGAGTTTTGTGGCGTAGGTGGAGACCGCTACATAGACCTATTGATGACGGGGCATGGGACGTACATCAGGTAGTTGTTCCTAAACCTTGCCGTAGAGATATACTAGAAATGGCCCATAGTATACCCTTAGCAGGGCACCTAGGTGTGAGGAAAACCTTAGATCGCATTAGAGCCCACTTTCACTGGCCAGGAATGCGTGCAGATGTAGTGGAGTTCTGTAGAGTGTGTCACACCAGCCAGATGACTGGTAAACCTAATCAAAAGGTGCCTGCACACCCTCTGGTGCCCTTACCAGTGTTCGAGAACCCTTTCACTCGGGTGGTAGTGGATATCGTTGGCCCCTTGCCAAAGACATCCCAGGGACATATATATTTGTTAACTATAATGGACATGGCAACTCAATACCCAGAAGCTATACCTTTAAGAAATACTTCAGCTCAAACAGTTATTAAGGAACTGCTCAAATTCTTCACCAGAATGGGTTTCCCCCATGAGGTGCAGAGTGATCAAGGTACTAATTTTACTTCCAATATATTTCAGCAGTCTCTGAAGGAATTGGGTATCGAGCATGTGAAGTCCAGCTCCTACCACCCAGAGAATCAAGGGGTCCTCGAACGTTACCATCAAATACTTAAGTCTATGTTAAGAAAATATTGTGAGGAAACTGGAGGTGATTGGGACAAGGGGGTACCTTTTCTGTTGTTTGCCACCCGTGAGGTTCCAACTGAATCTCTGTTTTTTTCACCTAATGAACTAGTTTTCGGTCACCAGGTATGTGGTCCTTTGCAGCTATTACAGGACAGCCTAGTTGGTCAGGAAGGGAACCAAAATCTCCTCAGGTATGTGTCCGAGTTCAAAACCCGGCTAAGATCTTCGTGCGAGTTTGCAGCACAAAATCTAAGAGTAGCTAAAGATACCATGAAAGTATGGTACGATAAAAAAAAACGTGTTAGAGAGTTTCAGCCCAGTGATGAGGTCTTGGTTCTCATTCCCCTTTTCGGCCAACCTTTATCAGCAAAATTTAGAGGACCATATAAAGTACTGAAAAGGGTGAGTGTTACTGACTACTTAGTGGCTACCCCAGACAGGAGGAAGCCTAAGCAAGTATTTCACATAAATATGTTAAAACCCTATCATAGGTCCCCTGATTCCTCTCTTCCAGATTCTCCTACTGTGGCAGTAATAAGGACCTGTGGAAAATCCTGGTGCGGGTGATGTTTGTAGTCCTTACCCACAGATCCCGCAGCAGACTGTCCCAGATCCTGAAGGTATCGATTTTGACTTGTCTTGTGGTCTAATCAACTTTAAATATAATTCAGTAGCCTGGGGGGAATTACCAACTAAATTATGTCATCTTCCCTCAGAGAAAGCTAAAGAACTAATCAATGTTTTATCACAGTCTCCCAGTGTGTTCCGTGATACTCCAGGGCTCACCTCGTTGGCCGTGCATGACATAGATGTCGGGGATGCAGCACCCATCAAATTATCCCCATACCGTGTCTCACCACAGCGCAGGAGTATTCTGCAAGTTGAATTAGATTTCATGTTGTCCAATGCCATAATCACTAGAGCCTTAAGCCAGTGGAGTAGTCCGGTCACACTTGTGCCTAAGCCAGATGGGAGTTATAGATTTTGTATGGACTACAGACAAGTCAATGCCGTAACAAAGAATGATACTTATCCACTGCCACGGATTGATGATTGTATTGACCAGATTGGCACTGCCAGTTTTATAAGTAAAATTTACCTTATGAAAGGATATTGGCAAGTACCTCTAACACCCAGAGCAAGGGAGATTTCATGTTTTGTGGTAAACAATCAAGCCTTCTGCTGTGAAGTAATGCCTTATGGCCTGAAAAATGCTCCAGCTACCTTTCAGCGCCTCATGAATCAGGTGACTGAAGGGGTATCTGGGTGTGTGGTGTACATTGACGATATCCTTCTTTTTTCCCATACATGGGGAGAACATCTCAAACAAATCAGACTGCTTTTTGCTAACCTTGCTGAAGCAAATCTTGTAGTGAACTTAAAAAAGTGCACTTTCATTAAGAGTAGTGTCCAATATCTTGGATATATAGTAGGACAGGGTCAGGTTGCACCTCCTCATGCTAAAGTAGAGTCAATTTCTAATTTCCCAACACCTACCAATAAGAAAGAAATCCAAAGATACTTAGGGATGATTGGATACTACAGGAGGTTTATTTTAAATTTTTCAAGGTTAACGGCACCTTTAACAGATCTTCTCCGAAAGGATGTGAAGTTTGAGTGGTCCTCCGATTGTGAGGAGGCTTTCAGTGCTACTAAATACATTCTCTCTAACTATCCTGTTCTCCGTGCCCCTGATTTCACCAGATCTTTCTCCCTAGCTGTTGATGCAAGTAATACTGGGATCGGAGCAGTGTTACTCCAGGAGGATGACTGTAATGTATTGCATCCTGTTTGCTATTTTAGTAAAAAGTTAAATTTTGCTCAACGTAATTACTCTGTCATAGAAAAGGAGCTGTTAGCATTGATTTTGTCCCTCCAATACTTTGGTGTTTATGTTCAATCTGCCCTTGTTTCCATTACTGTATATACTGACCATCACCCATTAAAGTTTTTGCACAAGTTCCAAAACAAGAATCAGAGACTGACACGGTGGAGCTTGTTGCTGCAGGAGTACGCCTTGGATGTCAAACACATCAAGGGGGTCCAGAATGTGTTGGCAGATTGTCTGTCAAGAGTCTGAAAATGTGTCCTATACTTTCCTCCTATTGAACTCTTTTCTAGCGGTGGAGGTGTAACATCCGTACCGACCAGATGTCATGTGGCCAGACCAACCTGTTGAACGTGACTTTACAATTACCTCGTGGCAACAACTCACCTTGCTTACGAGAGAGAGATAGAGAGAGAGAGAGAGAGAGAGAGAGAAACCAGCCAAGTTTGTGTGGACGTGGAGGGGCAAACTACCGGACGAGACGGAACCAGCCCCCTTCTCCCTACTGCCCCCAACCACTCACGGGGCCTCGTTAACCAGCTTCTCACCTGTAACTGGTCGACGTGTTTCCTGCCTTCTTACTGGTCCCGGCACCTGCTTCCTACCTCCTGATTGGTTAGCTAGGTCCAGGGAACAATATACAAGACGGGGATTTGATAATTCAAACTAGTACATTTCTAGCTGGGGAACACGAGCAGTGTGGTGGGGAGACGAGACAGACTTCAAAGGCTTGTATATTATTATGTGTTAAGTTGCGTCCGGGAGTGCCCTCTTACACGTTAGTTAGGGATTATTTGTGACTATTAATTAACCAGAGGTATGTCGAAAACATACACTCATTTGCTTTAAGATTTTGTGATTGGAGAAATAATTTTACTTTACTGTTTAATTTACTTGGAGAAATCATATATGTTTAATTTACTTGGAGAAATCATATATGTTTAATTTACTTGGAGAAATCATATATGTTTAATTTAATTGGAGAGATATATATTTTGAATTACTGTTAAATTTTGGTGATTAGAATTAATGTTTGATTCAGAGATGATTTGTGAGTGAATATTCTACTTTACATATTAACGATTAACTAACTGGATGTAAAGCTATTGTCATTCATAATTAAGGATTAAGCCTTGTATAAGTTAAATGCTTACCTGACTATTATTCTTTAATTTGTATTTTAGTGAAATCAGAACGTATGCAAAACGATCCTGAAACTCTATCATAACTTTCATTGCTTATTATTTTGATTAATTGTAAAATACCTTATTTACGTTTATAAATATAATTCCCGTTTATATGTGACTTTATAATATTTCCTTACCATTTTTATTTAGTCAAATGTCTTTCAGTAATAAGAATAAATAAGATAAATTACTAAAGGAGAATAATAATAATAAACTAAGAATAACGAGATAACATAGAAAGAGTAAAACCTTCTTTAGAGGGTTAACAAACTTAAATTAATTATATATAAAAGATCTTAATACTTTGCTGATAATCAAGATTAATTGAGATATTCTAGTGTCTTAAAACTTTGCTTGCATACGAACTTTTGTATTCGTTATAAATAGCCTATTTCATATTAAACTTTAAATGTAACTTTAACTAGTTTACTGATTAAATATAATTTAAGTGTATCAGAGTATAAAGGATAACTGTCCCAACAACTGAGGGAAAGCAAGTGACAACAGAACTAACTTTTAAATTTTACGTTCTTTTGGCCTTCAGCTGTTTTGCTACACTTACACCTTAACTGTTCTATCTTCATTTATTTAGTTAACCACTTCTAAATCAAGATACGTAACAATATACAAACATTTGTCTTAGATTAACGTAGGAAAAGGTTAAGTTATATCAAGAGGAACCTTTGTCTTGATTGTGGAAGTATGAACAACATTATCCCTCTGTGTTTTTGTTAATGTTGTCCACAACGTTTTAGCATTATAACTTATCATTATATAATATTACATAACGGTATTGATATCCCTTTCATTCTCGTATATCTCAGTTTCCTTATGCACACACACACACACACACACGCATAACTATATAATTATATATATACTGTGACGCACCCCAGTGCTGGGCAACGCAACCTGATTGTACTCCTTGGTACTCCACTGTACCGCCCGTGATCTGGCTACCGTCAGCCGCTATGTATATTGAGTGTGACAACTTATAACTATGTTCTTTGTATCTCTGCAAAGGTCTCGTCATGTGCTAATCAGTGGTGGGTTTTGTTTTAAGCCATGTCGAGACCTTCCATTTAATATGTAGTATCAATAGAGAAGTTGATAGATAGGATAATGGGAATTCAGAGAGAGAGAGTGAGTTGGGCTTCAGAGCGAGAGGGTAGCAACACGCCGCGCTGCCGGCCGGGTGGTTGCCAGACGTATGGACTGGTTGGCAGCCTTGCCCTTATAGCTAGGCGCGATAGGGTTGGTAGTCCATTGTTGCCTGCCTGGGCTGGGCCCATGTTGTCGTACAGCACACTGCCTGGAGGTTGGCTGTGTGTTCCTGGACTAGGTTGCCTAGAACCTTTGAGATTCTAACATCTCTTGCTCTCTCTCCCCACTTCTCACGGTTGCACTCTTTCTCTCTGACGACATTACTCTCATTTCATTCTTCGCTCTATTTAAATGCATAACCTTCCCTTGAGGTCCTAAAGGAGTTTCAGCACTCACCTCTCGTATTACTCTTAGGACAAGCATATATTTACATGTATTAGATTTAAGGGGTTAATGTGAACAGCGATCTTCTTGATGAGGATAGTTGGTGAACGTTCTACATGTTCACGAGTTATATGCCCTGCTCATCATCCCATTTGTGACTAGACTGGTGCCATGTGTAAGAGCCCGACCATGCCCAGTTGTCTGTAGAGGGACGAGGACTTAGCCTTGATTTGCATACCGAGCCAGGAGCGAGTGTAGCACCCGAGACTACAGCTCGCTCGTAGTGCCGGTATAGTAGAGTAACGTAATTTATCTGTCCTTGTGTTCTCTACAGTCTTCTCCTGGGTTCTCGCTTTCGGTGCTGGGACTCGTTGTTCCTGTGACTTGGCCTGCTAGCTAGAACACATGGGGATGATGAGTGGGATATATCTTTATTTTACTATGCATTGCAGCTCTCTTTAAGTATATATCTATAACACTTTACAATACACATTACTCACACACAAGACAACACTATTAATACTTTCATGTATCAATTAACTGCACTGTCGTTTTGCTGCTGTGTCCGGAGTTCTGTTGCGTAGGGCGCATACGGACTCGGAGGGGAGACAGAGTGAGAGAAGCGAAGTAGCCTATGCGGTAGTAGGCTACCGGCGCAGTACTGTTGCCTGCAACCTTTTAGTTATTCCAAGTATAGATTCATTATTATAATAAGTGACTACTGTTTATGTTCCTCCCATGTGTATTATTAGGTATCTACTGGATCATGAACATCTTGTATGCTACATGCTAGTGCATGTTAGTAGGGGACAGTTAGTGTAGTGCACGCGCTTTCAAGTAGGCGTGTACATTTGTCATTTAGCATTTCACTGTCATACCTTTAGCCTGCTTCTATTCTACATTATTAGAGGCTTAATATTAACGTAGTTTCTTGAGTATTGCATTTCTTTAGTAATAACGTAACCTATAAATGTCTGAGGGAGTTTAGCCTCATAGCCTACCCCTGTTGTACACTTTCGCCGAGTTAAGGTACCTCGTTACCGTAGACGATAACTCTGTAGGGCGTTGGTGCTTTTGTTGTCTGGAGCATATAGTATTTGGGACTGGAATCGAGCGTGTCGTTGTCACTTAAGCCATTTCTGTCCTACGATCAAGAATCCCGAATATGTATTGCCGATCCAGCCGTAACAAAATGGCGACCTTGCCAGGATCCTATCACATGTTTTTTGGAGAACTATTCTATGCTACCTAGTAGAGCTGGCTAGAATTTTCTTGCATATTGGAGGAATTTTTATTGTGTCATTATTGTATTGGTGGACTTGCAGATTGTTTCGTTAGGTGTCTAGAGTAGAGTCATTCAAGCATCTTTAACATTTTGTGAGTCGAGACTGCAATTAGTAATAAGCACTTTTTTTTGTTTATGAACAGCAATTGTATAACCAGCACTATGTCTAATGACTCATCATTTACGGGGGAGGATAACACGGTACAGCCTAGTGACCAGCAAGTACAGCAGATATTTAGGGAGGGGAGTGTTATAAGTGGAGAGAGGGATGCCCAGGCATTTTTGCAGACACCTTTGACCGAACAGCGCCTGCAGGCTATTGATTGTTACGGTCTTCGCTGTTTAGCCACGGTTTTGGGGCGGGACTGTCCTGACAGTTGGCCCAAGAAGAATTTGGTGGCATGTTTTGTTGGGTGATGGCGATGGGGCGGTGGGTGGAGTGGGGTCTTGGGGGGTTCCCTCCAAGCCTCCATTCCACTCTACCCCTGAGCTGGGCCCTCAGCCAGCGAGTCTTAGCACGATGCAGCAGGAGGGTTCTCAATGGCAAGCTGGCTTACCCGTAAACACGTCTCGGTGTGGATCCCCCATTTTGTGCTCTCCCCCCCCAGGCCTGTCTCCTGAGATGTTATTTCAGCTAGAACTAGCTAAGTTTAAGCTGCAGGAGACTCAGATACAACAGGCTAGTATAGAACGCATAGAGGTTGCTAGAATCCAAGCCAATCAGGATGCAACCAGGTACCAGGCTGAAATGGATGTCGAGAAGTCTAGAGTAGAGACCACGGGGCGTCATCTCGGTGGTGGGCACCGGGTTACAGACTCACTTTCGCATTTAATTAAGTTAGTACCCGCATTTGATGAGACAGCAGTGACTGAGTTTTTTGCTCGTTTCGAAAAGAAGTGTCGTGAGTATGACTGGCCGGAGGTTAAATGGGCAGCATTAGTTTCATCACGTCTAGTGGGTAAGGGGTTGAAAGCCTACGATGCACTGTCACTGGACGAGAGTGTCGTGTATGGACTGGTGAAGGAGGCTGTGCTCCGGGCCTACGAACTGCAACCCGAAACTTATAGATTGAAGTTCCGTGGCGTGAATAAGAAGAGCGACGTCAGTTTTATGGAGCACGCACGGGACTTAACAGATGAATGTAATAACTGGTTTCGGTCCGAGCACGCAGAGTCGGCTGAGGAAATTAAGCAACTTTTCTATCTGGAACAGTTTTACAAATGTACTGGAACCGATCTAACGCTGAACATTAAGGAAAAATGTCCCAAGACAGTAGAGGAGGCTGCCAAGATGGCAGACCTCAGATTATCATTGATTCGTGGGTGCGGTGCCGCTCAGAGGGCTGAGTCAGGGCAGAAGGGGCGCTATACCCCACCCACCAGAGTTTTCGATAATAACAAATCCTATGACACTCATAACCACACTAAAAGCATTGCACCTAATAACACCTACAAACACAAGCCTCTCCCGTTTACTAAAGGTCAGGCCCCTTCTTCGCCCGCACAAGGGAAGAAGCCCATTGGGGATGTGAAATGTTACAAATGTCAGAAGCTAGGCCATTATTCACGTGAGTGCCCTAGTAACACTCCCGCTAAGCCGGTGTCATTGGTTCACAGTATCGGTGTGTCTCTGAAGGCTGCAGCAACTGCCCGGGGTAGGTTGTCAGCAGCTGAGGCACACGCGGTAAAGAAGCGTACGGAAGGCTCGACACCTGTCCGGGACACTTTCTGTAGCCATCGGGGACACGGGTTTGTGAGCTGGGGGAGTGAACTACGGAGGGTTGACTTGTTGAGGGATACGGGGGCTTCGCAAACTTTGTTGAGGAACTTCACAGGGAAACCGATAAATGCGGCCAGAGTTGTTGTGGTGCAGGGTATAAATGCTACGAGGTCATACCCACTTGTGAGGTTGGAGTTGAGAGTGGGAGAGGTGTGCAGGGAGCTGGATGTAGGGATCGTTGAGTGTTTGCCAGTTGAGGGCGTCGACCTTCTTCTCGGCAACGACTTTGCGGTGCCCACTTCCGGGACTCCACCCTTAGTCGTTGCCGAGAGGGCGGCCGACGTGGATGGTGAGAATCGGGAATGGGTTGGGAGGTGCCAACAGGATGAGATGGCCTGTGTGGTAACCCGATCTCGCTCTGCGGCTCCTGCACAGCCTAGCACTCAACCTCGGGGACAGTGGAGGAAGGATCAGGAGAAGGTTGCTAAGGGCAGGAAAAGGGACATTGATTCTGCTGCACTTCTCGGTGATTCGGTACTTGGACCTATAATAAACACAGGAGTTGACTCTGGCCCAGAGATGGTGTGTAACAAGGCAGAGTTGGGTAAGACTTCGCGTGAGGCAAGAGCTGTAGCGAAAGCCACTAAGGCAGTAGAGCCTACTAGCCGGGGTAATGTCTTATTACAAAACCATCTTGATGCATTGACGCCCGGGGACATAAGTGAGCAGCAGCTGCAAGACGCTAGCCTAGCTCGTTATAGCAATGGTGCCATAGAGTTGGAGGAAGATGGGGATGCGAAGCCGGGAGATTTCTTTAGGCTCAACAGGATATTGTACCGCAGATTTTTAGACCCCAAATCGAAGTGGGAGGGCGGTGCGAGGGTAGTAGACCAGGTGGTTGTTCCAAATAAGTATAGAGAGTCCTTATTGTGTCTGGCGCATGATGTGCCGGTGGCGGGTCATTTGGGGGTAACAAAAACATTGGCGGCATTGGGCAGGTTTTTCTGGTGGCCTGGGGTCAAGGCTGATGTCTGTGCATGGGTGGCTGGGTGTGCGACCTGCCAGACAACGGGGAAGCCTAACCAGACAATCCCGAAGGCACCTTTGTTTCCCATACCTGTCACCGGGCCTCCGTTCAGCAAAGTTGTAGTAGATTTGGTTGGCCCTTTCCCGCCTACTAGTAGTGGCAATAAATTCCTGTTGACAATCATGGATGTGGCTACGAGATACCCGGACGCATACCCCATGAGAAACGGCTCGGCAAAGGCAGTTGTTAAAAACTTATTATTGTTCTGTTCCCGTTATGGATTTCCACGTGAGGTGCAGTCAGACCAGGGGAGCAATTTTACATCCAAATTGTTCAAGCAAACCCTTCAGTTGCACGGTATATGTTCTGTAGTGTCGTCAGCCTACCATCCCGAGAGTCAGGGAGTCTTGGAGCGGTGGCACTCGACCCTGAAGAGTATGCTATGCTGTTACTGTGCAGAACATGACACTGATTGGGATTTGGGTCTGCCGTATGTTCTGTTCGCTGCACGTGAAGTCCCAGGAGAGAGCCTGGGGTTCAGTCCAAATCAGCTAGTCTTTGGCCATAATGTGAGAGGACCTTTAAGTATGGTGAAAGAGATCTGGGAGGGCGAAGAGAAGCCGGGGTCTGTACTTAAATATGTCCTTGAGAGCCGGGAGAGACTTATAGGTTGCATGGCAGCGGCAGGTAATAACTTGGTTAATGCACAGGCGGTCATGAAGCACCAGTATGACGCCAAGGTGAAGCTTCGGGAGTTTTCGGTGGGTCAGGAGGTAATGTTGCTTTTACCTTTGCCTGGACACCCCCTTTCTGCCAAGTTCATTGGGCCGTATGTGGTGGCTAAGAAACTGTCCGACCTTGATTATCTCGTTGCAACACCTGACCGTAGGAAAAAACATCAGTTATGTCATGTTAACCTCATGAAAGAGTATGTGAGACGCCCCTCAGAGCCTCTCACTGTCCCTGTGCTGGCCTGCAGCGGCCAGGGTGGAGAAGGAGGTGGGGACAGTCATGCTGCTGAGGAGGATAGCTGGGACTGTGTCATTTCCGCGGAACAGTGGGCGGGGAATACTGAACAAGAGGCTAGGCAAGTTGTAAGTCACCTGCCTGAGCACCAGGGTGCTGCTGTCCTAGGCCTGTTCAGGTCATACCCCTCTGTTTTTGCCGAACACCCAGGTCTCACTACTCAGGTAACGCACGACGTGGACGTCGGTGATAATGTGCCCTTCAAGTCAGTGCCCTACCGTGTGCCCCCGGTAAAGTTGCCAGCTTTACGGGAGGAGTTAAAGTACATGGTTGAGAGAGGGATGATCACTGAAGGTTATGTGAAGTGGACATCACCCGTCACGTTGCAGCCAAAACCTGACGGCAAGGTGCGGTTCTGCATAGATTTTCGTAGGCTAAATGGCTTGACCACTACCAACCCTTACCCTTTGCCTCGAGTTGACGACAGCGTGGACAAGATAGGGAATGCAAAGTACCTTACTAAAATTGATCTTGTAAAAGGCTACTGGCAAGTACCCCTGTCGGACCGAGCTAAGCAAGTTTGTGGTTTTGTGGTAGATGGCAAGACCTACCAATGTAACGTAATGCCTTATGGGCTTAAGAACGCACCTGCCACGTTTCAAAACCTGATGAACGATATTTGTGACGAAATCCCTAACTGCACGGTCTACCTTGATGACGTGATAGTATATGATGACGATTTTGAAAATCACCTAAGGCACTTAGAGACCCTGTTTAGGAAGTTGCACGATGCTGGGCTGGTGGTGAACCTGAGGAAGTGCGAGTTTGTAAAGGCTACTGTGCAGTATCTTGGCTTTGTGGTCGGGTTAGGCCGGGTGTGCCCCCCCCTGAGCAAGATACAGGCTATCAATATGTTTCCCAGGTCCACCACTAAGCGCCAGGTCATGCGGTTCCTAGGTATGATAGGCTATTATAGGCGCTTCATCCGGGGATACTCTACTGTCTTAGCACCGTTAACTGATCTACTGTCGAAGTCAGTGAAGTTCTGTTGGGCTGCGGAGTGTCAGAGGGCTTTCGACCTAGTCAAGCACCTGCTGTGTACACATCCGATTTTGAGGGCCCCAGACTTCTCCAGGAGTTTTCAGCTGGCGACTGATGCCAGCGGTGTGGGTGCCGGGGCAGTGTTACTGCAGACTGATTCCGAGGGCTTGGAACACCCAGTGAGCTTCTTTTCTCGCAAGTTTAATTCGGCACAAAGGAATTACTCGACTATAGAGAAGGAGCTTCTGGCTATCGTTTTGTCGCTCAAACATTTCGAAGTTTATGTTCCAGCCTACGGCCCGGTAGTGACGATTTATACGGACCATCATCCCTTGAAATTCCTAAATCAGTTTCACAATCGGAATATGCGGTTGACCAGGTGGTCCCTAATGCTCCAAGAGTATAATCTCAACATTCAGCATATTGCCGGGAGTGAGAACGTGATAGCAGATTGTCTATCAAGGGTTGATGATCCAAGATAGTCGTGCACGGTGTGTGGGTTGAGCAGGAGTAAAATTAGGCTATCATAACGCCGTCCAAAAAGATTATAAAACAATAAAATAAACGAGAAAACTCTTTCTTTTTTTTAGTTTTGTAACTCTTTATTGTTGTAGCATGATGCATGCAATATTGTGTTTTATGTATAATTCACACTTCAGTTGTTGTGCACCTTTTGCAATTAGTGGCAGCTAAGGGTAGCAGGTCGGTTGGTTGCCTGTCAGATTTTGATAATGCTTCTAAGGTCGATTATCTAAAATCTTGGGGGGGCTGTGACGCACCCCAGTGCTGGGCAACGCAACCTGATTGTACTCCTTGGTACTCCACTGTACCGCCCGTGATCTGGCTACCGTCAGCCGCTATGTATATTGAGTGTGACAACTTATAACTATGTTCTTTGTATCTCTGCAAAGGTCTCGTCATGTGCTAACCAGTGGTGGGTTTTGTTTTAAGCCATGTCGAGACCTTCCATTTAATATGTAGTATCAATAGAGAAGTTGATAGATAGGATAATGGGAATTCAGAGAGAGAGAGTGAGTTGGGCTTCAGAGCGAGAGGGTAGCAACACGCCGCGCTGCCGGCCGGGTGGTTGCCAGACGTATGGACTGGTTGGCAGCCTTGCCCTTATAGCTAGGCGCGATAGGGTTGGTAGTCCATTGGTGCCTGCCTGGGCTGGGCCCATGTTGTCGTACAGCACACTGCCTGGAGGTTGGCTGTGTGTTCCTGGACTAGGTTGCCTAGAACCTTTGAGATTCTAACATCCCTTGCTCTCTCTCCCCACTTCTCACGGTTGCACTCTTTCTCTCTGACGACATTACTCTCATTTCATTCTTCGCTCTATTTAAATGCATAACCTTCCCTTGAGGTCCTAAAGGAGTTTCAGCACTCACCTCTCGTATTACTCTTAGGACAAGCATATATTTACATGTATTAGATTTAAGGGGTTAATGTGAACAGCGATCTTCTTGATGAGGATAGTTGGTGAACGTTCTACATGTTCACGAGTTATATGCCCTGCTCATCATCCCATTTGTGACTAGACTGGTGCCATGTGTAAGAGCCCGACCATGCCCAGGAGTTGTCTGTAGAGGGACGAGGACTTAGCCTTGATTTGCATACCGAGCCAGGAGCGAGTGTAGCACCCGAGACTACAGCTCGCTCGTAGTGCCGGTATAGTAGAGTAACGTAATTTATCTGTCCTTGTGTTCTCTACAGTCTTCTCCTGGGTTCTCGCTTTCGGTGCTGGGACTCGTTGTTCCTGTGACTTGGCCTGCTAGCTAGAACACATGGGGATGATGAGTGGGATATATCTTTATTTTACTATGCATTGCAGCTCTCTTTAAGTATATATCTATAACACTTTACAATACACATTACTCACACACAAGACAACACTATTAATACTTTCATGTATCAATTAACTGCACTGTCGTTTTGCTGCTGTGTCCGGAGTTCTGTTGCGTAGGGCGCATACGGACTCGGAGGGGAGACAGAGTGAGAGAAGCGAAGTAGCCTATGCGGTAGTAGGCTACCGGCGCAGTACTGTTGCCTGCAACCTTTTAGTTATTCCAAGTATAGATTCATTATTAATAAGTGACTACTGTTTATGTTCCTCCCATGTGTATTATTAGGTATCTACTGGATCATGAACATCTTGTATGCTACATGCTAGTGCATGTTAGTAGGGGACAGTTAGTGTAGTGCACGCGCTTTCAAGTAGGCGTGTACATTTGTCATTTAGCATTTCACTGTCATACCTTTAGCCTGCTTCTATTCTACATTATTAGAGGCTTAATATTAACGTAGTTTCTTGAGTATTGCATTTCTTTAGTAATAACGTAACCTATAAATGTCTGAGGGAGTTTAGCCTCATAGCCTACCCCTGTTGTACACTTTCGCCGAGTTAAGGTACCTCGTTACCGTAGACGATAACTCTGTAGGACGTTGGTGCTTTTGTTGTCTGGAGCATATAGTATTTGGGACTGGAATCGAGCGTGTCGTTGTCACTTAAGCCATTTCTGTCCTACGATCAAGAATCCCGAATATGTATTGCCGATCCAGCCGTAACAATACACACACACGCTCTGTCTCTCTCACACTAAGGAAGTTAATCTTCTTATAACCTGGCACCCTCATCATTCCCCACTTATTCCTCCACCATAATCCACTATGACAACTTAATTAACACAGCCTTTCACTGATCATGACACTGGACCAAGACTTTAATTTAATGTTGGCTTAAGATGGTTAAGTTGCTAGGGGTGACTCTGTGGTACCGAGATTGCACCCCGCTCTTGGTGTTGAATTATTGTACATAATCACTGCTAGCTATTACTGTCTTCCATGACCAAGGGTGGGGTTGGGTCGGACTGTAGGTGTTCCATTAGAGCAGCCATAGCCTGGTTGACCCAAGGCATTGAACTGGGTGACTCTCCCATATTGGAACCTTCGGGTTTATAGTTCTTAACATCATTGAACTATCCTCCGTGGACACAACTAATTTAGGACCTTTAAGCCTTAGGCAAAATCTAGTTCACGAAAGTGTTTCTATGTAAGTATATTACAGTATAGAACACCGAGCCAGTCCTACATAGAGGGCGCTGTGGTTGTACAATCATTGGAAACACTGTTCACTTACATGAGGCGAAGCGTTTTTCTTTTCAAATGAGGTTTGACTTATGGAATGGAGTAGCTAGCAATGTCATCGAGTGTTGCTTTGTCCATCTTTCAATAATCGACTACATAAATATATTATTCGTATTCCCCGATTAATTATATTTATACACGAATAGCTTCCTCTATACTGTTTATTTACTCAACATAGGCTAGGTAAATCTGTTAGAAACAGCCTCGTAAGGATCGTTATATATGTTGTTGCTTGTATTAATTTGTATTTGTTTCTGGAATACACAATCGTAAGACCTCTGGCAACTCAGCTCGTCTATATAAACTGACTGATTCCTGATTCATGAATGCATATTTATGCTGAACTGATTTTACTCAACATCCCGCCAGTAACCGTGCTGACAACATTTTCCCTTCATATATTATTCTGACGCTGCTGAGATACAATACTGCATCATATCCAACAAATACCTATATACCGGTAACCTTTTACTTATGAGAGAGAAAGAGGGAGTGAGTGAGTGAGTGAATAATTATATGAAGCTGGAGCTATTCATAATGCGACTAAACAGCCCCTGACACCAGGTGAAAATTTATGGGTAGTAATTCAGTAAGTCAAGCAATAATTGTCCACTGCTCCGTACTGTTTAATGTCCGAGGCGAGTATTTGACAAATGATCGTAATTCTTGCGAGTCGATCAGATGTAATATAAACTTAATTATATGTCCATTACTGGTGTGAATATTAAGTAATTATTGAATTATACATGTTTGAGAGCTGTGATGTGTATCAAATAAGGGCGAGGACATTATTTGTGTCTGTATTAATACTTTTTTAGCAACTAAATATTACCTTTTCAGTTATACATTTATACATGACTAAAGTAGTAGTGTCTGTGTGAACGTTTGAATCAATAGTCAGTGAGTAGTCAAAGAAAAATGCATAAGCAGTATATTATACGCAAATGAAAATGTATTACACTAGTTTTGCAGACATGAACATATCAAGACTCTTCCTACTAAAGCCAGAAGTAAATAGTTTGATATGTCTTATTGTCAGTGAAGACCCAGTCAGTGTTGGTAATATCAGCATGAAGGATAAACATGTGAGGTTGGTAGTTTTCATTGACATTGTGTATAAGAATAATTTAATCTACGAATGTTTGTTTCTGCTTCAAAGTTACTAATTTATGTGTTTTCTTCTTCAACAGTTCGGTCAATGATGGTGACAGTATTCGGAACAACATCTACATCATGTGTAAGTACCAGCTTATATTTAAGATTAATGAGTTGTTTTTCGTAACAATTAATCGACATATAACGTGATAATAGATAGTTTATTATGTACTGTATTTATGGTGTGATGGGTTCCCTCAAATGGTGCAGTTAATCAGTCAAAGGAAAAGGAAAACTAAGAATGGTAGGTGTATCATGTCTTCCTCGCAAACAATAACTAGCACACATTTCAACGGACTCTCAATATTTTCCTTATTCCGCCGTCGGTCATATTTTCGAAGTCGTTCTGTTTACACAGTCTTCTACAATCCACCTTTAATCTTTGTTGTTAATGGACCTTTGTGCCCACAAATGTTGTCTTAAATATGCAGACGGCAGTTGAAGTGTCATTATATAATCAGGTTAGGTTAGACAAGGTCTTGTCTACAAACTACCCGAACTCGATTACATAACAAAGCCTCCATACGGGCACTTCGCACTTAAGAGGTTATATTGGAGGAAGTTCAAATGAGACTGGCGGCCAATTAGAAGTGTTGTAATTTAATGCAAAGCAGCTGAAAACAGATCCCCATATAATGTTTGTTGGTAAAGTTGACCAAGTGTGCAGGAAAATACAATATAAGCACTCCAACATAAAGTGTCAATTGTAATTGATGTGATATAATTATACAAATACATAGTCTGCACATTCTCTCTCTCTCTCTCACCAATAATGTATCCTCTTATAAGTTAACGCCCCCATTAATCTGCCCTGGTTTCTCAGTAATTATCATATTTGTCAAAAACTGATTGATTATCACGGAGTCTCCACTTATGATGCGTGACGAGGAGTTAATTAATTAATGTTGCTTTTGCTCTACGAGGAATAATTAGGCAATTACTAATATATGAATAAGTATATATTATTCTTATTGCGAAAACGTAGCAGATATTAGGTAATTTTGCGGAAAATTCCAAGGCCTCATTTAATACAGGGTGACCCCCAAAAAATCCCACATTTCAGAGGTAAATGAAACAAAAATGGTTAAAAGTAATCAAAA
This sequence comes from Paralithodes platypus, assembly GCA_032716605.1. NCBI lineage: Eukaryota > Metazoa > Arthropoda > Malacostraca > Decapoda > Lithodidae > Paralithodes > Paralithodes platypus. Next base: position 11,513,590 of record CM064578.1, on the reverse strand, counting down.
TATTTATTGCACACATGAAACTTCATTCAATACAGTTTTTATTCATCATGTTTAAGAGACATTCAAATGGTGGCGTCAGTGTCCGCTATACACACTTGGAGGCGATACCCGTGAAGGGGCCGTAGTCGGGTGGAACAGGCGCTCATCTCCTGGTGAGTAGCAACCTAAGGGCTTAACCTTGGTGTCGATGAGTATACACTCGTGAAAATGCCCCATCCCCCACAAAAAAAATGAACGGAAGGCCACCCAACATCGCCACGCAAACACACGAGGATCACCCGACACACAGCAGAAATATTCCAAGCACTTGCAATGATCGATGTGTGGTTTCAGCAAGATGGAGCTACGGCACACACAGCTCGACGATCATTGCAAGTGCCTAGGGAAATATTTCCCTTAATCACAAGTGTATACTCATCGACCACAAACTCTTGAAGCCCTTAACCCGGGAGCTGCGGGGAGACTCTTAAGAGTTCCCCCGGCGCACTGCGGGAAGACTCTTAAGAGTCAGAGAAAATAAAAATCAACTTTTGACATCGAAAAAAAAAAAAAAATTTTATTTTTTTTTTTATTTTTTTATTTTTTTTGGCCCCTGGGCCATGCAAAATCTCAGTCCTCTACCTCCCCTCCTTCCCCACTTTCCTCCTCTCCTTCAGTTATCACCTATTTTCCCTGTTATTCCCTTATTCTGAGGTATATTTTCGTGCTAACATTAGAAATCCGATTGGAGGGTGTGGTCATCACTGATAGCAAGCGAGTGCAAGAGAGAGAGAGAGAGTATCGATCGACTGTGTCTCAGTGGCCTTGTGGGAAATTGGCGGGAAAGCAGATTGCCTCACCCATTCATTATACAACTCGCGGGCTATATCTCCGATTTTGACCATCCAAACGCTGTTTTCACTCGTTTTATTGTTGTTTCAGGTTAATACCTTTATAATCAACCCATAATAGGCGCATATGGATAAATATTAATGCTATTAATGGCACAATGAATATTTTAGTGACGGAAACACCTCAAATACGTCAGCACAGGGGGACGTTTCCAATTACCCCCATGCGCACTTCAGAGGTTAAGGATGCTATTCAGCAGGAGATGACGGCCACCATTTGGAGGATGTCATCTTTTAAACATGATGAGTAAAAACTGTATTGAATGAAGTTTCATGTATGCAAATCATATTTTGATTATCTTTAACCATTTTTGTTTCATTTACCTTTGAAATGTGGGATTTTTATTTGGGTCACCCTGTATTAACACAAACTAATTGTTATTATTTTGGTTGTATATAACCTAGTTAGATGTTTTGTTATCAAGAAGAATCCTCAATAACACGAACACACAAAGGAAGACAGACAAACACACAGAATATTGAGTCAGTTGGTGCCCACAGTATAACAATGTAAAGGAAAATTAGGAAAGGACAAAATGGGGAACCGAATTAATCAGGAATATTGATTTCGTTCTTTATCAAGGAAACCTACGAACTTAGTAGAGTAATATAAAAGCATGTGCATATATAATTGACCTGTGTAGCCTATAGCTATGACATCATGAATTCAGTTTAACATAAATAACTGGCATATGACGTAACTATGTAGTATATTATGAAAAACAACATAATAATTGTATTGTTACGGTACTCTCCTCAACCCCTGAAACCCTAGAGATATGTCCTACCTTTTATTTTACATTTTCGCCAGTGTCGTAAAAAATATGTCCCCCACTTGGTCATGTTGTTTGACCATCGTGTATCACACTGGAATTTACGAGCAAACTTGCCTTTGAAAATCTCGTCACAATTTTACGAGTAAGGGGCAAAGTTTGTGTTGAGAATGATTGTATTTCTTTATTATACATACAATATAATATATAAATGTATCAGCCAACTATGTTTATGTTACTTGGTTTGTTACTATGTTTGCTGGTGTTTCATTCCTAACGTTTAACATCTCATCTCTCGACTCTCTCTTGCTTCTCGGCTGGGCGCATTTCATTTGGGCGATTAAGCACTTCAATTGAGCGAGAAAAAAAACATATCATTTGGGCGACAGTTATCTCTTCATTTGGGCGATAAGTTAAGCTCCATTTCGACGTACTCGACACTTCACTTGGGCGAGAACCATTCCGGTTCTGTTGTTTCTGTTATGGCTGAAAATTTGCAACCAAATGAGTGAATAAACTTACTGCGATAAATTTATTTCGTCTCATACTTGTTGAACTGTTCAAGTAAAAAGGTTATCTTCTCGTTATCTTTTCTTCGCACAGGTGCTGCTGCATTATTAAGGCCTCCTGCGAAACATAATCAGCAAATAGGGTACACCGTCTATCGTCTGGAATATTGTACATCACATCCTCAACGAAGCAGTCTGATATTTCATTTGGAGATAACAAAAAAGGAAGCCCCCAAAAATTAGACAGCCACTTTCCGATATCACCTCCTGTTTTTTTTTTATTCAGCAGTTAGGCTGTATTTCTGAATATTTCGCCACCATGCTTGGCCTAGGTGAAACTGGCAACACTATATTTCTGTTCCAGGGAATACAGTTTTGATAACATTTATCCTTGCATGTTCGAAGTCCGTATGAATTAACGTAAGATTCAAGTTTAAGCTCCCACTACTCAGTCAAATTTCTCTAAATTATTAACACTCTGCCTCGTTTCTTCCTGTCTCTCCTGTGATTGATCCTGTTGTTCAAACCCGTGTGTTCCTACGGCTCCCACTACTCAGTCAAACCACTCTTAATATCAGCCATCCTTGACAGAAAGTTCTATAGTATTTACGCTGTTGTTGCCTTATTCTGATTTCGCCCAAATGATGGTTATCATTTCACAGAATTACTGAAATATTGTCGCCCAAATGACATAGTGAATTGGCGCCCAAATGATAGAGTAACAAATCAAATATTTCGCCCAAATGAAATGCGCCCTTCTCGGCTATCATTCGCCCATTCTTATCTTTCACACCCTTACTATTTCCCTTCCTACCCTCCCTAACTTTCTTGACATCTTTCCAGAACATTTTCTTACACTCCCTCTATTTTACACTTAGATTGCTTCCAAATTATCATTCTGTGTATATGAAGTACATATAGGAAGCCTATATAATGTATTGTGGATTGTATGTTGAAGTCATTCATAGCCTGTAAACTGTTTGGGCTTCTTGTCAATATGTTCCTTCAAATTGGTTATCTCGTCCCTTTCCTCCTGTAAGGAGAATTATTATATATAAATGTGTCGTCTGTTTCTTTGTAGGAAAACAAGACTTTAAGGAAAATATCGAGAACAGTTAAACAAGAAAATAGCGGGTAGAAAGTTCAGCCTGCCTACACAAGAAATAGTTTTCAGAAAAGAAAATTAGATTTACACAATTACCTAACGAACCAAATATGGAAAGGTTCAGCCTCCTCAAAAAATCATAAATATGTTGGGAAAGAAAGAGTATGAGTACTATAATATAATTATCCTTCTACTACTATACCGAACATTTATGAACCATTCTAATATGCTTCACACTTGTTTACATTGTAAGCATATTTGTATAGCAGGTCGTAATATGCTAAGCAGTCTCGTTCACTAACAGTCTATACACAACAATTGTCAACCATATAACGTGACTCCAAGAGAACAATGAGGTAAAAGAGATGACAAACATGGCATACATTGTATTAATATTATATATACACATAAATAGTAAAGTCACATGTTTAACTCTATAATACCATGAGTTTACCCGTGCGTACAATCCCTTAGTATTATTGTTTGGTTGGTCTGGGTGGCCAGCAGTGATAACCAACAACGACCACCACACTGTTATATTAATATACCTGTATCATAAGTCAGGTCATCACCAGTTTGTTGCCTCCAGGTTATAATATACTTTATAATGCCTCTCTCTCTCTCTCTCTCTCTCTCTCTCTCTCTCTCTCTCTCTCTCTCTCTCTCTCTCTCTCTCTCTCTTCTCTCTTCTCTCTTCTCTTCTCTCTTCTCTCTCTCTCTCTCTCTCTCTCTCTCTCTCTCTCTCTCTCTCTCTCTCTCTCTCGGAAGACCTCTGGGAAATCAGTTTATCTTTAGAGATTTCCTTGTTTCCTGATTCATGTATGTAAACTTATACTGACCTAATTTTACTGACCGTCCCGCCAGTAACCGTTCTGACAACATTGTGTCTCCCATATATTATCCTGACACTGCCGAGATACAATACTACAACTTATTTAGAATATACAGAGGGAAGGAGCAATTCTGTCTACAACCTACTGGGCTGCAATCCTCATAAGGCTGGTTTAGAATATACAATATAAATACAGTATATATATATATATATATATATATATATATATATATATATATATATATATATATATCGAGTATCATACAGTATATGTATTTAAATGTGTATTGTTCATAATGTAGCATACAAATATAATTACTTCAATATGTTCGATTGTTTATAGGTAAATAGATAAGAAATTTGATAGATTGATTAATTGATAGATGTAAAAACAAATGTAAGCAATATTGTCATAGTTGGGTTAGTGTAATGTTACAATTTAGTATAAATCCTTTAAACCTTCCCCCGCCATATGTTCTGTATCACTAGAGCGGAACACATGCAGCCAACCACCAGTTGACATGAACCACTTGGTGGGGGAAACAATGTGGTATTGTTGGGCGATGTGTTGGAAGGTTGAAACAAGTACATATACACGTGTTATTTGTATTTCTTCCTCTGGCAGATATTCGAACTATTGAACATGATTTTAGGTGGTGCACAACCTAGGCATATTAGTGTGAGATGATACTGTACTGATTTAATCAGTACAGTATCATCTCACACTAATATGCCTAGGTTGCCTGAGTGATATGCCGGAGTGATTGCATGCTGGGTTGTTGTGAAAAATTAGTTGAATAGTGTAAGGTACGCAAAATACTATGAACTATATACACCAGTAAAGTAATGATTCACATAATCAGTCTGATTATGTGAATCATTACTTTACTGGTGTATATAGTTCATAGTATTTTGCGTACCTTACACTATTCAACTAATTTTCCACAACAACCCAGCATGCAATCACTCAAAAACTCGCATAACAGGGCCATGGCACACCTATCTTCAGATCTATCAATGATTTCTGACTGGGGCCGATAAAATCTTGTTACTTTCAACGCCTCCAAGACCAAATTCCTCCCTCTATCTACCCGTTATAATATCCCGCAAGAATATCAATTACTCTTCTACAATACACACATCAACTCTTAATTGTCTCTCAATATTTTAGGTGCATCTTTTTCATACGACCTTTCTTGGAAAGATTATATCAACACTCTTGCAAAAGCAGCTTCCCAAAAAGTTAGGTGTGCTCAACCTTCTCCGTGGGTATTTAACCCCCGCACACCTTTTTACTCCGTTGAGTTCCTGTATTGAGTATTGTTCGCATGTGTGGGGAGGTTCCATGCACACCACACTTCTTGAAAGAGTAGAGTGAAAAGTATTTCGCCTCATCAACTCACTTCATCTTATTAGTTCCCTAAAATATCTTTCTACGCCCCGCAATGTTGCATCTATTTCACTCTTCTATCGCTATTACAACAGTGTTCTTCAGAGCTCTCTCAGTGCATACACCCTCACTTTATTTTGTTTTCTATATTCCGGGCATAGGCTGAGAGCCTGCACATTCAACCATACAATTTAAGGTGAAGCCCATGAGGTCTCGTTCCAATGTAAGGAGTGAGACATGTGAAGCATTTGGAGATGCAACTTGCCCCCGCTGTCTTGCCTTCGCAAAATGCACGATGCCCGGTTGCCTACCCACGGCTCGAAGCAACCCCATCTCTGAAGCTGCCTCGCCCCAGTGCTTCACTGTCTCACCCCCTAGACTCGATCACACCCTCACTCTCAGAACGCCACCTATTGAGCAATGAACTTGTTATGTGTTGTCCCCCTGTAGCATATTTTAATAAGGGAATATTCATACAGTGCTATTTAATCATGGAACAATGAGGGTATTTATTTAGCGTTCCGGTGGGCTTGGTGGTAATTCACTGATCCTAGGTACAGCACAAATTCCATCACAATAATAGTTTCCCATTGATACATACTTGCGGCGGGTGAGAGGCACCCGCCTTCGAACACAGTTCCACTCCTATTCTGTCCAGCTCTCCAACCCAAGAATTTCCAAAGTTTATCAGTGTTTCTTCTATTCAACACGTGAACTCTGATATTCTCTCCCTTAATCAATCTTTCCTTTATCCTCTGATTTAAACTGCTTTAAATTTTCGTTTGTCAAGGAATTATGAACCCACGTCCCTTGAATTTGGCTCTGTCACTCTCTTGTATTTGGGAGAGATCCTCGTTACCGGCAAACTGCCTTTTGTCTCCTTCATACACATGCAAAAAGATAAACATAACGGATGCGTGGAGTAGTCTTAGATTAAAATTTCATTATATTAATGGGAAGTTATTATTGGGATGGCACTTGTGTTGTACTTGATTTTATTGCATTACCACAAAGCTCACCGACATAATATGACAAATATTATCATAGTGTTCAATATACATTCGCATTGTATGAATATCCCCATATACAAAGTATGCAGAGTTAAAGGCACGAGGGATCGCAAAAGTGGTCCCGAACGCAAAGAACTGGAACTTTACATATTGTTCCTGTTTGGCCTCAATTCGGCCACCCCCAGCTATGGGGTATGTGCCTGAGTATATACATACATACATACATACAACATCATGCAATAGGCCAGTGGCTAGTAAGTAACAAGCTCAGTAGTTGGCATTTGAGAGAGAGAGTTGTTCGAGGTTGTAAGTTAAACAGCCAGCCAGTGGTGATGTAGCTTCCAATCGTAGCTTCCAACGAGCCTTGCAAAAACAACCTGTCTTTCTATGTTGAGTGTCAAATGTACAGGTTATAATATTATTTACTATCCCTATTTCAAAAGATTGAATTAATCGAGCACAATAAAATTTCGCACTAACTTCTTCCAGGTAAACCAAAATGTGAGAACCCTTTTCTCTAGGCCAAACATCCAGCTCCTGCATCATATGTATGAAGATTAATGTCAACTGTGGTGACCTCGGCTCACCTCACATTCACTCTATAGTCTCGTCTGGCCTTCAGGGATAGACAGTATACTGATGTGGTTTATAATAATTCACTCTATAGTCTCGTCTGGCATTCAGGGATAGACAGTATACTGATGTGGTTTATAATAATTCACTCTATAGTCTCGTCTGGCCTTCAGGGATAGACAGTATACTGATGTGGTTTATAATAATTCACTCTATAGTCTCGTCTGGCCTTCAGGGATAGACAGTATACTGATGTGGTTTATAATAATTCACTCTATAGTCTCGTCTGGCCTTCAGGGATAGACAGTATACTGATGTGGTTTATAATAATTCACTCTATAGTCTCGTCTGGCATTCAGGGATAGACAGTATACTGATGTGGTTTATAATAATTCACTCTATAGTCTCGTCTGGCATTCAGGGATAGACAGTATACTGATGTGGTTTATAATAATTCACTCTATAGTCTCGTCTGGCCTTCAGGGATAGACAGTATACTGATGTGGTTTATAATAATTCACTATATAGTCTCGTCTGGCATTCAGGGATAGACAGTCATCACTGATGTGGTTTATAATAATTCACTCTATAGTCTCGTCTGGCCTTCAGGGATAGACAGTATACTGATGTGGTTTATAATAATTCACTCTATAGTCTCGTCTGGCATTCAGGGATAGACAGTATACTGATGTGGTTTATAATAATTCACTCTATAGTCTCGTCTGGCCTTCAGGGATAGACAGTATACTGATGTGGTTTATAATAATTCACTCTATAGTCTCGTCTGGCCTTCAGGGATAGACAGTATACTGATGTGGTTTATAATAATTCACTCTATAGTCTCGTCTGGCCTTCAGGGATAGACAGTATACTGATGTGGTTTATAATAATTTGTGTGTGTGTGTGTGTGTGTGGGTTTTTGTGTGTGTGTTTGTGTGTGTGTGTGTGTGTGTGTGTGTGTGTGTGTTATAGCTATTCATTAGTTGGCTAGTTTGTTTTCAGTTATTATAGAAAGTATAATATTCATAACAACAAACCTGTGATATTTTACTTTTTTGTCCTCACATAAACTGTACATTATTAAGGAGTATCACTAACCCAAAAAGATATGCGACGTTATTAATTTTGTTATTGCAGACAAAACATGGCATAACCCGAAAATGGTATAAAGCTAAATAGTACTTTTCATGTTGTGGTCAGAGCCTGCACCATGTACTGTTACCATATTATACTTCCCCTCTATACCACTGATGTACTGTCATTAAATATAACAAACACGTGACGTGAGGATAAGTTAGTTGCAACATAACACATAATACATTCACCTATATTTCCCTGCATGTGCTTTAAGTAACGATATAGTGTGTACATTTCGTATCTCATTTGCCTGTTGCTTATCTTATTTACATGTATATTCTGACATACGGAGCCCTGTATGTGTTTATTTAAGAGTTAAGAGTTGAAGGAGTGCCGAAGTACCCGGGCGGCGAAGCAGACCAGCGAGCATGGGAACCAGCTCGTCCGCGTACCAGCAAACAAGCCTGCACACCTGCATGCGTCATATGGGGGGGGGGGGGGATTTGATGGGTGATTGAGTCATTACACAACCTGGCCCCTCCTTTCGGACCCTGCACACTACTTCGATGACCCGACCCGACGCTATGACGATCATCGATGCCATTGGACCACGCATCTGCTACGCAACTAGAGGAGCTGTGATTGGGGCGCGCACCATCCCCGCCTCCTGATTCGTTCCTACACCATCATTGCATAGTATATAAGACCCGAGTAGTGGGCATTCAAATCAGTCACATTTGGAGTTGGGAAGGTGAACAAGCAGCTGGAGGAAGACCGGGGTGAAATATTATAATGGGATTGTGACTGTCAGTCAGATTATATAAGTGTGTGTTAAGTGTGTTCGGTGTAAACACTTATATTGGTTAGTGAGATATGTGATTTGGAATTAACGTTAACGCTACTATTATGTACTTAACTATTTTAGTTGACTGACTTGTGGACTAAAGCAACTCTTTAAGTAATTGGGTTATGATAAAAGTAATACTATTGTTTTGTATTAATACTTACGAGTTCTTTCATTTTCTTTTAATTAAGCTTACATTGCTGGTAAGAACAAGAAACGGTGATACTATTGTCTCATATTAATAATATCACCTTAGACTAACAAGGCTGATTTAATGTTACTTCTAGTGATTTCCTAAGCTGAAGAAAATTCTTTTAGCTTCAAAATATTATTTTTGCTTTTCATATTATTTGAGTGAGACCTGAATCGAATCTATGAAGCGATCCTGTAACTTAATTTACTCATAATCAAACCTCAATGTTACGTTGGTTAATGAACAATACATTTATCTAATTATTAAATATATATCTAACTTTTTATATGTGACTTTGATATTAAGTCCTGATAATAATAATATAATACTATTAAACGTAAGAACAAGAAACCAGACATAATAACTACATTAACATATTAAATAAAAGGACATGACACTAAGAAACACTATCTATTCATTTAAAATTAAGGGTAAGACGAGAGAAATATTCTTTACCTTAATATTTATCTTTCAAGACTCCTGATATATCAATTAATAGTCATTCTTTAGGTATACTTATTTCGGTAATCATAACCCCATAGCCTACTAAGCTTCGGTTAACTTAATATTTCTTTATAAATAAGTGTAGCATTCGACTTTAATTAGTTACCTTCAAGTAAGTTTTCATAATTAAAGATTATCAGTCCATAAAGGATACCAAGTCCTAAGAATCCAAAAGGAAAGGATCACCAACAGGAAATATATGTTATTAGCATTTTACTTTCGTTTTGCCTTCAGCTGACTGATACCTTAATATATATCTCTGTGCTATCTAGGGTCATCAAGTTAACCACCTTGAGGATTCAAGAGACGTAACAATATATAATGTTTATCATTCACACAACTAATCGCCGAACTTATCTCCCCATTATCGTCTCTCCGATGGCTATAAAATATATTTGTACTTTCTTAGGGACATCCCACCCCCTTGCATACCACACCTCGCACGCGGCTCTCTCCTCTCTCTTCCTCCACTCGAGCCCGCACGCGCCAACCCGCCCAACAGCCACTTCGCTCTCGCTGCTTCGACATTTGACACATAACTTGAGTACTCCTACAATTTACTCATCCCCGTATTTGTTTGCATGAGCAGTTAGCTAAGCTCTAGCTTAACGCTGCCCAGTAGTTTGCTTTGCATGTAATTTTACTTGTGTTTTTGACTGATAAACGTTTGTTTCTCGAGACTGCTTTTGTTTACATTTGGTACCGGTTTGAGTGACGACCGTACTTCTCTAAAGTAAACAAACTACTTGCTTGTT